>OZ010799.1:280451082-281051082 GCA_963932465.1 Maratus speciosus | reverse complement strand
AAAATTGTAATTTCAAGTTATTCATTTTAAAATGCTTATTCAATGGAACCTGCTTACTTGAATTGGATTTTCAATATCCCACAATAAATAAATAAATAAAATCTGTTAGAAAATGTGAGTTAATACCAACCATGTTGGTTTTGAATCTTAATTTTGTACAAAACTAAAACAAATGCTTTTGTGGAAATCCAAAATGAATTTGCATTTTCTATGTGACTAGTAGTTTATTGTAGGGTTTACTAGCAAATTTTAACTCGAACCTAAATTTGTTTTTGTAGTTAATAAGCACTTTAACAAATATGTTAGAAAATGTGATTTAATATCAACTGTGTTGGCTATGAATCTTAATTTTGTTGAGAACTAAAACAATTAATTGTTTTTGTGGAAATTCAAAATGCATTATCTTTTTGTATGTGACTATCAGTTTATTGTAGTGTTTACTTGCCAATTCTAACTCGAATCTAAATTTCTTTTTGTGGTTAATGAGCCTTTTACCAAATCTGTTAGAAAATATGATTTAATACCAACTATTTTGCCTTTGAATCTTAATTTTGTACAAAACTAAAACAAATAATACTTTTTGTGGAAATTCAAAATCAATTTTCATTTTCTTTGGAACTAGTAGTTTATTGTAGTTTTTGCTAGTCAATTTTAACTCAAATCTAAATTTCTTTTTGTAGTTAATAAACGTTTTCGAAATATGATGGAAAATGAGATTTAATACCAACCATTTTGGCTTTGAATCTTAATTTTGTACAAAAATAAAACAAATAACAGTTTTTGTGGAAATTCAAAATTAATTTTCATTTTCTTTGGGACTAGTAGTTTATTGTAGTGTTTGCTAGCCAATTTTAACTCGAACCAAAATTTATTTTTGTAGTTAACAAGAGCTTTATCAAATATGTTGGAAAATGTGATATAATATCAATCATGTTGCCTTTGAATCTTAATTTTGTTTAGAACTAAAACAATTAATTGTTTTTGTGGAAATTCAAAATGTATATTCTTTTTCCATGTGACTAGTAGTTTCTTCTAGTGTTTTCTAGCGAATTTGAACTCGAATCTAAATTTCTTTTTGTAGTTAATAAGCGTTTTACCAAATCTGTTAGAAAATGGGATTTAATACCAGCCATTTTGGCTTTGAATCTTAATTTTGTACAAAACTAACAATTAATAATTTTGTGGAAATTCAAAATTAATTTTCATTTTCTATGAGACTAGTAGTTTATTGTAGTTTTTGCTAGTCAATTTTAACTCAAATCTAAATTTCTTTTTGTAGTTAATAAACGTTTTACCAAATCTGTTAGAAAATGTGATTTAATACCAACCTTTGAATCATAATTTTGTTCCAAACTGAAAAAATTAAATGTTTTTGAGGAAATGAAAGATCCATTTTCTTTTTCCCTGTGAATATTAGTTTATTGTAGTGTTTACTAGCCAATTTTAACTCGAATCTAAATTTCTTTTTGTACTTAATGAGTGTTTTACCAAACCTGTTAGAAAATGTGATTTAATAACAACCATGTTTGTTTTGAATTTGAATTTTCTACTTAACTAAAACAAGTGTAATTGAGGAAATTTAAAATACATTTTCTTTTTCTATGGGAGACTAGTAGTTTATTGTAGGATTTACTAACCAATTTTAACTCGAACCTAAATTTGTTTTGTAGTTAATAAGCGCTTTACCAAATCTGTTAGAAAATGTGATTTAATAGCAACCATGTTGTCTTTGAATCTTAATTTTGTACAAAACTAAAACAATTAAATGTTTTTATGGAAATTTAAAATGAATTTTAATTTTCTATGGGACTAGTGGTTCATTGTAGTGCTTACTAGCCAATTTTATCTCGAACCTAAATTTCTTTTATAGCTTTACCAAATCTGTTAGAAAATGTGATTTAATAACAACCACGTTGACTTTGAATCTTAATTTACTGAAATAAATAAATGCTTTTGAGGAAATTCAAAATTTATTTTCTTTTACATTGTGACTAGTAGTTTATCGTAGTGTTTACTAGCCAATTTTAACACGCATCTAAATTTATTTTTGTAGTTAGTAAGCGCTTTACCTTTCAGTAAAAGAAATATCATCCTTCTTGTCTTCACGAATTAGAAAAGCGAATGGAAGGCAAGTGAAAAATGTGACGGAAAGAGACAAATAAATTACCCGGTAAATGAGTCAGACATATTTTTTTCTCATTCGTGACATATATCAGGTTTCATTGCTATTAGCTCTTTTTCCGGAAATCATTATGTCACACCTCTAAACAGATTGTTTTATTAACGACCTTCTTTGATATAAAATTATTCTCCCAATGAAAATCGGATATACTGTGCTTTGTTTTTACTCCTGGAGCAGTAGAATAAGACTTCTGGAGAAATGTGCAGTTAATGAAATTTTTATGATATTATAGTGAAATGATATGTTTAAGCATTCTTAATATTCTGCATAAGAATATGTATGAAATCCTTTTGAAAATGCAATTTTAAATCTCATGTTTGCCGCAGAATTGTGGCTAATGAAGATATTCTATGTTGGCCTACAGTTACAGCCTTACCGGCATATATGAGTGAGGGGTGCCAGGTAGTGTACCGTCCGAGTGTTTCTGTTTGTAGAACGGTGGTGCGCTATCCTAGGGTTCGATATATAGGGTTCGAGTACCATCGTAGACACTTTTTCACTCTATTGGCAATTAGTTGGCAATTCAAAAATTCAGTCATTAAAAATATTAATACTTAATAGCAATTTTGCTGAATTTTTGTATGTGTCTTGGAATTTTATTTATTTTTACATGAAGTATTTATGTTTTTATAAATATTGTCCGTACAATTATAAAACATGCTTGTATTAAACTTATGAAAAAAAAAGTTAAAAATTGCAGAAATGTGGTTTTAAAATTTTCTAAAATTTTGTATTTGTTTTTTTTTTAAATATTAGGGAAATGGCGGTAGAGATGGACCACGTTTTTTTTTCTTCGTGCTTTAAAAGGTGAAATATTCACATATATTTTACTTTTCATAGTACATATTTATAGTGCATGATGTTTCTTTAAAATAAAGTACTATTGTAGAAGTTCGTATCATCAAATGAATTTCTTTTATAATTCTTTAAAATTTTTACTATGTGGTCAGTCACAGACAGGGTAGTCCAGGCAAGATGGACCACAATAAAACATTGAAATAATTGCAAATATTTTAAATTTATAAAAGGTTAATTTCATTACATGAAAATTAAATGAACTTACTTACGATTATTTTACTGAATTAATAAATAACCACCTAGACGAAAGAATAATTTCATTAAATAATTATTATGGTTCATTATGGTTATTTGACTCAGAGAAAATCGGCAGTTTGGCAAATATCGAACATTAAAGAAAAGATATTTCATAGAAATTTACATTAAAGTTATACTTTAAAAGTTATACTTTAAAATATCTACATTAAAGTTATACTTTATAAGTTACTTGCAGTCTTCGCCCGCTACGCTGGGCGGTTTCTCTAAACGAACTTTGAATCAAACGAAATATAGCGGGGAATTTGACCTTGTGTTGGAATGTCCTTCCGTAATGACGAAAATTATACGAACGCCAAGCTATTATGTTTTCTAATGTGGCAAAGAAAATTTGCGCTGTTCGGGACCAATTCTTTTAATTCTTCATTTAGAGAAGAATTTGGTAAAATATATATAAATATACTCAATATATTAAAACCAGTCCTGAAAAATAAGCTAACTAATACCGCAAGTCTCATTAAAATCCGTCTAGTAGAACTTAAGTTAAAAGCAATCGGGACCAAATTCTGAATTGTATTTCATATACAGGGGGTTGCCGAAATCGACCGATATATTTAGAGGGCGTGATAGTAGACATCAAGAGAATGAAAAATTACCATGGAACATGGGGTCGCAAAACACGTCTTTAATCAAAAATGCAGGGTGTTCTATCTTAACTTAAGTTCGGTGACTGTAATAACTTGCAGAAAACTGAAGTATATTATAATAAAACTTTTAATAGACATTCACATTCTTCAAATATATAAAATGTTCTAGAGAAAAATTTCCGAGATTTATGTAGACATTTTTAACCTTGTTGTAAATTTGATAATTAAAAAAAAAATGCTAGAAGTTTCTATTGTCCGCGCCAGAAGTATGTACTTAACACTCCACATTTTGCACTGCAATTATCAATTAATACGGTATCATCGATTTCTTGAGCATCCTGTTTTTCAGATTTTTCGTGATGTTATAATATTCCCCATAAAGCAAGTTACATATGGTTGTATTTTTCTTGCAGTGTTTTTATTTTTCTCAAAATTAATACCGTCAACCTAAGTTCAGTTATGATGAAACACTTGGTATTTTTGACTAAATAAGTGGTTAAGGACCCAATGTTCTATGGCAACTTTTTGTACTATTTATGCTTTCTATACCTTCTCTCAATTTGTCCGTCTAATTCGGAAATACCCTGTAGATAGCAGATAAGGGATATTCTTCCAGCAAATCAGTTTAAATTACGCACTCAATCTAATAAATTTAACAAAATATTTTTTTCACGACATTTTCACGCAAAAAAAAAAAAAAAAAAAAAAAAAAGGAAAAAAACAGTTTATTATTGCATTAAAGCTATCCTGCACGACTGCTCAGTTCCGTAAATGGGAAAGATCTCATCAAGTAGCTCTTCATTTGTTTGGAATGAAAACAATATGCATATGTTTCTACAAAGTTTTTTTCTGGGAGTAATTATTTTTTAACATTAGAAGTTTAAAAGAAGAAAAAGTCAACGGAAGTTTATTTTCCCACCTAGAACTTTATTTTTTTAAGAAACTTAATTTTTTTTCATTTTTCCGGTCTGTGGTAAAAGGTAGCTTCTCTGTTCCTTGGTTTTAAGATTTTAGCTAGTTTTACTGGAAAACACGAGCTGAAATGCGTGGAATCCAATTCCAGCAGAATCACTGTCAGTTCTCAAACCTATTGAATTTGAATGAGAATTTCTCGAAATTTGTCAGCTCACCAAGTTGACTTTATCTATGTTAACCTATTTTTGTAGCCATACTTGACAAGAATTTGATGCTGGTGGATATGTATATATAGTGGATTGTAATATTTTAACGATGATTACAACAATAAAAGAAAATTTGCTAGGAACAATAATATAACTCATAAATGAAACCCCTTCATGAAGGAATCCTGGTACCTTGTTTCAAAATGTCAAGCAAAAAAAATGTTCTGGAATCTATATACCAAGGCCGAATACTTAGTGGGGAAAAATCAGTTTTTGTAATATTTTTGCGCAGCTTTTGGAATTCAAAATATTTAAATGGGACCATTTTGAAACAATCTGGCGAATGAAGCTGGCTAATAACTCATTCGCAGTACTGGTAAGTCCATGCGTATTGTCATCCAAATCGGTTAATAAATACGAGTGCTATAGCATGACAAAAAACATATATATAGATATATAGATAAATATTTATAATTTATATAAATCATTATTTGGACATATATTATATAAATTATTATTTTTTTTCTTTTTTTCTTTTTTTTTTTTTTTTTTTTTTTTTTTTGTGTGTGTGTGTGTGTGTGTTTTGGCGTCATGATTGGTGAATATGTACCGAAATTGTGCATAATTGATTTCATCCTAACGCTTTCCCTTTTTACTGTTTTGTAATGTCTGTTACCTCATATGAATTAGAACGTATGAAATTAGCTTACATTTTATAATTAATGGGTAATTATGAATTATTTTTAAAAGACTATTATATATTAAAATTTTAATCAATTACTGGGTCGTTCGGAAAGTCGTGTTCATTTGGAAAAATCATTTCGTGCCGGAAAATTCTATCATTTAATTATTAGTGATTGATTCCGATATATAATGTCAAATAATTACCGAGCAGAATTTTCCGGTTCGAATTGATTTTCCCAAACGGACACGACTTTTCGAACGACCCAGTAGTTCAAAATTACATTCAGTCTGTATTACAATTATTCTAAAACCTACAAGGCTTAAATGTGTATTTAAAAAATAATACTGCAAATTGAAATTATAATAGTTACTAAAAGGTTTATAATTGTTTTATAGAGCTATTTAAAATAATTCGTATACTTTATCACATCTAACCTGATCTTTGAAGTTGATTCTATCCCTTTGCGGTCGAATGTCGCCAAAAAATCGCCTAAGATATATACATGATTCTAGTTTTATATACTATTTGAACAACTATATTTTAAAAGTACATTTTTAGTAAATTTCTCTTGCACATTTTGCCAAACAGCAAATAAAAATGTTCCTTAAAAAAAGTTGTTCCAACCGAAAAAAAGTCCTTCCGGCCAGTGCCGGGAGGAAGAGGTAGCTTTCATAATCCTTATTTAAAAAAAGACAACTTATATCATGCAAACACACGAAGCTCAATTTAGTGGAAACCGAATATAGGAGATTCAATACTAATTTTTATCAATATAATGAATGAGAATTTCGCGAAATTAGTCAGCTTTATCCAAGCTGCTTTTCTTTAAAGTAACTTATATTTGGCTGCCAAATTCGGCAATTTCTTAAAGCGCCTGTCATTTTAAGACAACATGGTGGATGAGGCTAAGCAGTGAACTTGGTCGAGACCCTAAAATTGCTGTGCACATGCTCACTCACATCGGAATCGGTTAATATACAGGAGTGCTGTCGCATGCAAAAAATCAGATTTTTCAAAATGTCACCCACAATAGAAATTGAAACTGCTATATCTGAGCCATTTTTTAAGGTAAAGACAAACAAAAAATGCTCCTGAATCCTTATATCAAGATCAAATACTTAAGAAAGAAACCTTTTTCAATTTCTAATTTTTTTGCACCTCACTTTAAATATATATATATTTTTTAATTTAATGGCCGCCATTTTGAAACAAGATGGCTGATGAATCTGGCCAGCGAACTTGGTCGAGGTGTTGATGTATACTATCCACATGCCTTCTTACATCGAAATAGGCGAATACGTGTGTTATCGCTTGACAAATACAAGATCGTTTCAAAATGTTAGCCATGCTAGAAATTCAAAGTGCTATAAATGAACCATTTTTTAAGATATCAACAAAAGAACAAATTTTCAGAAACAAAAACTGCTCCGGAACCTTTGTATCAACGCCAAACACATAAAAAAAATCTTTTTCATTTTCCAATTTTTTAATACCTCATTTTGAATTTTAAATTTAATTTTTTTTTAATGGCAATCCTTTTGAAACAAGATGGCGAATGAAGCTGGCCAACGAACTCGGTCGAGACATTGGTATGTACTATGTACAGACCAAGTTACATCCAAATAGGTTCATAAATACGCCTGTTATCGCGTGACAAAATTCAGGTCGTTTTAAAATGTCAGCCACAAGAGAAATTCAAAATGCTATTACTCAGCCATTTTTTTTTTAGATATAGACGAAAGAAAAACTGTTCCGGAATCTTTGTATTAAGGTCAAACACATACAAAAAAAAATCTTTTTCATTTTCCAAATTTTGGTATCTCATTAAATTTTTTTTTTAAATGGCCGCCATTTTGAAACAAATGGCGGATGAAGCTGGCCAACGAACTCGGTCGAGATATTTGTATGTACTATGTACACACCAAGGTACATCCAAGTCGGTTCATAAATACGCCTGTTATTACGTGAGAAAAATCAGGACGTTTCAAAATGTCAGCCACGCTAGAAATTCAAAATGCTATAACTCAGCCATTTCTTAAGATATAGACGAAACAAAAACTGCTCCCGAATCTTTTTATCAAGATCAAACACATAAGAAGAAAATATTTTTTTTAATTTTCAATTTTTGGTACCACATTTCAAATTTAAATTTTTCTTAAAAATTTAAATGGCCGCCATTTTTAAACAAGATGGCGGGTGAAGCTGGCCAACGAACCCGGTCGAGACAGTGGTATGTATTATGTATAAACGAAGTTACATCCAAATCGGTTCATAAATACGCCTTTTATCGCGTGACAAAATTCAAAACGTTTCAAAATGTCAGCCACGCTAGAAATTCAAAATGCTATAACTCAGCCATTTTTTAAGATATAGACGAAACAAAAACTGCTCCGAAATCTTTGTATAAAGGTCAAATACATAAAAAAAAATATTTTTCCATTTTCAATTTTTTGGTACCACATTTCAAATTTTTAATTTAAAAAAAAATTTTAAATGGCCGCCATTTTGAAACAAAATGGCGGATGAAGCTGGCCAACGAACTCGGTCGAGAGATTGGTATATACTATGTACACACCGAATTACATCCAAATCGATTCATAAATACGACTTTTATCGCGTGACAAAATTCAGGACGTTTCAAAATGTCAGTCACGCTAGAAATTCAAAATGCTATAACTCAGCCATTTTTTAAGATATAGACGAAACAAAAACTGCTCCGGAATCTTTGTATAAAGATCAAATACATAAGAAAAAAATATTTTTCCATTTTTAATTTTTTGGTACCACATTTCAAGTTTTAAATTTTTTAAAAACTTTTAAATGGCCGACATTTTGAAACAAAACGGCGGATGAAGCTGGCCAACGAACTCGGTCGAGACATTGGTATGTACTATGTACACACCGAATTACATCGAAATCGGTTCATAATTACGGGAGTTACAGTGTGACATAGGTCAGATATATATATATATATATATATATATATCAATTTTGAACGGAGGGTGGTTTCGGGGTCTGGGGGTCATGATCGATGAAAATATACCAATATTTTTTGAAATCGCTTTCCTCCGAACGGCTGCAATAGGTAGCTTTTTTGTAAAGAAAGATACCTAAAATCGTGTAAAACATGCCTATTCTTGGGAGGAGTACCTCGGCCACAAAGGGTTAATAAAAGTATGTATTCATATTATGTGGTCCATAATAAGAAATTCATAATCATTCTCAGAGCCAAAGCGATCGGAAAAGTTATTTATGGAATTTATTGCTCCTATGCGTAATCGGTATTAATTTTTTGAAATGTTCAATATATATATATGTATATTGCCAATGTGTAGCATAGATAGTGTAAGAGATCTTGGAATATTTGTGTGGGAAAAAAGACATGTCCTTTTATTCTACACATAGAAAAGGTTTATAATTTTATTAAAAATTAAATTTCAGGTTAAAATCCTGTTTAAATTGTAGATTAAATAGAATTTACGACAATCATGATTTTAAATTCATAAAAACTGCCATACCTTTGTAACGAAAGATCGTAACGACTTTCGGATGGTATCATACCCTTCAGAATTAAAAAATATATAACAAATGATACCCCACTTCAACTATTTACAAAACGTTGAATTCTCTTTTTGAGTTAAAATGCCCTCTTTTATCCACAAAAAAATGTAAAACAAATTTAATTTTTGGTCACTCATCGGAATTGTTCCTAAATATTCGGGAATGGCCATCACTTGTTGCTGTAAAATTCTATTTTAACTGCACTAAAGTATAACGTTCTACTTTGTATTTATAAAACCTGGCGTAGATTTGTAACAAAAGATCGTAGCGACTTACAAATGCTGTAGTTCGATTTAGAATTAACAGATACATCAGAAACTGTATCCCGCTCGATCTATATAATTTGTTTTTATTTTCAACTTTCCTTCGTTAAAATCCCGCCTTTTCCCCCAAAAACATGGTAAATCAACTTTTTTTTTGGGGGGGGGGGGATTCATCATATCTTTATTTCCAGTTCCAAAACACGTTTCTTCCCAAATTTTGGTGAATCACCATCAGTTGTCTCTGAAAACTCCGAGTTCACATGGAGTACTAAGCGATTTAGGAATTTTCCTGTAAACCGCACACCAATTCCGCTGAGAGGTACTGTTAGAACCGGCCCGTAACTCCGCCATTTTTTGCTATTCTTGTACAAAAAACTCGTGAACAAACAGCAGCTTTTTAACGAACTAGTAAACTTCAGAAAACATTTTATTAACAGGAATGTAATTAACGTACAGTGGACTCTCTCTATCTGAACACTCTCTAATCTGAACACCCCGGTTTATGAACACATTCCAATGGTCTCGGCGAAACTCCATAGACTTAACAAAAGATGAACTCTCTGTATTCTGAACACCCTCTAATCTGAACACCCACTATTATGAACGCTACTTTTGATCCCCATTTCTTCCCCACATCTCTGTAAACTGAACAATCGGAATGCGGGGAATCCCCATCATGGAAATTCGGAGAAACTGTTGCAGAAGAATAAAAAAGTTCAACGAACTCGACATAAACCGGCAAAAAAACTGCTAGATTTTAAGAATCTACCCAGTGTTGCAATTTGTTTGAATATTTCAGCTAAAATCTTCAGTTAACAAAACAAACAAAACATTTATTATAGAAAAAAAAAGAAATTCAAAGAAAAATTTTCAAATTGGTATGTCTTTACAGTACGTGTTCTACATCTCAACTAACTAGAACATTATTTTTATTTTTAATAAAAAAAAAAAAGTCCACATATAAAACTGGTACCATTTCACAAAAACTAAATCATGATAATTAAATAAAAGAAATGAACAAGACAACCAATTTTTATGCAAAGAGATACAAGAAAAAATAATGTAAAAGTGATGCTCCCCTCTCCTGAATTCAGATAACAATAGAAAGATTACGTAACAAAAAAATTCCTGTCCCCAGTGATAGATAAGAGACAACAGGTGTTAGAGAGAGTGATCAAAAAAGTATGATGGTTTCTTTTCCACACACCTGGTTGGACAGCATTATCGCTTCTGTTCCTTTCTTCCTTTTTGCTCGGCAAAGGTAACATTTATTCACCATTTCGCTATCGGTGCAGGTAAAAAAGCACAGCACTCACGCAGATATATCAGTAGGAAAACGAAAAGAACTGAAGCTTCAAGGAAAATACGGAATTATTCAAAAATTAAAATCAAAAGTAAGTCAAAGAAAAATTGCATGTGAGCAGGGATGTGGTGGAGGGTATACGGGGGTATACGCCGTATACCCTCTGGATTTTTTTAAGGAACACCGCGTACCCTCTGTTTCTCAAAAAAGCTATAGTATATATACAGTAGGGTATAGCCTCTGCTTAGAATGTATACTCTCTGTTTTTTTTTACGACTACACCACTGCATCTGAGTTTGGAATTTCATCAGACGAAAGCAACTCCATCAGCAAAAAAGATAAAGAAATTATAGCTGCTTTTGAAGCAAATGAGTCTTCCTCAAAGTATAGAATTTTTAAAAAGGAAACGAGAACATGAACAATCACGTCTGGAAGATTTTTTGCCAAATGAGAATGAAGAATCTTCCTGTCACTGAACTCCTGCTCCGGATTTTTCAGAAAAGCAGAAAATCGCGTAATTCAATGCATAGGAAGGATGGTTGACTCGCTTCAAAAGTTGACATAACATGGAATTCAAAATAATCAATGGTGAAGCTGCAGACATAAATAGCAACATTGTGGAGGAATGGAAAAGAAAACTTCCGGACATAACGAAGGATTACGATACCGCTGACGTTTTCAATGCCGACGAAACCGACCAGCTTTTTACAGCTCTTTCAAATGAAAACCTAGCAGAAAGAAGCGAGAAAAGCGTGGGTGGGAAAATGTCGAAAGAAAGACTTTCCGTCATGCTCTGTGCAAGTTTTATGGGTGAGAAGCTTCGTTTTTTTGTTAATATGTTAATTATGTAAACTGTTTATGTAAATTATGTTAATAATTTTATGTATTTTTTGTTGTAGTGTTTTATATTAGCCGTTTATTGTATATTTCTCATTTATACTGGCATTACGAGTTTTGTATATTTTAAGATTGCTACACAGCGAGAACTACTGAATCCAGTGATTATTTTTCCGGTTAATGAACGCATAGCGTGCATACAATGTTCACTGATTGCCGCTTTAACGAGTTTCCTGCGTTTTTCAGATTGCTGCAGAACTAGGTTGCTGTATTCAGCTATATATATTATTTTTTATGAACTTGTTATTGTTACTTGTTACACTTGTTATCGGAAAAGTGAAAAAGTAGGACACTTCAAAATGTCAAGACCGCATCATTGCTTATGCACTATAAATCAAATCGTAAAGCCTGGATGACATTCACAAATTTCTCTCAGTGGTTGGAGAGCATTAACAAGATGATGAATGAGAAGGAAGAAAAATTCTTCTTGTTGTGGATAATGCCGGATCACTTACAACCGTCCAGCTGAGCAACGTGACCTTGAAGTTCCTGCCACCGACTGTACTTCTAAAATCCAACCACTGGATCAAAGAGTAATCAAAACCGTTAAAAATCTCTACTGAATCCATTTTATGAAGAAAATGTCCTTGATGACGGAGGAGACAAATTCGACAACCGAACTAATGAAGAAGGTCAACATTGCGGACTCCGTCTATTGGATATCAATGGCATGGAATGAAGCAACCCCATGCACCATCCAAAGATTCTTCTACAAAGCTGAATTCCCGTGTGAGAATGAGCAATGAAGAATAGAGGACCAAAAAGCAACAGCTTTGAGTGGCTTGCGGTCAATTCTTCAGGAGCTTCATACTGAAACTGAAACTGGAGCTTACCTTGAACCAATGAAATCCTTACGGTTTGCAACAACATCATTGAAGAGGAAGAAGAAAATGAAGGAGACGCAGAACCACAAGAGACCAATGAAACAATGAGAACGATGATTACCTTCAAGCAATATGGCGAAGAGACTCATTCAAGGCCTGTTGAACTGTGCGGCTGAACATCACCCGGAAGCCTTTTCACTTCTTAAACAGCTAGATAACATGTACATTGCACGAGCATACACAATGCAAAAAAAGACTAAAGTTTCTCAATTTTTACGTAATGTACCGATTATGTTTCAAGTAATGTATTGTATATATATAATTGTATGTTTTGTATAACTTTTTTCATAAAAAAATAAACAAATGAGATGGTACAGTAGAGGACTGATTAAATTTAGTTTGACATTGCACATAGGCATAGCTAAACAGGCTAAATATTTTATACTGTCTGTAAACTCAATACATAGTAGTAGTAGTAGTAGTAGTAATGCATTTCCGAATCTCCCTCTATAATGAACACCCCCATAATCTGAACATTTTTGGCCGGTCCCATGAGTGTTCAGAATAGAGAGAGTCCACTGTACATGATCAAAGAAATTGCTCAAAAAGCCTTCCTCCAGCTGTAATTCACGCTTCACATATGCGGGAAAGAGACTGACTTACATTTGCGAGGACACCAGGCCTAAACTTTATAACATACTTATAACTACTTAAAACGTGACACAAGTATATAAAAATATTATTTAATGCAACTCTGAGACCTTTCGAACACACTCGCGTTCATTTTCAAAGGGAAAAAATATGATTGACTGAAACAGAAATACGTTTTAAAAACAAAAACAAAAATAGTACGCATGCGCAAGCGGAGTTCAGTTCTTTTCTCTGCAGAGGGGTGAAAAGATCAGTTCATATTAACAGGAGGTCTTGAGATATTTAGAATATTGTACCAAATTGCGGGAATATTATAGGAAAGGACATCGTCACAAACATTATCATTTCTAAGTAAAATTTCAATGGATTCACGGATTATTGACGAGTAATGGTTAGACGTTGAAATGAATAATCCGTGAATCCATTGAAATTTTACTTAGAAGCGATAATGTTTGTAAGGATGTCCTTTCCAATAATATTCCCGCAATTTGGTACAATATTCTAAATATCTCAAGACCTCCTGATAATATGAACTGATCTTTTCACCCCTCTGCAGTGAAATGGACTGAACTCGGCTTGCGCATGCGTACTATTTTTGTTTTTGTTTTTAAAATGTATTTCTATTTCAGTAAATCATCTTTTTTCCCTTTGAAAATGAACGCTTGTGTGTTCAAAAGGTCTCAGGGTTGCATTAAATAATATTTTTATATGCTTGTGTCACCTTTTAAGTAGTTATAAGTATATTATAAAGTTAATAACAAGGTGAAAATTTCCTTCACGACACTAGTGTTTAAAACAGTGTTTTGACTCTATTGACATCAGGCATTTCCCGCATATCGCTGGCAACAACGGCAATCTTGGCGACTAGATCCATATAGGTTTCAATGGGACACTATTAGATTAGGCTTTTCATATGGCCCCACAGAATGAAGTCCAAACACCAGAGATCCGTCGATCCTGGTGGCAAAGCTATACGACCACCTCGACCAATCCATTGCCCTGGACAGTGGAAACTACCTTTTAACCCTTTATTTACTGACGGTACTTATAAGTACCGCTCACTTTAAACTTTTATACCATAGTAAATATTACTAATATTCTAATAGTACTTTGCAAAAACACTATTTAACTCCAATTACAATCCGAATACATGGCAACAGTAGTTCTAAATTTGTTATTATAGAGAGGAATGAGGCTATCTTTGAAGCAGTCAATGTGTTTTGTGTCGACATTCTATACAGATTGTCACGCTCGTCTTTTTATTGCCGGAAACAGAGTAAAGGATATAAGATAAATGTTGGATTTTTTTTATGTGTTCATTATGATCTTTGAATACAATCTGTCTAGCTATTTTATGTGAACGGTGTATGTATTTGATTTAACCCCTTAACTGTCGTGCCCGAGTGCCTCTCGGGCAAAAAGTGTTTTCTAACTTCGGTACTAAAAGCTTTTGGGTAACCACTTAATTTTAACGGTAATTTTTGGTTTGTTAAAAGGCGTACATTTTTACGATTGTACAAAGCCAAATATTTTAGTAAAAAAAAAAAAGTGGTGGCATGTCCTGATTTTTAATTTATTGTGTAAGAAACAAAGAAACAGTTAAAGGGTTAACAGTTAAATTACTCGATGGTACTTATAAGTACCGCCAGTACACTGGGTGTTGGAGAAAAACTTCTTGTTTAATTTTAGTTTGTGTAGTTATCCATCGTTTTCATCTGCTTTAAAATGTAATTACTAAAATGTAGTATAGTAATGATGTTTCATTGTTGTTTTTTATAGGAAATCGAAAAAGCTGTAGCACTGGCTCGTTTTTGCTATGCTAGAAATGGCATATGTAAATTCATATATTGCATATGTGGAGATACGAAAGAACATGTTGTCCCTGGAATATAGACGTCGCATAACCAAAGGACTACTAACAAGATCGAAACAAAGAAAAAATAGTTTTTTTAACCCTTTCAGGAGCAAAGCATTTTCAATGCTAAAGTGTTAAAATAAATGATTGGCACTGGAATTTGCAAAGCGATTTATTTGTAAATAAGAAAAAAAAGACCTATATTTGACATACTTATTAAATTGAAAATATTTTCTGGTACCAGTTGAAATAAGTTGTGAGTTTTCTGTTACGATATTTTAGTCATGGTGTATTGACGGTACTTTAAAGTACCACTTTAATTAATTACCTCTAAATAATTAAATTTCTCACGCATGAGTATTTTTTTATGTTTATCCTTTAATTTTCATTGTAGTAACAAGAAAAAAATATTACATGAAAAAAATTGCAGTAGATCATAATGCCGTAGATAAAGGGTTAAACAGTGTTGCCAGATTGGGGGCTTTTTTGTCCCCAAATTGTTGATTGTCACCCCTTTTTTGAAATACAAATATTCGGCCTATTTAAAAATAGATTAAAAATTCTGAAAAATAAGGCGAATTATACTATTTTAAAAAAGTGGTGACAGTCAAATAATCTGACTAAAAAAAGTCGGCAATCTGACAACTGTGCTTTTAACTTCCCAGAGATTGCGTTCCGACCATACCTTCTATGACGAAATTTGCTCGTATAGCTGCTTTCTACCACACCGTAAAGTTTTGCTCACTTTTTCAGATACACCCTGTATATACATTGCATATTTTTCAGAAGCCAAATTCATTTTTAAGGGAGTACCTATCATTATTGAACGCTCCCTATTAGTTTTCCACGACAATAATAAAATTTTAAATTATAAAATTGTATTTCTAATTACTTTATCTAAAATCCCTTTCTAATTTCCTCATCATTTTTTAGGAATAAGCCTATAATTGTAATTCATCACGAATTCCTAGTGAAAAACAGTATCCGTAACTTCTAAAATTTCTATGGCTGTCTTGTTTGTTTCTTCACGTTGGCCTTATCTGTCAATATGGTAGTTGTGTACTACAAATAAATCTTCAGATGAAATTTGAGATAAAATTAAGTTATTTAGATAACTGGCGATCGGTACTGACCTAAATCGAAACCCATTCAGAAATATCATTTTAAAGATAGATTGTGTATGGACATAGATCCATACTTGCACGTAGATGTAAATGTTGATGTAGCTGTGAAATGTAACAGAATTGTAGTTGTATCTAAGTAAATGTATATATTGTATATGTAAATGTATAAATATAGATGTATAAGTATAAAAATAGATTTGCATGCGTAGATGTGTGTTATAAAAGTTGTAGAATTTAAATTTGAAGATACAGATGTGTTTATGTTATAACATAAATCTACGTATTATATCGAATTAATCTTGTAAATAATAAGTGCAAATGTATAAATACAACTGTATAAATATAAATGTAGATGAGTGTATGTGTAGTTGTTTTAGATGTAAAACGTAGAATTTAAGTCAGAAGGTATAGATGGGTTTATCTCATAATATAAATCATCTACGAAAATGTGTTAGTTTTTTTAATGAAAAGTGTAACGTATTTAGTTTATATTTTTGTGTACTCTCTGATGCATAACTGATAGGATGAATGGGACAGGTTTAACTTATCCATCGTGTTATATTCACAGTAATTAAAATAGAAGGAACAGGAAATTAGCACTATTAACCCCTTAACTTTTTCGCCCGAGTGCCGCTCGGGCAAAAAGTGTTTGCTATCTTCGATACTAAAAGCTTTTGGATAACTCTTAATTTTAACTGTAATGTCTGGTTTGTAAAATGACATACATTTTTCGATAATACAAAGTCAAAAACTTTGTTAAAAAAAGTGATGCCGGGACCTTATTTTTATTTATTTATTTTTTTTTTTTTGAGTAAAAAAAAAAAAAAAAGAAAAGAAAGAAACAGTTAAGGGGTTAAAATGAAACAAATTGATAGTGTTGTTATTACTCCATAAATATTTATCTACTTATATTATTTCTCAAATTTATTCTTGAAAAGATGAGATTAAATAATATAGCCATACATATCAATAGTTAGGTCGAATATTAATGTATCTTTCTATGGAATTTGTTAAGTTTCGAAAAATAATTTTTTGGGAATGCTTGCATTTATTAAATAAAATATTTGAATCCTACAGTTCATTTAAATATAGGAAATATTCTTAAACATACAAAATTGTATCTGATGTAAAATGGACAAAGTTCGTTTAAATATAGGAAATATTCTTAAAAATATAAAATTGTATCTGATGTCAAATGGACACAGTTCATTTAAATATAGGAAATATTCTTAAACATACAAAATTATATCTGATGTAAAATGAACACAGTTCATTTAAATTTAGGAAATATTCTTAAACATATAATATATTATCTGATATCAAATGAACACAGTTCATTTGAATATAGGCAATATTCTTAAACATACAAAATTGTATCTGATGTAAAATGGACATTTTATTGACTTGTATTTAAGTGTTCGATTAGAGAAAGATAAATGTTTTTAAACTAGAATACAGTATCAAAAACATAAAAAAAACTGTGTTAAAATGGTATCATATACTATGATGTTATGTATAATTGAACATTATTGTTAAACTATAACTATGTGACATTAAAAAATACTAAACTAGATTATTTTTAATTGGTAATATAATAGATGGACATATCCTCCTGAGACCCCAGGTTTTATTTTAATATATATATATATATATATATATATTTATTTATTTACTTCAGTTATGAATTTATATTAACAAACCGATAACTATGAAAGATTTAAAAACAAAAATATAAAATAAAAAATTACAATTTATTTGTTGCACATAAAATTTAATGATATATGGAGACTCAATAAGTGCGATGTTTGACAATTTTTTGGGATTTTTAGGTGCGTTCGTAATTACATAAATACGTAGCACCCATAGCCGTCGTTCGGCCCGTCTGTCTGTCGATCCGTCTGTCCGTCCGTCCGTCCGTCCGTCCGCATACAGCAGAGCAAAAACTACCCAACTGAATGGTCTGAAATTTTAAATATATAGTTGGTGCAAAATTTTGTCATGCCATTTCAAATTTTATGAAAATAGGATCTAAAGTTTAGTTACTGAGATAGTCAAAATTTATTCGTTGCATTACGGCCAATGGGAAAAAATTATTTCAAGCGCATTTTAATGATGTTACAGCCTTTAGAAAAGAATGAAATTAATATGCACTTATGAAGCGCACTAAAATATACATTCAGTATAATATGCGGGGCAAAAAATATTTATAGATCAAGTTATAATACGAACGCACAGCATTTGCCACGTTTGACGTGCAATTTCCAGCTTGTTTATTTTATTTTTTAACCATTTGGAAAAATGGTTATTGTCCTCGGTCAGGGTAGGAAATACAAAAACATATCTGAAGCGTTTTACTAGTTCAATCCCGCATTTTATTCGTTTTCTGATTGGTCTATACAGTAATCTGTATTTTCTCTTTACTTTCAACAGAGAGGGATACTTCGGTTGCCACTATGACAAAAAAGTAATAAAAACCACAAACAGAATTCATATCTCAGAAACAAATTAAGATACAGCTTTCAAACAAATTGCAATTAAAAATTCATTTCTTTTCTCTATACAACAGTATAAAAAGTAATATTGTGGGATGTTTAGAAGTTTAAGAATGAAATTTCATTTAAAATTGGTCCAGGAATATTAATGTTTAATCCATGGCGAACGTAATGTATGACCAGCTTCGTAGAAGTTTAAAAATTTACAGTACCGAAAATTGTAAAACTGAAATTTCTTTTAAAATTTGTTCATGATGGGTCCAGGAATGTCAGTGCTTAATCCATGACGTACGTAATGTATATGATCAACTCCGTGCGATTTTTATGTCTTAAATTTTATTCTTTGAAAAAATAATTTTCCAAATGGTCGTTGTAATTTGTTAAATTGCTTTTTATTATTATTTTTTTTTTTTTTTTGCATTGCAAAAATAATGAAAAACATGAAAAAATTATACATTTAATAATTTTATATTACTAATGGATTCTACAAATGGTACCTCAACGTACAAAAAAATTATTTACGTTTTCGTTTTTGTACATTTTTTCTGCAAGCCATTTGGATATAACACGTACCTCGCTAAAAAAAAAAAAAAAAAAAAAAAAACGATTATAAGAAACAAATTGCTACTTTGTTTAGTTCTGCTATCTGTCGGGGTCCATTCACACCATTTTTTTTAACATTATTTATATACGTGAAAAAATTGTAAAGTTGTGTATCCCATAGTATACCTACCCTGACCATCTTCCTACACTGAATGGGTCTAATCGACCCATTCCTATAAGTCATTTCTTTCGATTCGAACCGGAAGTTTTTTCGTAAAGTAAGATGAATAAAAGAAACGGAAAACTAATATAAATAAATACATTAAATAGTTTTTAAAGAAAATTCTGGTGTGAATTGTTTTATTAAGGTTGAGTAAAATTTCAACAGGGTAGGAAGGTTAAACAAACAATAGCCATTTATGTACTGAATTATAAATTCGGGAAAATGCTATCTTCTAAAGCATTTTGCGGGATTTTTGGAAGCTACATTGGAAGATTTACATATTCATTTAATAAATTTTAGAATGATTTTAGAAGGCTTGGAAGATTTAGAAGGATTCATTGCATTTGAATTTATAGGGATTTTGTGCAATATTTATAACTCAAATCAAATCTTTTATTTTAAATAGTTTTCTTAGTATTTTGTAGAATTAGGAAATTTACAAATATAAGGTTCTTACAATAGAAATATAGAAATATTTCCGAATTGAAAAATACCCCCTCCCTCTCTCACGCCAAGAAAGCTGAAAAGATGCAAAGGCAAAAAAAAAAAAACATCCCGTTAAAAATATTTTTGTTTTGTGTAACCCATAATGCTTTTGGAACAAGATAAAGTAATACATCTATAACTCATTATAAACTGTATTACTATTAATCTATGTATTAAATGAATTTTATAACAAGTTATTTTAATGGTACTTATAAGCATCATCAGTAGATAAAAGGTTAATACAACGTCCGTTGTTTGAAAACCAAATCTTGATTATTTTTAGGGAAAAAATAAATCTAGTAATCCTTTCTAATGAACACCGGAAATAGAAAAATTCGAATCTGAGAAATAAAGGATATAAAAACAAGAACAAAAAAGAAACTTGTTATTTTCAAAGAACTCACGGAGAAGTTTAACAACCAAAAACTTTAACCTGCGAACTATAAGAATCCTTCAGTTGAAATAATTCAAGTCTCAATATCTACTTCAAAGTGAAAACGAAAGAACTCTCAATTTTGTTGAAATAAAACTTCCAATCTCTTTTTTAACAATACACTTTTAAAGTATAAAAGAAATTCACGTAGTTTAAACACTTCTTTAAAAAAGTCTTGGAGATAAAAAACTCACCACCCGTTATTGACCTTTAATACGTGATTTTTTATTTTGTTCGGAAAACATTATATTTGAATCTAATTTTGTTAATTATGCACTAGAAAAATTGTGAAAATAATTATTTATGCTTTTGTTAGACTTATTGTCATCATGTCACCCCAGAGTTATTTAATAAAAATCGCTCAAAAATTGTAATTTTAAATTATGTACTTATTTAAAAGTATTTGCACTGCACAATAACAACTATTCAACGATATATTAATTTTTATAATGATTTTTATAGTTTTCAGAATTAATAACTACTTTTGTGTCTATTGCTTTCAGTATCAACAAAATATGTTATAACCTCCCCGTGATAACAAATCAGAGCAAAAACAGACTTCACGATTTTAAATGCATGTTATCACCATGGAACTGTGAATAAAGAGGAATTGACACAGTGTTGCCAGTTTGGGGACTGTTTTAATTCAAATTATTTGACTGTTACCACTTTTTAAAAATAGTATAATTCGTCTTATTTTTCAGAATTTTAAATCCGTATTTACATACGTCGAATATTTCTATTTCCAAAAAGCGGTTCAATCAAAAATCTGGGGACAAAAAAATCCCCAATCTGGCAACACTGAACTGACATATCCTCAAAACGGTGAAGCTTCAACTGTGCTGAGTTTCGCAGTGACTCGCTACTACATGGGGCAAACAACCACCAGTAAATTTGAATATAAATTTTCTCCTTATTTAAACGCCTTATTAATACAGAATTTCAGTCATCATTATGGCTAAAAAGAAATATTTATTTTTACTGGAGGAAGTTTTGTTCAGCGGTAGTCAGGCCCTACATTTCCGCCATATCATGGCAAATTAAACAAACTCATAGCTGCCAACATGAATGGATTTTTCATAGCATTAAAATTTAATAGTAAATTTTAGCTAATTGAATGACCGAAATTCAAGCAATTTTAACGTTTAAATAAGTAAAAAAAAATCTATTAAATTTTAGTGGTAAGAAAAGTCCGTACAAGTTGGCAGCTATACAAACTCCTTTCAGTGTCACTGAAAGAAATTATAATAACCAGGCCGACTGCCACCAGTAAAAATGAATAGAAATTTTTATCACATTTCTGAAAGAAATCATGCATGAGTAAGCCGCTAAAATAAGGCTAAATTTTCTATTAAGTTATTTTCTGATGGAAGTTTGCTTCGACGGTAATCAGAAACTGTTGATCCGATGTAAAAGGTCAGCCGCTATCTTGTGACAACCCAGTTACTTCACTTGCAACTCCTGAACTCTACACTGTACGGTTCCTACTTTACATTCATAACTCCATTGTTATCAGACGTAAGTAACACACAATATTTCACCATAAGACCAATAGAAAGCGCCAAATGTGAAAACAGATCATGTAACACTTGAGTTCCTCTATATACACTTATGGTTTATCATTGGGGCAAATTATCAAATAAAAATTTGACTGCATTAAGGGGTCTCAGGACTCTTAAAATTGGAAAAATCGAAAAAAAAGAGACCATTTTCAACATATAATATCTTAAAATGTAATTGATTTTAAGACAAAATTTTATACTGGGATGAAAGATATAAGTATGTTCTTTCAATTAATGTATTTGAAAAATTACAAGATGCATAATTAGAATTTACAGTGGGCTCCAAAATGTCAGACATTTGACGAGCGGAAAATCGGCATAACAGATTATGCGCACGATCACAAAATAAATTTTGCAAGTAGAAGGAAAATTTTCGGTCCTACTTATGCTTCACATTGTAATAATTACTCTGAATCTAAATAAATTTGTATTTAAAGCATTTTTCTATTTTTAATACTAAGTTGCATTTAGTTAATGCAAAATTTAGAAATTTTCAACAGTATAATCACCTATAAAGAATATATTTCTGAACAATAAGAAGGAAATTTTAGGTTCAGTTTATAGAGACTAACATGAAACATATGTTTTGAAAATTTCATGAAAAAAAATTCAGAAATTTTTGAGATATCGTGCGCGTTATGCCCAAAAACGTCATTTGGAGAAAATTGACTTCAAAATTTCTGAAACGCCGCTTCAGCTATTGAGCGTGTATAATTCTAAAAGCCATAACTTCTGTTCTAATAGGAATTTCAAGGGAATGTTTATACCAAAATGTTCAGAAAAAATAGTAGTTTAATATCTAAAAAAAAATAAAATTTCGAAAATTTTAAAGCTTTAAGAGTCCTGAGACCCCTTAATCGGTAAATAATATAGCCTACTAATTAATGATAAGCCCAAATTTGTCTTAGGAATAGTCTATATACAGAAATTGTCTTGAAAATTTTCAATACTGACACCTGATTTAGAAATTTGGATTATTTGGAACATTTTATTTTCGGATACAAAACGGAAAGTCATTCAAATCACACAGCACGGGGATGAAACAGGTTAATCCTTTGAGCTCTGATGGTTGAATTTCTTCCCACTTAATTTTAATTCCCACTTAATTTTAATTCCCAAATGTCATAATGTCATCGGAATAATTGACCAAATTTATTTGAAAATAGATTAATACATTTTTTTTTTTTTTAGTATATTGTAAACCGAATTTTTTGCTTGTGAAATAGTGGTGCCAATGTGTCATTTCAGAATTCTGAAGAAATTCACCCACCAGAGCTCAAAGGGTTAAAAGTTGGAAACTTTGAATGTTGAATTCATTTTTAAAAGTTTGAAAACGTAATCCAGTGCAGTTATATTTTAAAAACATCTCGATAACTACTTTGCGTAATTAGCTGTAATTTTGGATTTCTATGTTTGCAACTTTTAAAAGCCTATTTCTGTTAACCGTTCCCTTTAACAATTTAAAAAAAAATTGAAAAAAATCATCACTTTTTAGCTCACAGGCTATCAAAGCCTGAGAGCTAATGTGCCCGCCCGTTCTGTATGTATGTATGTATGTATGTATGTATGTAAGTATGTACGTACGTACGTATGTACGTAACGCGATAACTCTTGATAGAAACATCCGATTTGCTTCAAAATTTTTTCCTAGGTTCACTGTGATAAGGCGCTTCCCTGATTAGTTTTGGGAGTTCATTGGTTAAGGATAAAGGGGGAAAAACGGGGTTAGTCCACACACTACCCCCTTAATTCAGTTAAATGGGTTTTCATGCAGAATGATTCGATTTGCTCCGAATTTGGTATACCGGTTTATTATGTTAAGGAACTTGTCTGATTAGTTTTGGGAGTTCATTGGTTAAGGATAAAGAGGGAAAAACGGGGTTAGTCCACCCCCCTTAATTCCGATAAATGTGTTTTTCATGCAGAATGATTCGATTTGCTCCGAATTTGGTATAGCGGTTTATTATGTTAAGGAACTTCCCTGATTAGTTTTGGGGGTACATTGGTTAAGGGTAAAGGGGGAAAAACGGGGTTAGTCCACCCCCCTTAATTCAGATAATTGGGTTTTTCATGCAGAATCATTCAATTTGCTCCGAATGTGATATACCGGTTTATTATGTTAAAGAACTTCCCTGATTAGTTTTGGGGGTTCATTGGTTAAGGATAAAGGGGGGGAAAGGGGGGATAGTCCACCCCCTTAATTCAGATAAATGAGTTTTTCATGCAGAATCATTCGATTTGCTCCGAATTTGGTATACTGGTTTATTATGTTAAGGAACTTCCCTGATTAGTTTTGGGAGTTCATTGGTTAAGGATAAAGGGGGAAAAACGGGGTTAGTCCACACCCCACCCCCTTAATTCAGTTAAATGTGTTTTTCATGCAGAATGATTCGATTTGCTCCGAATTTGGTAATACCGGTTTATTATGTTAAGGAACTTCCCTGATTAGTTTTGGGAGTTCATTGGTTAAGCATAAAGAGGGAAAAACGGGGTTAGTCCACCCCCCTTAATTCAGATAAATGTGTTTTTCATGCAGAATGATTCGATTTGCTCCGAATTTGGTATAGCGGTTTATTATGTTAAGGAACTTCCCTGATTAGTTTTGGGGGTTCATTGGTTAAGGGTAAAGGGGGAAAAACGGGGTTAGTCCACCCCCCTTAATGCAGATAAATGCGTTTTTCATGCAGAATCATTCAATTTGCTCCGAATTTGGTATACCGGTTTATTATGTTAAGGAACTTGTCTGATTAGTTTTGGGGGTTCATTGGTTAAGGATAACGAGGAAAAGGGGGGTTAGTTCACCCCCCTTAATTCAGATAAATGCGTTTTTCATGCAGAATCATTCGATTTGCTCCGAATTTGGTATACCGGTTTATTATGTTAAGGAACTTCCCTGATTAGTTTTGGGGGTTCATTGGTTAAGGGTAAAGGGGGGAAAACGGGGTTAGTCCACCCCCCTTAATTCAGATAAATGCGTTTTTCATGCAGAATCAGTCAATTTGCTCCGAATTTGGTATACCGGTTTATTATGTTAAGGAACTTCCCTGATTAGTTTTGGGGGTTCATTGGTTAAGGATAAAG
This sequence comes from Maratus speciosus, assembly GCA_963932465.1. Taxonomy (NCBI): domain Eukaryota; kingdom Metazoa; phylum Arthropoda; class Arachnida; order Araneae; family Salticidae; genus Maratus; species Maratus speciosus. The sequence continues at coordinate 281,026,096 of OZ010799.1, read as the reverse complement.
GAGGAAAAGGGGGGTTAGTCCACCCCCTTAATTCAGATAAATGGGTTTTTCATGCAGAATCATTCGATTTGCTCCGAATTTGGTATACCGGTTTATTATGTTAAGGAACTTCCATGATTAGTTTTGGGAGTTCATTGGTTAAGGATAAAGGGGGAAAAACGGGGTTAATCCACTCCCCCTTAATTCAGATAAATGGGTTTTTCATGCAAAATGATTCGATTTGCTCCGAATTTGGTATACCGGTTTATTATGTTAAGGAACTTCCCTGATTAGTTTTGGGTGTTCATTGGTTAAGGATAAAGCGGAAAAAACGGGGTTAATCCACCCCCCTTAATTCAGATAAATGTGTTTTTCATGCAGAATGATTCGATTTGCTCCGAATTTGGTATATCGGTTTATTAAGTTAAGGAACTTCCCTGATTAGTTTTGGGGGTTCATTGGTTAAGGATAAAAGGAGAAAAACGGGGTTAGTCCACCCCCCTTAATTCAGATAAATGTGTTTTTCATGCAGAATGATTCGATTTGCTCCGAATTTGGTATACCGGTTTATTATGTTAAGGAACTTCCCTGATTAGTTTTGGGGGTTCATTGGTTAAGGATAAAGGGGGGAAAACAGGGTTAGTCCACCCGCCTTAATTCAGATAAATGTGTTTTTCATGCAGAATGATTCGATTTGCTCCGAATTTGGTATACCGGTTTATTATGTTAAGGAACTTCCCTGATTAGTTTTGGGGTTCATTGGTTAAGGGTAAAGGGGGAAAAGGGAGGTTAGCCCGCCCCTCTTAATTTAGATAAATGGGTTTTTTCATGCAGAATGATTCGATTTGCTCCGAAGTTGGTATACCGGTTTATTATGTTAAGGAGCTTCCCTGATTCGTTTTGGCGATTCATTGGTTAAGGATAAAGGGTTAGTCCACCACCTTAATTTAGATAAATGTTTTTTTTTTTTTTGCAAGATTATTCGATTTGCTACAAATTTGGTATACCGGTTTATTATGATAAGGAGCTTTCCTGATTAGATTTGGAGGTTCACTGGTTAAGTATAAAGGGGGAAACGGGGGCTAATTCCCCTTCACTTATTTTTTTGAGTGGCATTATTCTTTAAAATAAGAGTATAATATACAATTAGTGTGAATAGTCTGTGAGCTCAATGCCATCAGTTTAGCTGGGCACTTTTCTTTTTTTTTTTTCTTTTTTTTTTTTTTTTTTTTTTTTGCAATTATATCATTGCAATTCTTCATTTGCATTTCACATCACAAAACTTGGAAAACTGCCAATCAAATAATATATGAAATTTATTAGATATAATTTATTATATTATATAATATTTTCTTTATTTTTAAGCTTCCAGCCAAGTAAAAACGTGACGAAAGAAATCGTTGTGCCATGCTCAAGTTTTCTCGCTCTAGTAATTAATTGTAATATATATGCACCCGAGATAATTCGAGATAATCAGGGAAACTTTTTAAAAATGTGTTACACGTAACCCTTAACGGTCTAAGTACTTCTGCCAGGAGCAGGAAATTTTCCGATTTTTTTAATAATCAAACGTCACAATAGGACACTAATTTAAGATAATACTTATTTGTAAAAAGTCAATGCATTTATTCGTGTACATAAGAAATCGGAAATTTTGTTTAAAAATACTGGTGTCGATGTGACGTTCGTGGATTAAAATTAAATGCCGCAACTCTGGTGGTATTGACCACGAAGCGTTAATTCTTTTTACGTTAACCAATTTCGAAATAACAAATACTTTAAATATAAAAATAATAATAATAATAATAAATAGTTGTAACTACAATCACCAGGAAAATACTAAAATTTTATTTTGAATATCACTTTTTTCGTATACAAAGAGTCGTCTTTGATTTCTAATAGAAATTATGGGATTAACCCTTTCATTGGGAAAATACTTCTGTTGCTAAAACGTTGAAATGATTGAATTACGAACAAATCTGTTTCATAATAAGTAAAAACTTTCCCTTCAAATGTATTATAAATGTAAACTTCTGTTTAAAATTTCCGGTTGCATTGTTGCATTTGGTAATTTAAATTAAGTGGGACATATATCTGTACCTTGGAACAAAAAGGGCCAATGTGCTTTTTTCTCAAATGGCAGAAAACCCAATTTAATTTTGAGTAATTTTAAGAATCTTGTGCTACGATTTCTGTACCATTATTTTCCAAAGTTGTACCTTTCAATTCAGTAATGTTTTTCTCACTACAATCTAATGTTACATTGATTTAGGTTTTTTTTTTTTTTTTTTACATTTTAAATTGGCCATTTTTACATTAGCACTAAGTAACATTGGCCTCAACAAAATATTTTGTTTCCAATGATCTAATATTGGGAGGACTTTGGCCCTTTTAACAATTACTTTATATAGCATCCTGAATTCATTCGTGCATTTAACTCAAATTTCTCAATTTTGGACATTGGCCCTTTTTGTTCCAAGGTACAGATATATCCCAGAGCCCACGAAAGGGTCGAAACAAATGAATATTTCTTTAAGGGAAATATTCAGGGTAGCGAGTGATCATGGAAAAACGAAGTTAAAAGAAAAGGAAACTACCAGTATTTTCTTACGGAAATACTTCCAATAATATAAAGGTTTTACAGAAGGTCAATTTCTCTTTAGCAAAATACTAGTATTTAACACCTTTTTTGACTGTGTTTTTCAGAATGGATACCCGCTAGATCAAGAAAATTATAAAACATTTGTAGAGGTCATCGTCTAGAACTAGTAGTATCCAAAATAAAATTTTAGCATGTTGCTGGCAACCCTCATTCTAACCTATACATGTTTCGATTAAAATCAATTTCTAAAAGCTTCAAGTATGTGAATACGCCGAATAATACAAAACTATTAATGCATTTTCAATTCTCAAAAAAAGTTGTGAATTGAAATGCTTTATACTTGTATTCTCATCATTATTTTGGAATTTTTTTTTTTTAATATTCTGTAATGGCCCAAGTGTCCTCGTTCTCAAATAACATGATCGAGAGCGTTATAATCTGTAATGTTAAAATATTTTAAATTGCGTATATGTTTTTTGAAAACTCTGTATATGCATGGTAACTCACGTTACGTTTAGAACAATTTACTTTAGTAATTGTAATAATAAAACACTAAAAAAGTCGGAAATTGTATGGGAAAAGAAGCGAATGAAGTGCGTTCGTACTATAACTTGTTTTATATATATCTAGACCTTGGTGCAATAGCTGTTGCACTCTTATGAAAAAATTCATAAATACAAAATTTACTATGATTATATACATAAAATCAAGTAATACGGAAATAATATGACTCCATCTTAAAGAGGACATAATTACCATGATAATCTAGAATCATTATCTATCAAGGGATATCATTGAATTAATTACGTGTGATAGGATTTTAAAGAATAATCACCATGACAAACTAGAATCATTACCTATGATGGGATATCATTGAATTAATTACGTATGATTGGATTTAATATAATGAAGAAAACTTTTATTAATACATATTTAATTTTGATTCGTTTTTCATAAAATTTGAAATGGCTCGACAAATTTCTACAACTATTCTATATATTAAATTTCAAACCATTCGTTTGCGTAGTTTTGCGTTATTATATGCAGACAGACAGAAACTACGTACCTAAAAAGTATTGAAAATGTAAAGGTGACATAATTTAGTAATTAAACCCATTCAGAGCACAATTTACTTTCAAATTAGCTAATTTTAGCGTAATTTCTTGAACTCTTTGGTGTAACGTATTGGCATTACTAAAATAAAAAGGACCATAAGTTTCCATAAAAAGTATATTTTTCATTCTAATTTTTTATGTAATTTCCATCTAAATTTTGCGTTGGATATGTTTAATTAACAATTCATGTCAACTTTGCATTTAAATATTTTTTGGTGTTATAGTATTACAAAAATTTCAGCAGCAAATTGTTCTAAATGTAACGTAAGTAACATGAAATGCCACTAGCCATGGAATGCAACTTTTGCAATGTAAACGCTCTAAAATGCGGTGACATTTGAATTGGAAAGCCTACATTTTAAAAGAAGACAAGTATTTCTTATTATACGAAAATATAATTTAACCACGAACAAAAATATACAATAAATTCTTCCGTGTTACCCAAGATTCTACAAAGCGTTCTTTCTATTTAGAAAAAAAAAATCACATTCACCATAATGTAACGAAATATTTTTTATTCCCCCTGTAAACAAAACATAAATTGTTAACACGCCATGGTACACCAAAATTACATATATAGATTACATGGCAATCCGGATATATTTATGCGAGTTAGAGAAAGGACAAACAGACAACCGACAAGACAAACCCTTTTTATATATATTTTTTTCAATTATGTTTGAAAGTGTTAAAAATACGTTGCCATAAAATATTGTTTAATTAATATTTTTTTAATGTTTTTAATGGCATGTCCAGAAAAAAAATTATGAAAGCATTTAAAAACTAGAATCGATTTGTATAAAATTTACAAACGATTAATTTAATTCTATTAATCTTTGGTTACTACGAATGTAAAAAAAAAAATATATACGTAAAGATTGAAAATTAGTTTAAGTAGAATATTTCTTATGTTTCAGAAACAGATTCCTATGCTTCATTCTCGAAATACGTAAAGAGTGCTAAATCAAAAATTCTGTAAGATAAATATTTTTTATACTTTTCAGCTAGTAATTGAAAACATTTTTTTTTCATTTCGTGTTTTAAATTATTACAGTAAACAATAACTGTGCATGGAAAAATTTTCCTCGCCATAAATATTGAAGAATTAAACACACATTGCTAATAAACAATGTAGTTTTATTTTTTATTAATAAGGATTTTAGTAGTATACATGCAAAGGAAGAAAAATATATTTACCAAAGTGTGGAAATATTGCATTGTAATTGTATCAAATTTATCCAAAACTGTTTAATAATTTATAGTGAGAAAACTTCCCCTAAGATTTCTCACTGAGTTTTGGCTAACCTTACCAAATTGGCAGATGATCAAAGAAAAATACCGGCCAAATAAAAATAACTTTAAAAATAGATTCGTCGTTACACACTGATTCTAAAATTCTTTTATAATATTCCTAAAGTGGTCACATTTCCTGTTTAGAGCGTGCTCCAATTTTTAACACTTTCTAAGATAATTGAAAAAAAATTAATGAATTCGGTTTGTCTGTCCAGTCGTCTGGCTATCCAGCTATACGGCATTAGTATATAATTGATACATGTTCTTGAAATTTATTATGGCACATTCGCTATTGGAAATGAAGTGTGTAGCTTTTATAGTTCGTTTACTAGGGAACTCAAAAGAGTCCCGTAACATTCTGGCCTATAGAAGTGAATCGTTTACAATGCATTTTAATTAAGTTACGCTATTGCGAACATAATGAAATTAATATAAAACACTGATCTGCACTAAAAAAAAAATAGCTTTCTGTTGAATATCGCGTGCTAAGCATTTTGTCGCTCATTCACGGGGACACTTAAAATAGCGCAGTTTCATTATTGTCTATGAGCTGTAATTTCTGGAAGTGTGTTTCCTATTGCGGTATACGTTTTAAAATTTAATTATCGTTTTCCATATTACTTGAATTATTATTTTTTATAAATTCTATAGATAATATACAGGTCTACTCAAAAGATATGCAGTGCACTTCAGTTTATTGACAGAAATTGCTGAAGAGGCATGGCCATAAGCAGCGATAACCTTGGGTACAATGCACTTTATTTTTGTGAAGAAATCGTGTAGCTGCCAAGATTCCTACCACGATTTCTGTTACTAAACATTATCTTATTAGATGAAATGCATATGATTAAATAAAACGAATAAAAAAATAGTTTTATGAGACTTGGCAACTATCCAACGAAATCACCAAAAGCGTCTCGATGTGCGAATTATATTTAACCTGTTACATAGCATTATAATGATCTTGAACAGGACAGGATAGAATGCATACAATTCCACCACTGATTTCTTATCGAATTTTTCGCCTTGTTTAAACGTAGAAAAATGGTACAGAATATCCACTTAAACGCATGAAGATTTTTAACGAAAAGAAAATATATTACCAAAGCTTTCTAATCTGAATTACCGATACCTTACATTCTAAGTGTGTATGCATCTTGATAGTAAACATTTTATTGCATCCATCACTTTTTTCGAAACGATTACCAATTTTGTACACTTTTATTGCATATGCTAAAAAATTACCCCGAGGAGTATTGTTTGAGGGTTTTGGTAGGTAGAATAATACTTATCCTATACGCTTCGAAACATTAAATGTTTAAAACAAGGAAAATTTTTAATAGAAACTGAAACGATTCAAATGTAATTTACAAACGAAATTTAATTTGCTTCGGAAACACAGAGAAATAGTTCGCACTCGAAAGCTTTAAAGAGCAGTGAACAAAAATATCCTGTTAAATGAATTCTTTTTCACTTCGCTTAAATTGTAATTGAATATCTGTTTTAAATATTTTTACTTTCGGAACACACAGTCTAACGATTGTATTGTATTTATAGTTTTTATGTGTGTGAGTGAGGGAACACGATGAATCAAAAACAATGTTTCAATTTGACCTCCCATTAGAAGAATATGTTATATAGCACCGTCGCAAGAATTGTATTGATTTTCGTAGAAATCGGTCTACAAATTAGGTATTTGATTTATTTTTAATCAATTTTGCGACCGAAGCTGTACGGAAAATCACCAACAAAATGAAAATATAACAGTTAAAAAATTGCGGCGATATAATCAATCATTATTGCGGTAGAAATTTAACTAATTTTTTGCATATCACTTGTATTATTACTGTATAAATTCTATAGGTCATATACAGGGCTGCTGAAAAGATATCGTTTACATTTCCATTTACTGACGGAAATAGTTGAAGGGGAAGGGAGATCGGCAGCAAGAACATTCGGCTGAGATATTTTTGTAAAATAGTGACGTAGTGACAAGTTTCCTACTACTATTTTTGTTAGTAAACTTCCTATTATTTTATGAAAGAAATTATGATATTAAATAAAATGGAGATTGCCTTTAAAAATATTGGCTTGAAACTTGGCAGCTACGAAACAAAATCACCAAAACGTCTCGACATGCGAATTACATTTACAAAACATTTTACGCCCGCGAAGCTTGTGTGTGCGTGTATGGGGGGGGGGGGTGGCTCTCCTGTTTTAAATTGGGAAATCCACCAGTTGAGTTAACCGATTCCATTGCATCAGAAATTTATAAAAATTCATTTTTTCTCGGCACATAGATCAGTGTTCGGAAATCGACTGAATTTTATTTTAATTTGGCGTAGTTAAAACAACTTTCATATTTAGTTTTCAATGCAATAAATGGCTACAGCTGTGGTATAAATATGTTTATCGGTATTAAAATATAAAAGCACATTGCTACTTAAATAAGTTTTACCTATTGTTGATTTCTGTAATTAATAATTTTCGAGATAGATCTAAATGTCGAGGAAGTATAATATCTTTTGAACGTATAGAAGTACGATATGGAAATATATGGAATTTATATGAAACCATTTGTCCAGTTGTAATGAAAATATACAGTAAAAATGATAAGTAAATCAGATACATAAAATATTTTAAAAAATTACGTGCAATAGTACTTAGGCTTCAGAAAAAACAAAAATCTATTTCGCACTCGAAAGAATGCAAAACGTTGTGGCATAAGTGCCCAAGTACCTTCCCATAAAGGTAGTCTTGGATCTAATGGACCTTGGATATTGGAACTAATTTCTGAGTTTTCTCTGTGAACGTACTGTACTGATACTAACATTTGTGCGTTGGCGATCCGCTATTCACTCATGCCTTTAATGTACGTAATGTGTGACTGAATCTCCAGAAATCCGCTTTTCGATTAGATCGAGCAATGGCATGTTTATTAAGTTGTTGCAGTCATCTAGCTACTACAAACTCTATGGTAGAAGTTATATCCAGCGGGTTTAGTTGCATCCTGTCCTTTGAGGAGAAAAAGACAGGAGTTTCTTGTTTTCAGATATGGAATTTAAATTTTGTCACGTTCTGAATAGCTAGTGCCCATCTTGATCTACGCATCTGGTGTTAAATCGTGTCTCAGATATACAACAGCATGGAAAGTTGTTGTATTTTGGAACTTCAAATGCATATAATTTCAAATACACATAGTTCCCTCTACTGCGCTATAAAGTGCATTTATAGTGTTTTCAGTTTCAATGCGCTATTCTGTCATCCCTTTAATTTAAGCAATGTGTGAGTGAATCTCCAGAAATCTGGTTATCTGTTAATTCGAGAAATGGCATGTTTATTAAGCTTCTGTGGACATCTAAATGGTATAAACAGTGTGATAGAAGTTAGTTACAGGGGATTTAATTTATAGTTTTTTATAGTTTTTTTTATATTAGGATAGCTTCAATTAGAGGTCTGCACGGGCCGGAATTTCCAGGCCCGGGCCCGGCCCTGCCCGAACGAAAGCTATCTTGGCCCGGCCCGGTGTAAAAATGGGAAGTTCGGCCCGAGCCCGGCCCGGCCCGTTTGCATTTTTACAGTTCTCGGCCCGGCCCGTACAAAAATCAGTGAAAACAGGGCCGGCCCGACAGAATTTCTACAAAAAAAAAAAAAAAATCCGTTTTTTCTCAACATACAATTACGATTCTTTTAATGAATACTACATATATATTTATGGGAACATTTTGCAGTATATTTTACATTACTATGATGTTCGCAAAACAGAAAACACACAGTAAACATTAACGATTACTTACAGTGTGTTAGTCATCGTGTCTACAGACATTTCAAAATGGAAATAAAGATTCATTAAAAGATTAATGTGGTTCATCAGAATAAAGGATTAAAAACATGATAACTTTTGAAGCTGTATTATAAAAAGTAGATTTGGGAAAATAATTCACTCATTTTTAAGGTTTTTCTCAAATCCAAAGGAGCTACATTTCGACACATTTATGAATTCTTTTCTTTTCGGAAACGCGCAAGATTGGCAGGCATTCTTATTCAGAAGCTATGTAAATGTCGTTTTTTTTTCATAGATAAAAGCAATATATCTTTCTGAAAATACTGTCAAAGTTAGCGTTTTGAATCGAATTTCCGGAAGCGATGGCACAGGAAAGGAAAAAAATGTATAGTCACGAAACAGGAATCTCTGTTATCTCTGTAAGTAATTTATCAAATATGGAAAAAGCTATTCGTTTCCAAATGCCTTCAATAGGTAGGCCTCTCAATTTTATGCATTTATAGTTAAAAATTTTGTCAGAAAATGTGTCTGAAAGCTTCGCATTGTTGAGCAGTGAATATGAGAACATCCTTAAGGTATATTTCCAAAGATACAGTTAAGAGAAGTTCATTATCACTATTAATACTACAAAACGCAATGACTGTTCTACACATCCTGAGATCGATTAAGACCAGTTCCGTCCCGGCACGATTCTGCTGAAAAAAAATTAAACTCGGATTCAGACATCTTGCAACGGTACGATGCCGATCTCTACGATGGACATGTTACATTTCTGTATTTATGTTGTTAAACTCGCATCGGATTGTGACGCACATTTATACTTCTCGAGAAAATCATATTCATTGAAAATGGCTTGTATTTTATCTGCTTCGCTTAAATTCTTATATCGGGCCGATAGCCCCGATTAAATTTTTTTGCCGCGGCTGCCCGGCCCGTCCCGTTGAAAAAATTGTCCTAATTCTGCCGGCCCGGCCCGTTTGAAAATTCGCCTTCATTCCGTCGGGTACGGGCCTTGGGCCAAGCTCGGACCCGTTCAGACCTCTAGCTTCAATTTCAGAACCGGTTCCAACCGATTCCAAAAGTGAAAGATTTTTTTTTTTTTTTTTTTAACCATTTGGAAAAATGGTTATTGTCCTCTGTCAGGTTAGGAAATCAAAAACATATCTGAAGCTTTTGATTAGTTGAATCCGCATTTTATTCGTTTTGTGATTGGTATACAATCTGTATTTTCCCTTTACTTTCAACAGAGATGGATTACCACTATGACAAAACATTAATAAAAACTAAAAAAAAATTGATAACTCAGAAACAAATTGAGATACAGCTTTCAAACAAATTGCATTTAAAAGTACATTTTTTTTCTCTATACGAAGGTGTAAAAAGTAATATTGTGAGATGTTTAGAAGTTTAAGAAGGAAATTTTATTTTAAATTGATCCAGGAATATTAATGTTTAATCCATGGCGTACGTAATGTATGACCATCTCCGGAGAAGTTTAAAAATTTACAGTACCGAAAAATGTAATCCATGGCGTACGTAATGTATGAAATTTCATTTAAAATTAGTCCAGGAATATTAATGTTTAATCCATGGCGTACGTAATGTATGACCAGCTCAGTAGAAGTTTCAAAATTGACAGTACCGAAAATTGTAAAACTGAGTTTTTTTTAAAAATTTGTTCATGATGGGTCTAGGAATGTTAATGTTTAATTCATGGCGTACGTAATGTATGATCAACTCCGTGCGATTTTTTATGTCTTAAATTTTATTCTCTGAAAAAATGATTTTCCAAATGGTCGTTGTTATTTGTTAAATTGCTTTTATTTTATTTTATTTTTTTATCTTCAAACCAAAATTGAAATAGTAAAAACTAGCCTGGTTATAGTTCGTCCTCAGCTATCCTATGCAAAAAAAAAAAAAAAAAAAAAAAAAAAATCTTACAATCAAAACAGAAATTTAAAAATCTTGTGCTTATAGACTTAAGATGAACGTTTTCCTTTCTTCCAGTGGCTGAAGTGGACTTTTAAATCTCCACAGCGCTGGAATTTCTTGGGTTTCGATACTTCAAATAAATGGAAGTTGAAATCAATCCACTAAGTTCCCTCTAGGGCAATAATTAAAGTGAATTTTTTCGTATTTTCAGTGACTGCTTTATCCCTACCTAAAGCATTTTTAGTGTTCTAGAGTAACACCGTCCAGTGTGGCTATTTTTGCTTTAAATTAGTGTATGATGTTGTTAAATTAGTGTGTAATTATGTAGTGTAATAGTATTTTAAGTGATTACTTTATGATAGCGCGCTAGTTGTAAACTAAGTAAAACACGGACTTGTCAATAACTCAAAAACACATCTACCCTATATATATAAAATCCTAATGAAACGAATTTATGAAACGAATATATGAAACGGCTGAAATGTGTATCGATTCTTTGAATCGACTAATTTAACAACTGATTATGTTTCACGGCGATTTCTCCTAAAATATGGAGTACTTTGCGATGAAATAAACACCAAAAATCCGTATTGATCCACATATCTCAAAACTGGTATTAGAATTTTTAAATTCGAATTAGTTTTCGAAATCTTAATTTTTTTTCTAATTTTAAATACATTTTTCTAATGATGGCAACTCAAATTTTAATCATAACAGATATTTTTTTTTTCATAATTCAGAAAAGGCTACTATTTTAAATTAATTTGGCGACCAGTTTGGCCTCCTTTAAATCAATGCTAAGAACAATGCTTTTTTTGTATTTCGTTATCATTTTATTTAATACAAAACTTTCATTTAAAAAGGAAACATTGAAATTGATGGATTTCACTTCTTTCTTTAAAAAAAAAAAAAAAAAAAAACGAAAAGAAAAATATTAGACACAGATGTCTATACGCACTGGGGTACCTATTTGGCGCAAAAATGGCATTATTTTGATTGACATGGCTATTGTCGTTTATTTAATAATAAATGTTTATTTACTTTTATTTCTTTTTTTTAATTTATATAAATTATTTTGTTCTATAGTTATTAATTATTTTTTTGCTATATCCTTTTGAAAGTAATAGAAAATAATTAAAAATGCGGTACAACGTAGTTATTCCGTCAACCAATTTCGCAAATTATATAAATCGCCAAACCACTCGCCAAATTGTACAGATTGACAAAATTTTTATTTTAAATAACGAAAGAACAAATAAATTAGTATAACATTAGTAAATATAAAAATAAAACGTCGAAATAAAAATAACTTGATGACGTAAACATGTGTAACTTTCTAAAAGTCAAGTGAATGGGACATTTTCGATCAACCGTTACTGGCATTTAATCTTATATTTCGCGATAGATTTTTGGTCGACGGGATAACTAAGTAGTACCAAAAATACATATGTAACTGGCATTCGAAAACGAGGTTTTCGCCAAATATTCGTACAAAAAAAAATTATGCCAAACATGCTGTACGTATATGACATCTGGCGAAATATTAAATTATGTAACAAACCATGACATTTAATTTCAACTTCAAATTAAGGTTTTAATTTACCACTCGAAGAATAAAAAAAATTCTAACTAGCAAGTTGCAAAAAAGATATTGGCGAGATTTGCACCCGGCTTTTTTTTTTTCGGCACAGATGTCATATACGGCCCCATATTGGCGCGATTTGTTTCTGACGCCAATGTCATATACGCAACGGTTACTTAACTGGCGCCAAAGTATCGTTATTTTGCTTGATATGGTAAGCCGGATGTTGCTGTTTATGCTGTTGATGCGTTCCCCAAATTGGCGTTGAAAAAAATCGCGCCAATATGGGGTATATGCCATTTGTGCCAAACCTTCATATGAAAGGCGAAGGGATCAGACCGTATTTGTTTATGGCATTTCATGACTTGAACTATTACAATATAGATGAAATGATGGGGATAGAATAATATTTGGCGACTTATCACATGTGCCTGGATAACATTAAATTATCAAAATGGCACCTAGAGTATAAAAAACGAAGTGTTCCGCCGGGAACTTTTGATGATAGTCACATGATTTAGGCTATTGTTATAGAGATTGTTTTAAAATATCGGGAGACAAAGACTCTGAATACTTAATTCATTTTATTTTAGCTTCTTTTCAAATGTTTAACTGATCCTCTTTAATCAAAAACGAAAACAACCATTGGATGTCTTAACAGCAACTGATTCGCCCTTAAATTTTTGCAATCAAAGGGAATTGAATGGAAACCCGTTTACAGGATGTTCTGCCCAGATTTTTTCAGTATAATTTAATCTTCTCTAATATTTTTAAAACCCATCAGATTAGCATGTTTTTTTGATTTTTAGATTCTGCGGTGTCTGAACGGGGGTTGGCGAGCGTCGCTTGCAGGGGGCAGAGCCCCCTAGTTCAATATAAAAGTGAACTGTATCACACACTTTTAATTTTAAACCCTCTTCCTTTAAAACTCTCTTAGAATAGAATAAACTACATGTCAACAAAACAGAACGTTGCCATTTTCAGAAATCGACTTACACAAAAATGCTCGCACTGAGCTTTGGCCGACGATAAATAAATTTCGAACACTTTATCCCTAGCTACAGTATTTTTAGTAAGCTGGAGTAAATCTTTCCAGTGTGGCCATTTTTTTCTTTAAATTAGTGTATGATATTACTGTATTTCCCGTGATTAGCATTCTCTCCTGTTAGCTTTTATTGAACAAGCATAAAATTTGAACATCGATAGTTTAAACTTGAAACGTCTATGGTGTCATTCGTGATACCAAAAGTTTTCTCAATTCAGTGGATTTTTTTACTCACAAATTCCGTATTCACACCAGAAATTAAAAACGGGAATTTTTCATCTATTTAATAACAAACATTTCGTTATTAAAATAGGCGAAATTTACTTTTTTAGATTTTGCTGGTATGATTTCCGATTCTTTGAATTACTCAATTTCTGGAACACATTATACTCTTGGCATTTAAACTGTAAATCTACATGCTACACTCGAATCTGTACTTTTTATTGCTTTTAAATAAATGATTCTTATTGTTCCTGTCTATAGCTATTTTCTTAGTTGACGGGCCCGATAATTCCGCTACAATGTGTAAAAGAACAATTACTGTTAAATACTTTTTTTGATATTTTTCGAATGGTATAATCTAATACATTTTTTAAATTTAAGTGTTTAGTGTTTTTGTATCAATGCAGATAAAACTCATCAGCATGGTAAAAAAAAGGTTTCAACCAATACTAATAAATCAATAAAAATATATTCATACTAGGGGGCTCTGCCCCTGCAAGCTACGCTCGCCAACCCCCGTTCAGACATCGTAGAATCTAAAAGTACGCTAATCTGATAGGGTTTTAAAAGATTAGAGAAGATTGAATTATAATGAAATAACCTGTAGCGATCTGCATGTAAACGGTTTCAATTTCAATTCCTCTTGTTTGCTAAAATTTAAGGCCGAACCAGTTGCTCTTAAGACATCCAATGGTTGTTTTCGTGTTTGATTAAAGAAGATCAGTTAAACATTTGAAAATAATCTAAAATAATTTGAATTAATAGAGTCTTTGCCTCCCGGTATTTCTTGACAGCGTTATAAAACGATTTACATAATGCAATTTACTAAAATTACTACAATTTACTGCTTTAACCAATTCAGGGGCGGTGGTTCATTTTTGGACCACTTAATTTTAATTCTTAAATGCCACATTGGCACCAGAATATTGGAATGAAAATTTTTCTTCTATTAAGTAAGTCAACAGATCTTCAGTTTTTTATAGTAATGATGAGGTTGCAGCTACATTGATGCAAGAGCATTTTAAGATTAATTATATACCGCCTTCCATTCATAATTTTATAAATGATGTTGATTATACAGATAATCCAGATTTGGTGTTGTTTACAATCCGTGAATTAAATTTTGCTTTAAAAAAGCAAAGAAATAGTAAGTCTACAGGTGAGGACAATATAGATGCCTTAGTTGTGAAAAATCTCTGCAAAAATTTTAGATTTTTGATGCTCAGCATATTTAATACCTGCCTAAGGCTCGCTCATTTTCCAACATGTTGGAAAAGGGGTCTGATAGTATTCTTCAGGAAGAGAAACAGACCTCCTGCTTTACCGCGCTCCTATAGGCCTATAACATTGCTACCTGTGTTGGGAAAGGTTTATGAAAGACTATTGAAAACTAGAATAATTGACCACACGCAATGGGTGGAGCTCGCAATGTTTCCCACAAGCATTGCGGCATTTGATTGGCGTTTGGTTAACACTTGTGGGGAAAATCGAGAAGCTGATTAGCTATAATCCATCGTGACGTTGTATGACGTCAGAAATGCTTGTGGTCCATTTCGGTGCTGGAAAATACAAACTATCTTGATGATAACCAACATGGGTTTCGCGAAGCAAAAAGTACATTGACGGCAATGGCTTCTTTAAGGAATTTGATAAGGGAAAAGTTGACAACATACAACTACTGTGCTTCCGTTTCCTTCGATATCTCGGGGGCCTTTGATGTCCTGGACTGGTCGATCGCATCGGAGATTATTGATAAGTTACCAATCTTTGTTTATTTGAAGAGAATTTTTAAAAATTATATTTCTTCAAGGCAGATTGGGTTTCGATTTCTCCGGGGTGTCCGCTGGTTCAGGATTTTCTTTGGCTGCCCGCGGGGCTCTTGTTTAGGGCCATTGATCTGGTCAATTGTAGCAGATGAAATTTTGAAGCAGAGTAGATATAATTTAATGGATATCATTTCATAAGCAGACGATTCAATTGTTACAGATGATGCAAATACAAGAGCGTCATTGGAGTACAAGATGAATGACCATGTGGCAAATTTTGTTACTGCCTGTGCTCGTCTGAATCTATCAATTAATCCAGATAAAACTGTGGCCATGCTTTTTGGTAGAAAGACACTAACGAATAGAAGACCGATTTTTAAACTAATTAATAGAAATATTCCTGTAAAAGATAACATTATGTATCTCGGTTTTATGTTAGACAGCACATTTAACTGGTTAGAACATTTGGACATGGTCAGAACAAAAATTACAGGATTTACATATAATGTAAGAAAGACTCGGATAAGGGATCAAGGTCTTTCTATTGAATTTACCAAGATTTGGTACTTGAACGTTCTTAAGAAACAAATTAGTTATGGCCACGAAGTCTGGTATAATGATTTGAAGTGTCATGGTCTACAAAGGTTATCACCTTGCCAACGAATGTGTTTACTTTCAATAATAAGATCTTATCGTACAATATCAACGGATGCACTTTGTGTGTTAGCAGGCACGCCTCCTTTGCATCTGGAACTCTCGGCTTCCTCACTAAAATATAATGTGATACATTGTAATTCTTCCATGGAGATTGGTGAATTCTAGTAAGTTGATGAACAAAATTAAGTCATATGATTATCCGTATTTTTGTTATTCACATCATATAAACTTTGTAAGACCAGTGGTTGACTCGGTTCCTGTCTATAACCATCCAGTAATTTTCACTGATGGATCAAAGAGGTATGAGGGTGTTGCGGCTGCCTTTACAGTTTATTATCGTGAAGATTTTATATTTGATTTCAGAGATAAACTTCGGTCATTTAATTCAGTTTATCAAGCCGAATTGGTGGCAATTTCAGAAGCAATTGACTGGTGCAGATCTACAGCTTTTAAAGTTTTCCATCTATATACTGATAGCTTATCATCTTAGAGAGCTCTTCAGAAATTATTTTTTACGGATTCCTTGTTGTTGAAAATTTTTACTAACTTACGTTAATTGAATAAAAAAGTTATCCATATAGGCTGGGTGAAGGCCCATGTTGGTATACAGGGGAATGAAAGAGCAGACTACCTGGCAAAATCTGTGATTATGGATGGAATTTTTTATAAAGAAGAAGACATACCTATACCTATAAGTTACCTTAATTGGGCTTTGACAAGGAAGATTATTTCTGACTGGCAGCATTATTGCAATAATAGTAACAAGGGTAGGGACACCTTCAGTTTATTAAGACATGTAGATACAGATTATCGTTGTTATTCACAAATCTGTGCATACTTTTATTCTTCTCACGGTGCATTCCCAACCTATTTATATAAGATAGGACGTAGGGATACAGACAGATGTCTTTGTAATAGAAGGGGTGATGTACGTCATTATCTTTTTGATAGTTGCCAGGTCTCAGATACTCATTTTTATTTCCATCGTAACAGATCGGTGGAATGGAACATTTGCAACATCCTCAATTCGAGATCCAATTATGGTAAACTTAAAAAGATTTACAATAGCTTAAACAAGGCATTTTCATTCATAAAGTATTCTTTTTGATTTACAGCTCATTTATTTTTTATATATTTTTAAAGTGTTGCTCCGCTGGTTACAGCTTGATTTGTGGCTATGGTTTTTTTAAATTAGTGCTCAAGCTTGGGTGCTTAAGTTTAGTAATGTCTAAACAACTGTGTTTATCAAAACTATTGAATACTGTCATGAACAATGTTAAAACTGGACATTTCTCTTTTAATGGACAATCAATTTTAGAGACTTTTTAATAAACTTTTGTTTTCACGGGACATTTCTTTTTTATGGACATTTCTCATTCAAGGACATTTCTCTCTTATGGACTTGTGTTTTTAATCCTCATCAAGTTTCTTCATTTTTTCTGGATTGATGTTCTACAGATTACTGGTGCTGGTAGAGAATTTTACTATTTATTTTGGTTAGTCAGTTGGGTTAACAGTATGGATTCAATAGACTAGGATTCTGTTTCTTAAAATATACATTTATAGTTTGTAGCCCTGACATACGGTGGTAGATGTTTCCAAAGGATGACTCTTTTCTGTCTCCGGTGGTGCACATTTGTTGTTTTGCCATGAATGTGTTAGTTCACAGTTAAAGTAACTGACTTTTTTTATTTCGTTATTACTTTTTATGAGCTAGTGGACTTTACTAGAATCAAGAACTTTTTTATCTGTTATATATAGAAGATCGTCAAGACGAAACTTCGTTTGTGAAGTTTGTCTGTTAACTTGTCTTGTAATTTTTTTTTCTGTATCTATCTCAAGTGACTTCACTTCGGTATGTTGATCTTTCTTTGAATAACTGCCGTTTTTCTGGTTTTTCCGGGCCTGTTGGCTTTGCGGAGGTTTCGTTTGGTGGTGGAGGGGATTCTCCTCCGGAGCACATAGCCTTTGCCAAATTTGGTGGGCGCTCCGATTGGGTGATCAAGTAAGTCAACAAAAGCATTTTCGTACTTCGAAATAAATTTGTTTGTCAATTCTTGTGCCATTCACTGATTGCAACATTTTACGAATAGAAGTACCTTGCCCCTGAAAGAGTTAAACGCATATTAATATGTTTATTATTTTAAAGTTTCCTTTCTCTTTTAATATTCACGTGTAAATATAATTTTTAAGACGTAATTTTCAATATTTTCCTGCTTTTAACACGTACTCTTTTAATAGTAATTTTAAAGGGGTTTTTTTCTGTTTTTAATAGTCACGTGTAAATAATTTTTTAATCGTAAGGAAATATTATTCTTTGGGCTGTTTTTAGAATTGAAAACAATCTCTATAATAAAAGCCTAAGTCATGTGACTATCATCAACAGTTCCGGACGAATCCCTTCGTTTTTTATATTCCAGTCGGCCATTTTGGTACTTTAATGTTAGCCAGTCACAGGTGATAAGCCGCCAAATATTATTCTATTTCCACCATTTCACCTATATTATAATAGTCCAAGTCATGTAACTGCGCTGCCCTAAACAATTACGGCGCTTCGCTTTTCTTATGAAAGGTTTCCATTTTGATTAAAGAATCAAAATTATTTTCTCGAATAAATCTACATAAAAGTTGCTATGATTGCAAAGAATTATTGGTACTTTTATGTTAGCCGGGAAAAAATCTCGAAAATATTTTTATTTTATTTTTTTTTTATTTATTTATTTTTTTTTTAACTCGCCAGTTAGAATTTTTTTTCCGAGTGGTAAATTAAAACGGTACTACTTTGTTAACCCATCGACCAAAAATCTGTTGTCAAACTATAAGATTAAATGCTTATAATGGTTGATCGTAAATGTCACATTCACTTGTCTTTAGGGAAGTTACACATGTTTACGCCATCAAGTGATTTTTATTTTGACGTTTTATTTGTATTTTTATTAATGTTATGCTAATTTATTTGTTCTTTCGTTATTTAAAATAAGAATAATGTCAATTTGTATAATTTGGCGAGTGGTTGGCGATTTATATAATTTGGCGAAATTGGTCGACGGGATAACTAAGTAGTACCATTAAAGCATTGCTTTGAAGTTGAAATTAAATGTCATGATTTGTTGCATTATTTATGGGGACAAGGGACCTTTAAAACCTTAAAAATATTTTTTTTATTTTTTGTAAATTTCGCTTTAAATATTATTCAAGGGTACATTATAAGCATTATGGCAAGCATTTATCACAAAAAAATGAAAAAAAAAATTTTTTTTTGAGAAAAAAATGGAATTTTACGCGTTGTCTTAGAAATCTTCGAAATGACCCCTTCGCGTTCCATATCAATGAAAATCCCCAATATTTTTTTATAAAAGTTTGGTTTATATATATAAATAAAACTGTGCATCGAAATTTATATATTTAAATATAAAAGTTTTAAAAAAAATTTTAATTTTTCAAAAATTTTTTAATTTCAAAATTTTTCAATTTTTTAATTTTTTTTTTCAAATTTCACTTTAAATATTAGTCAAGGGTTCATTATATGCATTATGGCATCTATTTATCACAAACAAATAAAAAATAAATTATTTTTGAGAAAAAATGGAATTTTGCGTCGTCTTAGAGATCTTCGAAATGCGGCTTGCGCGTTCCATATCAATGAAACTCCCCAATATTTTTTGTAAAAGTTTGGTTTATATATACAAATAAAACTGTGCATCGAATTTAATATTATTTGAATATAAAATTAAAAAAAAAAAATTGAAATTTTTTCGAAACATTTTCAAAAAAATTTGAATTTTTTTTTTTTTACTTTTATATTCAAATATATAAAACTAGATGCACAGTTTTATTTATATATATAAACCAGACTTTTATAAAAAATATTGGGGATTTTCATTGATATGGAACGCGCAAGCCGCATTTCGAAGATTTCTAAGATGACGCGTAAAATTCCACTTTTTTCTCAAAAATTAATTTTTTTTTTCATTTTTTTTTTGATAAATGCTTACCATAATGTATATAATGTACCCTTGAATAATATTTAAAGTGAAATTTACAAAAAATAAAAAATTTATTTTTAAGGTTTTAAAGGTCCCTTGTCCCCTTAATATTTGTTTGGCGAAAACCTCGTTTTCGTATACCAGTTACATATGTATTTTTAAATTAATTTCTATTATTTTTTAAATGAAATAACAATAAATAAAAAAAAAGTTTAATTAATAACTATAGAACAAAACAATTTATAACATAAAAAAAGGTAAATAAACATTTATTTATAAATAAGCAACAATAGCCGGGTAACCATGTCAGGCGATATAACGCCATTTTGGTGCCAATTAGGTACCCCGGTGCGTATATGACATCTGCGCTTAATATTTTTCGTTTCGTTTCATTTAAAAAAAGGAAAGAAGTGAAAGCCATTAATTTTAAATGTTTCAGTTTTAAATGAAAGTTTTGTATTAAATAAAAATATAACGAAATAAAAAAAAGCATTGTTCTTAGCATAGATTTAAGGGAGGCCAAACTGGTTGCCAAATTAGTTTAAAATAGCAACCTTATCTGAAATATGAAAAAAATATATCTGTTATGATTAAAATTTGAGTTGCCATCATTGCAAAAAAGTATTTAAAAAAATTAAAATTTCGAAAACTAATTCGAATTTAAAAGTTCTAATATCAGTTTTGAGATCTGTGGATCAATACGGATTTTTGGTGTTAATTTCATCGCAAAGTATTCCATATTTTAAGAGAAATCGCCGTGAAACATAATCAGTTGTCTAATCAGCCCTTTGAAAGAATCGTTTCATTTCAGCCTTTTCATATATTCGTTTCATTAGGATTTTATATATGTAAGGTAGATTAAACACCGCATCAATAAAATTATTTTTGTAATAAATGATTTTAACAATCTTTTTATGTCCAAATTTTTTTTTATGTCAGCGTTTAAAAGCAATAGGTAACAAATGAAGGAAATTTATCCAAAATCTTTTAATTACTTTTACCAGAGTTACTTAAAATTCAAATCTAAGGGAGGAATCTTTATTCTGAATTTAAAGATTCAAGAGTTATTTACAAAGATATCTTCCTTTGTCTCATCTCAATCTCAATAAGATATATAAATACTTCAGTCAAAAGTTTTAAAGAGTGAACAAATAAATTCCCTTTCAATAAAACTATTTTCACGGTATGTAAATAGTAATCGGTTATTTAATTTCATTTTACTTTCCTATTTATTAAGTGCATTAAACACGAAAATTTCTTTACTTGTCCTAAAGGTCTAGAGTTATAATTAATGAAATGTAATGAAATAGCAAGAAGATAATAAATACGTGGTGATTCAAAAAATGAAATACTATAGAAGAATTAAAAAGTAAATTATTCAAAAAGTGCAGACAATACCACAGAAGGACACTAAAAGGCATAACATGTTTCGAAAGTAATATATATATATATATATATATATCACGAAAATTAAAATTCCACCCTATTTTAAAAGTATTCTATAAATTTTTCCCCATCTAATGTATTTTTATAACTCTAATTTATCAAATTCTTTCCTGTCTTGAAAATATGCCAATCAATAATTTTGACTTTCTTTTATTTCGACCTAAATACTTACATTAATAATTAATTTCTACTTTCAAAATTCATTTTTAATTCCTAAAGAGGTGTTTTTTTTTTACACGATGAACTAAAAATAGGGATCATATACTGCTTTTACTATACTAAAGTATTTTCCTTTTAAAATTAAAATTCATCTGCCATTCACTAAAGCGAATATTGGAGTTTTAAATTAGTGGTTTTGAAAAGATTTTAGTAACGGAACGAGCAAACTCGTCTTGTACAGTCGGGGGAAAAAAGTAAACACCACTTACTAACTCTGCAAAAAACTATCGTAGAAGAAAGTTACTCGTACCATACGATTGGGAATAAAGTCTACTTTTACATGATGTATATAAAATTTGCTTAGGCATTTTATTAAATTTGTATCTACATATTAAAACGAACCATAACTTTTTTTTTTTTTTTTTAATAGCAGTACACAAATCTGACAGCATAAATGAACTCTACACACTTCAATTAGCCTAAAAACAAATTTTTGCGCAATTCGTACGAGAAGTTTCCCAGAAATTAATTATTTTAAAACGAGTGTATTTTAATTGGCTTTATCCAAATATAACTTCGGTACTCGATTGTTGACCGAGAGAGCCCCCTTCTTGATCATGGCATCTTAAGCGTCACTTAAGCAGTCATTGAAGATTTCTAGATTACAGGATGGCATAAGAAATTTAAAAATATTTACTCACTTCTATCGTAGACGACCCGTAGACGGCCTACATAAACCATCATTTTATCGTTTTTTAAGCTTAATTTGAAAACTAAGAAAAATATGAAATTTTAGTTTTCAATAAAGCAGGTCTTAATAAATCTATATCCAAGGGAAAAAATGTAGGTTGCAATTCATAATTTTTTTTAATATTAATTTCATAATTCATAATTCATATTATAAAATTACAAAAATTGCAAATTTAACGTATTTATGTTTGAATATTTTAGTATTATTGCTACACAAAAAATTAGCACAGTAGGAGTATAATTTCAGGAGATATTTGTGAAAATATGAAAATGTAATTTAACGTTAGAAGCACTAAATTTTGAAAGGTTATAATTCAAAAACTTATCATTCAAATGCTTGAAATTTGGCGGCTAGGCATAGTTTGAACTGAAGATTAGAATTATCTTGTTAAAATTGGGTATTACGATTGAAAAAAATGAAGTTTGGGTTCGGTTTAATATGTAGATGGCCCCCTAGAAAATTGTATATACATCATTTAAAAGTAGACATTTTTTCTAATCTTTCGGTACCAGTAACTTCCTTCTACGATAATTTGTTGAGGAGTTAGTAGGGGTTTTTTATTTTTTTTCTTCCACGACTGTACACTGCGAGCACGGATATGAATTCTACTAAGATTTATATGTTCTGCATATTTCATTTTAGCTTACCATTTTCTTTCTTTCTCTGTTCTAAAGATCTTTCGCGCGCCTTATCGGAAGTGCCGCTTTACCGCATTTTTCCTACGCAACCAGAAATTATAGTTCCTCATTTTACGCTTACTCATTCGCCAATAGTAGATACAGAACTTCAGTGAAAAGTCGTTTCACATTTATTTCCCTGAATAATTTCCAGAACTAGAATTTTGTATGTTTTCATGTGCTAATAAAGCTGCAGCATCTTGTAAGAGAAACGTAATTTTTCTGGGTCGTATAAATTATTATTTTTATGTTTATTAACGAAAGTGTAAAATCTAAACTATGATTAATTTTCGCGAACGGCACATCTATCTAAAATGTTCATTAAACAAACTTATTTCGACGATAATAGTTTTTCTTTGTATTCTGTTCTAGTAAAACCTTTTGCATAGTAATTCTGACTCGTCATCATATTAAGACTGCTATGATGTGAAAACAGTATTTTTGATCTAAAAATCGTTTGGTGTTGCACTTCACTATTCGACTGGGTAATGGAGATACTGCTGTGATTGATCCATAACGCAGTATTTCGCATTTCGAATGTGAAAATTAAAATCAGTTAGAGCTGTTTCTGGCTACACGTTTTGCTTAACGCATTAACGACGACCATCTTTTACATTTCTTTTAATTCGTCAACACCAGTTTTCTCCACGTTGTAATTTTGAGTTATTTATTCGCTCAAAATTTGAGATTAGATAATGGGAAAATTTTCAAATTGGAATACTAGTATTCAAATTTAAAAGTGTTGTTCGCTGTACATGACAAGTTTTTTTGTCAACCGGTTTTAACCCCTTAAAGGGCACCGGTATATTATATATACCACATAATTTTTATTCCCCAAACCCACATTGGCACCAGAATTTAGGAATCAAAATTTGCTTTTTATAATGTACGCGAAGTAAAGCCTATACTTATTTTTCATATAAATTTGTCCATAAATACCGGTGTCATTCAATCATTTTAACATTTTAGCAACAGAAGCACTTTGCCCCTGAAAGGGTTAATGAGTTAACTTCAGAACTTATCGAAGTTCTGAAGTGTATCATGGCACGTCTGATAACTTTACTCACTGATAACATATGCCAAACTGAACATTTGTAATCCTAGCTGCGCTGCAGTATCTAGTTACGACACCATGTTGCCTTACAGTAACTGTGTTGCGCTGCTATATATAGGGCCATACGGGATATAAAATTTGAATGGTTAAGACGATTTTGGTAGAAATCGAATCGCCAAACATATTTGCGAAACTGCCTTTATCGTCAAGCTGTTTGTTGACTCGTCTCCTTGAGCTAAACAAACACATCCAGGCGAGTCTCGCCAATTTCTGGAATGTAGATTTATCATAATTTGCATAAAAACACATGTATGTATGTCGCCATTCTCATATAGAGATACCCTAGCTGTATGGACTCTTTGAACGCCTAAAACGCCACTTGATAGTAGGAAACGTATATATTCTGGAACTAAAATTTCCATTATAAATCTCTTAATATTTTTGCACATAAACCGTACTTGCAAAAAGCATTTAGATACCACTCATTTTTAATTGTAATGTTTGCTTTATATAAAGGAGAGATACCAAATAAGACGAATATTTTAATTCGAAAAGAATGGCTTTTCGCATCAAAGTTTGAAATAACGTGCTGAAATGCGCGAATCGGGCACCTAATAGGAAACTCCGAAATAACGAAAAATATTGTGCATGCTTTCCTTTTGCTTCCGAAAATTAGCGGAATTTCAAGGTTTTTTTTATCTCAAATTTTTAAAACCAGATATAAAAAAAAATCAATTTTAAGAATCATTCGTCAGAAAACAATCAAAACGTCGGAGAGAAAAATAAAAAAAATTGTCGCACGATCTCCCAAAACATCGCTAATTTCTTTAAACAATAACCGACCGTACAAAACATCGCAAATTCTGTCGAACGATCGTGAAAAAAAAAATTACGTCAATAAAAAATAACTGCGAATTTTTGCAAATGATCGCCAACAAAAGTGCAAAATTCGGAAGACGATCACGAAGAAGACCGCTAATTTCCTCAAACGATTGCAGGAAGAAAATAGGTAAAGATCAATTTTTCAGTTTAATTGGTTCATACGGAAAAGCAGAATTCGTACGGATCCTGGAATTTCTAGACCATAAAATTCTTCGGTACCAGTACTTTCCTGTAGAAAATCTCTTCTTAAACAATGCGAAATTTCGCGCGTTTGAACTGGATCTTTTTTTACCCAACAGCCAAGAAGGGTTATGTGTTTCACGCGTATCTGGGTATGTGGATTTCTTTATACCCTCGAAACATCCCAACGGCTGGATGTAATTTAATGAATGAGGTCTATATCGATTCGTCTCAACTGTCCTATGGTTATAGGCTAGGTTTTATTTTTATAAATTCAAAATGGTGGTAGAAATGAAAACAAATTACGGACCACATTGAGTGGCATATCATTGAATAGGTCTTTCAAAATGAAGACGATGTTTCATTGACTGTTTTACAGTCAGAAGCTCCTTTTATATGTTACGAAACCTGGAAGTTGTCAAGGTAGGATCTCTAGCTTTACTGCAACTCTAACCATCATAAACATCTGTAGGACTCATCAAAACAGTGTTGTTTATAGGTAGGAACTAACAATTAAACACAACTCAAAAGTCATCAATACAAGTAAATAAAAAAATAGGTAAGTAATATAAAAAATAGTTTCACATTGATGAGAAATAATTAATCAATTCGCTTTTTACGCTGTCGGGATTTTTGATTTTTTAAATTTAATTTTTACTTGTTACAAAATTATAATTGATATTTTACCTGGAAAATAAAGGAACCCGTACGAACACTGAAAAGAAAATTTTCATTAATACTTTCTACCAGCGAAATATTTTGATTATAATTTTCTTTTCTTCTTCACTAGTTATCTAAAATTCATACAATTCAGAAATCTGCAAAGTGGTTTGTTCTCAGGTTGTACAGATAGTTTGAGAAAGTACTGTATATAATACACTTTAATAAAGCAAATGTTTTGATAGCTTTGTAATGATTGCATTAAATACAATAAAACGGCAATAATGAAGAAAATACTGAAAATTTCACTCATAAAACACCTACAAAATTGAACACCTCCCCTCTATATTTCGGACTAATGAGGGAATATCCCACGCAAAAATGTCCTACTCATTTTAAATCATGTGCCCATATTTTTATCTTATTGTGCCAAAAACAGAATTTTTTTGAGGGGAAAAAGTAAAAGAATAAACGGCTGCGGACGAAAAGAGGCCGCTTGCCGCGGCGGTTGACCCATTCGCCCACCCCCAACCGCCGACCGAGACTAATAATAAGCTAGAAACAGCAGGAGTCGTTCATTACCTTCATTGCTCCATACTCTGCCCCCGTCTTTAATTTGTGCAATTTCCCTTTTAAATTTGCCCGGTTTCAATTTATTGAGTTTTTTTTTCAACCCGGCTTTTGCAAGAGGGCTGGAGACCTATGGGCTGGGAACCTATGAACCTTGCTTCCGCAAAAGAGTCGGAATAAGTGGAAGAATAAAGGGCTGCGGACGAAAAGAGGCCGCTTGCCGCGGCCACAAAAAATACCATATTTCAATTCCTTCAACCCCTACAATAAACCACATATTGCTGTCTATAAATCTATAAATTTTCAAAATTTTATTACTCTTGAATTTTGAAATTAACGAGTTTCTTAACCCATTTCATTTGAATGACACGATTTCCTGCCAAGCAGTCGGGCAGTTTTTTTTTTTTCTTTTTTCATAGATTGTATGAATGCTACAACTTTTCTTATATAGATATATTCGATTTATTTTGTGCCAATTTCCCTTTCTTTTTCGTGATGTGCTGTACAATTATTCTTGGGGGCGAAGCCTCTGGAACCAGTCCCTTGTTTACATATTTAACAGATTAAATAAGGCGTATATTACTATTAAAAAAAGTGGTAACATTTAGAGAACTTAAATAAAAAATCAAAAAGCTCTTCTAGGAATAAATAGATTAATGTTCACATAGCGTGCTTTTCCAAAGCTTAAAAGGGTTCTACCATCACTGCTCTGGACAGATTTCAGAACAAGAATATGTGCTAAAACAGCCTTTTCTAAAGAAATATTCTTGAAAAGTTTGAATGAAATTAGTTCTATATTGGTTTTCACCGAGAAAGCTTTCATTCAAGGAACCGCAAAAGCAATGTCAAAAAAGAGATTTAACACAAATCAACTAAAGTGTCCATTTATTCAATTTGTATTTATTTTTTTCATTTATCATTATTTTTTTTTAAACATGAAATTGATAAATAAAATCACGACACCATATGACAAATATAAAATAACATAAAAATGCATATTTGTGAATGTGAATTAACTTATACTATTGTTTATTATTCTGCAGATCATCTCTTTTCCAATTTTATTCCAAATTTGTATCAACAAAGGTCTTGCGAATTTTGCCGTTAAAGCGATGAAACAGCATTTTTAAACTTAGTCTGGATGATTTTAAGTGATTCTCATGTATAATTATGCATGAATTATATCTTAAAAATCTTTCTTTGAAAGCAAATACAGACTTTCGTAAATGAATATACAAATAACAGCAGCTTATAAAATCATGTTTTACACCAATTCTACTTATGAAACTGAAAATAGCGCAATAAAAGGACGAACACAAAGACAATCATACTGTATGAAATCAACAAAATAAAGACAAAATATCATTACAATTTTTAAGATGTTGACTTTTTAAACTATCGCTACTTAAAAATGATAAGCAGTACTTCTAAATCGCCATCAAAAAGTTATTTTTAAATTATTGTCTGAAATAACCCCTAGTGACCATAAAATAAAAGTTTATGCCGTAAAAAGAGAAATTGTTTTTATTACACATCTCTTCGATAAAATAGCAGCCTTCAAAACATACTTTACTGCCTTAGTCTGTGTATATTTATAATTTTATTGTTATCACATGAGTGGATTTTAGATAATAAACTTGAAGTTTTGCTCTATACTTATTATTAAACAGGCTTAGATTAGTGTAAAAATTTTTAATCTTGATTTTAAAATAAAATAAAATTTATTATTTTTATGAAAATACGAGTATTTAAAAAATATTCATTCAAAAAAATTCATTCAATTTTACAAATATATACTAGAATATATATTACATGTATTAACTGTATAGATAATCTTTATATCATTCTAACAGTACAAGTTAAACAAAGTCCAATAATAATTATACACAAGATTCCTTATTACATGTTTTTAAATAGACCAAAATGTAACAAATTTTTAAAAAATGTTGCATCTAATATCTAATATTAATAAGAGTATAAAATCATACTCAAAAAATTAAAAATTCGTGCAGTTTATGGTTAATTGGAACTTAAGATATGGTTGACAAGTGACAAAATATTCAAAAATCAGTTTTAAAACTATATGCAGTTTGGTACCAGGAGTGCAATCTGCGTTAAAAAAAAATATTTGTATTTTTTTATTGAAAATATATTTGAGCTTAAAGTTAGGAGCTTATTCAGAAGATTTTAGCGAAATTCATTTGTAGAAAGTCAGATTAATCTGCGTCTAAATCATTAGATGAAGACAGTTAAATATACAAGAGATAGATAGATGAAGTATCAAAAGTAAAACAAATGTCACAGCAAAACGTGATGTCACATTCTGTGAACAAACAATATACATTTTCGCAAATGTAAACATCAGTACTTTCATTTCATAATGACACTATGCTCTCATGAATATATGATTGAAATAACTTTACCGAGTGTGTTAGACTCTGCACGCTATTATTTTTATTTAGAATCAAACATACAAAAGAAAATGCGTCGTTATTAAAATTTAAAGATTATAAAAAGATAACATTATCGAAAGCTGAAGTTAACGAGGCTTCATTTAACCCTTTAAGTACTGAATTACGAATTCATGAAAATTTTATCTTCTATTGCATTTTTCGTTTCTCCGTTAGAAGATTTACATAATCATTTAATACATTTTAGAAAATTTTAGACGGATTGAAGAATTTAGTAGGATTCATTAAATTTGAATTTATAGGGATTTTGTGCGAAATTTATACCCCACTAAAATCTTTTATTTTAAATATTTTTCTTAATAATATGTAGAATTAATAAATTTTCAAATATAATGCTTTTACTATAGACATATAAAAACATTTCCGAATTGAAAAATCGCCCTCCCCCCCACTACCAACGCCAAGAATGGTGAAAATATGAAACGGTAAAAGAAATCATCCTTTTAAGAATATTTTTGTTTTGTGTGACCCATAATGCCTTTGGAAGAAGATAAAATAATGCATCTATAACTCATTCTAAACTGTATTACTACTAATCGATGTATTAAATGAATTTTATAACAAGTTATTATAATGGTACTTATATGTATTGTCAGTAGATAATGGGTTAAAGAAGAATACATGTTAGATTATTCTAACATTGGAAGGTTTTTCTAGTGAACGGAATAACTGGTTGTTATGTTACCAGTAGTGCAATGTTGAAAATAATAGAATCACAGGTAGAGTTGAATTCCTCAATTAATATAACGATATTACGTTATATGGTGATTCAAAAGTGTGGTTAGCTTCGATGTCATAGTAGATGAATAATCAATCTGGAAGCCGTACATTAGATTAAGCTGAAATAGAATGTTTCGTAGTACATCAACATGGATGTTGGAAGGTAGTTGCAGTCATCGAGTGGTAGGACAGGGAACACATTTATCCAGTGTAGGTTTTTCCGTAATAATTGAGACAATCCGTAATTTAAACTCAGGCTTTTATTGAAAGAGCTTTCGGCTATTGCAGTTTCCACCGATTCAAATTTAAATCAAGCCATCGCTACGTGTTATTTAATCATGGGTAAGCAATTATAGATAATAGAAAATATAAGACGGCGAACAGGGGAAGTTATCAAAGTAGAAATACGACAAATTTTGCTGAAACACAGCTAGTATCGACTCTTTGTTCCTCCAGTGTAAAGATACAAATATGACATAGATCGCGCTCTCAACCAATGAATAATTAAGACGTGTGTCACGTCTGATGTCACGATTAATGTCACGTCATATAAACAGTGAGAATACAGCAAATAAATGAATTTGAAGGGAAAAGGAATAACCTCAGAAATGCGCGGGAAAGTAAAAATGGAAGCTAAAAGAATATTCTCGAAAGAAAAAAGCGCGGAATTAGATCAAATAATGTAACAAAATCTTTCCCCTCAAAAAATGAATGAAGTAGTAGGTCCCGATGACCTGCGAGTTCATTGAGAGAAAGCAGATACTCGTTTTACAATTTTTGTTTCTTTGTTTTACAATCATCTTTAAAATGATACCGTCACTTGGTCACCATATCGCGTTGCTTAAAGTTTAATTTCATTTTGAAAGGAAAAAAAATTATAATTAAAAATTAAAAAAAAATAATTCGCGTCTTAGTAGAAACTGCTGTAATAAGTACATGTACAATAATAAAAACAATTATAATAATATTTGGTCAATATTCAAAATTAGCAACAGTTTTACTTTCTGTGAATTTATACAGCAATATGAATATCAGTTCATTAGTTAGCAACAGTGACACAAAGTTCAAAACCATACCATATTTATTCAGTATCTTCAATAATTATATGTCCTCTAGTGATTTTTAGTCCGTACTGAAATATAGATTTGTAGAGTTCATAAGAGTTTTATATTTGCTTAAATCATATATCACAGACTATGTTGCACTAATAATATTAATAATATTAAATACTAATAACAATAATAAATAAATAAATAATCTTAGAATAACCTTGTATAATAATAATATATCAAATAAATTAATAAACAATAGTAAATAAAATTTTTGTCAACTATAATGTAAATATACAACTGTACAAACTTTGATAGTTTTTGCCTTGGTCTTTTCATTATTACAGATCTGTATTCTCTCAGTATAATAACAGTATCAATCACAAGAACTGTTAAATCTTACGTAATTTTATTCCTCGTATTATTTTTAATCGTAGATAAGTTTTCGAAAAGTAATGATTTGTGACCGAGAATGAAGACATTATGAAGTGTATCGCCTCATAGGTTCTTCTAAGGGTTAAGCCATCATCACTGTTTCAGTAACTTATACCTCTTGTTTTAGCATAGTCATCATCAAAAATTATTTAAATCTCTATATAAATAATCCAATAACATTCTTAATTCTAGTATTTCCTTCTTTTTATAAATAATAATAATATAATGTTAATCCTGTATCACATAATAAATTCATGCCTATAAATATCTCGTATAATTCATTCGTATGTGAGTCGTTAAATTTGATTCCTGTTTATCTGTCTCATAGGAATTACATGTACACTTCTCAATTAATGAAATAAAAAAATCATAAATAAAGAAGATAGGGAAAGGAAAGTTATAATATATTGAAGACAGAAAAGGAATCCTAAATAGTTTCTCAATTCCCATCTAAAAATTACATTTACCTTAAATAAAAAGAATAGAAATCAAATCAAATCGTTAACAACTAAAAAAATAAAAAAATGACTTTTGACTTTCGTGGTAAGAAAGAAAAAAAATATTGCAGGCGAAAATTTTTGAAATTGGAATAAGTAAATGGTTTCGCAACATGTCGGGAAATGAAAATCAAATCTTGAAATAATTTTCCCTCTCTCTCCTTTTTTTTTTTTTTTTTTTTTTTTTAACTAATAAAATACAATTGTTAAGATAATCCTTTTATTTTAAGAGTAATATTTAAATCATTTCAAAGAATATCAATTGCGTTTTTATTAATTTTTTATAACAAGTAAGATTAAATTTTTAATTGCAAGTAATAATTTAAGTAAAGTTAAGTTTCTTGGGTCAATTCTTTAATTCAACACTAATTAGAACTCTAGATAAATCAACCAATTTATGCCCGCATAACCAGGTTAATCTAAATAAAATTCCAAACAGATAAACTCTTGGTGCGCCTTCCAAAATCTCATCCGCAATGTTGAAATAATAAATTTTCTTTAAGCTTTAAATTTTAATATTAAATTACATCATCATTGTTAGAAAATTAAGTTTAAGAAAGTGATTTAACCTGCGTCTGCTGCTGTTGTTGTGGTAATTGCTCATGAGATAATTTTAAGTTATTAGGATGATGGTACAAACGCAATTTTGAAACATGAATGATTTCGGTATCTTTAAGGGGTCTCAGGACTCTTTAAGCTCTAAAATTTTCGAAATTTTAATTTTTTTATATGTTAAACTTCTATGTTTTCTGAACATTTTGATATAATTATTATCATGAAATTCCCATTAGAACAGAAGTTATGGCATTTAGAATTATACTCGCTCAATAGCTGAAGCGGTGTTTCCAAATCTTTGAAGTCATTTTTCACCAAATGACGTTTTTGGGCATAACGCGCACGATATCTCAAAAACTTCTGAATATTTTTTCATGAAATTTTCAAAACATATGTTTTATGTTAGTCTGTATAAACTGAACCTAAAATTTCCTTTTTATTGTAAAAATAAAAATTTTTTTAGGGGTCTATATTGTTGAAATTTTCTAAATTTTGCATTAGCTAAATACAACTTTGTATTAAAAATATAAAAATGCTTTAAATACAAATTTATTTAGGTTTAGTGTAATTATTATAATCTGAGGTATAAGTAGGCACCAAACTTTTCATTCTAGTTTCAAAATTTATTTTGTAATCGTGCGCATAAACTGTTATGTCGATTTTCTGCTCGTGAAATGTCTGACAGTTTTGAGCCCCCTGTAAATGCTAATTCTGCATCTTGCAATTTTTCAAATATTTGAAATGAAAGAACATACCTGTATCTTTCCCATTTAAAATTGTGTTTTAATATCAAATATATTTTAAGATATTAAATTTTGAAAATGGTCCTTTTTTTTCATTTTTTCCAATTTTAAGAGTCCTGAGACCCTTTAAATGGGGTTTTTCTATCGATCTCAAAATTTACATCGGATACTTTTCGAAGAATTTGGTATGATCCAGCAAATACCTGAGAAAGCTTTCTAGTATTTGGGTAATGAAATTCTTCATAGATAAAGAGATCACCTACTTCAAATTTTGGCTCAACTTAATTTTGATCATAATATTTCTTACTTTTTAAATGGAATTCATCAGTTCGCACTTTTGCGATTTTAAGTGCTTCATTAACAGGAGGGTAATAATCTTGTTGAAGCGGGGAATTATAGGGTAATTGGCCAAATAGTAAATAAGCAGGAGGAAATTTAGTTGTTGAATGGGGGGTATTGTATTCATTTACAACTTCAGAAAGGAGTTTAGTCCAAGGAACTTTAGATAAGTACAGTTAACTTTACATTTTAGCCTAGTTACTATCGTTTGATTGGCTCTCTCTCATTTACCGTTCGTTTGAGGATGGTGAGATGAGGTTAAATGCTGCTTAATATTATGGTTCCGCAAAACATTTTTTAATCTGGAAGAAGTAAAGGCGGCCATCTTATCGCTTAAGATTTTTTGAGGTGTCCTAACGTTAGAAATTTGATTAAAACAGAATAATTGTTGTGGTGTTTGAATATTAAAAATTTGTTTTAAACAATTCGTATAGGATTCAGTGGTGACACTCTTTGAGAGAAATTCCCACACATAACGGGTTGCATGATCGATGACAATATGCAGGTATTTTTTAGTTGAATTATAATAGTTAAATCCTCTCACAGTATCAACAGAAAGACATTCAAAAGGTTGATCTGTGGTAGGCATAGCTTGTAATAAGCCAAATTTTTTCTGTCTAGGCTTTTTATTTTTTTGACAAATATCGCAATGTTTTACAAAGTTAGTTATATCTTGATTCATATCAGGCCAATAATAATTGGGAGAAATTAGATCTTGCATTTTTTTAATTCCAAGGTGACCAAAATTTTCATGAGCAATTCGAAGTAATTTTCTGCTCAAGGACATGGGGACTACTACTTTCCTAAAGCCCTTTCTTTTATTTATGATTAATCCATTGTCATTTACGTAATTTTTTCCGCACACATTATCCCTTTCCTGCATTTCAAGTACCTCTTTAACATCTAACAAAAACGTGAGTGTTCGACTAAAATGAGAAATAGGGTTTCTGGACAACATGTCGGCTTCGACATTTGTAGATCCATTTAAATACTCTATCTTATATTCAAACATACTCAGTTTTAAAGACCATCTAAAGAGCCGTCCTCTTAGGTGTTTTACATTCTTAAGCCGCACAAGAGATGCATGGTCTGTATGAATAGTAAACTTTACGCCGTGGAAATAATGGTAAAATTTGTCTAAGGTGTCAATGATGGCAAGACACTCTAATTCCGTAATAAAGTAGTTTCGTTCATAGCTTCTCAATCCTCTGGAGTAATAAGCAATTGGATGTAAAAACCCATTATCATCCGGTTGTTTAAGTACGGCACCTATCGCTATCTGTGAGGCATCAACAAACGTAGGGAATGGGGTCATAAATTTGGATTTAGGGTTATAAATTTTTAAGATGGGCTTTCCTATTTGAGCATCTTTCAACTTTTGGAATGAATTTTGACATTCAGTACTCCATTCCCACAAAGCATTTTTCTTATGTAGTTTATTGAGAGGGTTCCTAATTTCGGCATTTTTGTTTATAAACTTATGGTACACATTAACTGATCCCAAAAATCTTTTTAGTTCTTCAACATTCGTAGGGGGTTCTAATTTGTTTATTACATCAATATTGGCATTAGAGGGAGTTAGGGGTTCCATTTTTAATTTCATATCCTAAAAAGTTAATTTAATTTTGAGCAAAATTGCATTTAGAAAGTTTAGAAAGTGCATTTTTATGTTCTCAAGCCTACACAAATCAAAAATTTTGTTTAGATGTTGGATATGTTCAGTTAGGGAGGAAGAAAAAATAATTATATCGTCATAATAATAGAATGCGAAATCAATTTTATATTTTGTAAGGATTCTTCTAAGAGGTCTATTGAATATGGAGGGCCCAACTTTTACACCAAAGGAGAGAGCATTCCACTCAAATAAACCGTAATTGATAGTAAAAGCGAGTTTTTCTGTATCTCAAGGGTGAATGGGAATATGCCAGTAGCCAGAGGCTTAATCCAATGTGGAAAAATACTGGGCATTACACAATTTATCTAAAATATCATCAATACGGGGAAAGGGTTCTGCATCGTTTTTTATTATGGAATTCAATTTCGGTAATCTACACATAATCTTGTCTTTTTGCCTTCATCGCGTTTCATTACTATGGTAACTGGAGAAGAATGAGGACTAGAACTTTCTTTTATTATGACAGCATTTAGCAAAGATTGAATTTGGGTTGAAATCTCCTTTCTATCAACTATCGATGTACGATAAGTTCTCATAGATACTGGTAGGTCAGAGTTTTAAAAATTCGCTTTGGCTCATTATTTAACTTCCCTACATCATACTTGTTTCCAGAAAAAATATCTAAGTAATCCCTTAACATTTCACATAAGTTATCATTATCTATAGCATTTATTTCCCCAATTAATTTAGTATTATTATTTGATCTCGCGAAGGATTGAGGAGCTATGGTATTTCCATATTCGTGTTGCCTATGTTGATATTCACCCTAACATTGAAATTGAAGAGATCTTATTTTGTTTCTGGTTATACATGAATTTAAAGCAGTATCTCCCTGAGTGACACTACAACTAGTACAATTAATTTTCAAATCAAATTTTGCACAGTCTGGTAATCCTGAAATTACATACTCTAAATCGGTATCACACACAAGAAAATTAACATATTGTTCAATATTACCAATTCTAATAAAAAAATCACAAGCTTTTTTAATTTGGACAAAGCCTTTGGCTTGTCCAACATTAATAGGAAAAATATTCTTAAGTTTAGCTTTCAATAAATGTACAAAATGAAGTGGCAAAATTGAAAACGTAGAACTTGTATCCAAAACACAAGGTAATTGATGTTTTCTCGTATAACCAGACACAATTATTTGTCAAACATTATCTGTATTTTGTGGTGGGGAATTGGAAGTTGTATCAGATTGTAATGGGTTAACATTAAAAACACAACTATTCTCCCAGTGGAATGCATTAAGTATTCCTTGATTCAAATAAATTCTGCAAGGTCTAGATGGATAATTTCTTTGAAAATGATTGTTCTGCATTCTTTGATTCGAAAATCTAGAACCATGTGCATTGGAATTAAAGTTAGTAATAGCGGGGTTGAAATTTGGTGTACAAACCCAATTTCTGGGAGCATCATATCGTGGTTGACTAGGTCGAGCATTCTGCTGAAAAGATCTACCATTTAAAAAGTTATTTCTTGTAGTATTTGGATTAGAGGTAGGAGTGACTACAAGTTGTCTGACTAATTTATACCAATCTGTGGCATCATTTGGGGAACTGACAATCAAAACATTCTGATACTGTGGTGCTAAGCCATCAGTAAGACCCTGCACTATAATTGTCTCACATAATTTTAGTTTCCTTCCAAACTCTACTTTTTTATGGAAGTAATCTTCCAAATCTTTTAGATCGTTTAATTTAAGTGAAGAAAAATTTGAAAATCTAGGTACTTCTATTTTGATAAATTTTTCTACTAAAATCTACTGAAATTTGAGCATAACTCTCACAATTTTGGCAATCATTGATATAAATTTTCAAGGCCTCCCCCTTTAAATATTTTCAAATATTTTCAAATTTCCAAGTATCATTTTGTTTAATGCAAGAATTATCGAAGTATGTTAACCATTGTTGGATTTCCATTCCTAAATCGGGATCAAAAGATACAATATTACTTTCAGTCATTTTACTTTTTTGTTTCCACGTAATAAAACTAGAATATTTAACTTTACTTCCAGATCGTAAAAGCATTACAAAATATACCTCAAAATCTCTATCATATTGCTTAACAGAAATATAATAATAATAATAAAAATCTCATAATAAATAATAAATTAACATAGCATTAATAAATCTCAGAATATTAAAATATCCTATCATTTGAATACTCGTAATCTTTTGAAAATATGTATAAATAAACATAATTGGTTCTGATTACGTAAGTTAAATAAAACACCTGTCACTTTAATGTTCGTATACTTTGTCAGTAAAATAAACACATCTCATTTCGAATAAATAATCAAATAAAATAAAATAAATTAAGTTATGCAATAACAAAGAATAAACATAAAATTTTTTCATCACAAAACAGAGATCATTTTTTTTTTAATGACTTACGTAATGCTGAATGCTGTCTTTATTGGGTAAGTAACAACATCTCATGATTGTTGTTCTTTTTTATATTGATGTTAGAGGTTTTATCTATAATTTCCTTCTTCCTGGTGACCGTCGTTAGTGGGTTGACACTTTTTGTGTTGACATTCACGTTGTTTCGAATTCATGTTGGCTAGGTGCTCGGAAAGGCGTTCAAGCTGCAAAATCTTGACCGGCAAAATGCTTGGAGTGGCGTACAAGTAGTCAAATCCTGCCTGGATAAATGTTAGATTATTCTAACATTGGAAGGTTTTTCTCGTGAACGGAATAACTGGTTGTTATGTTACCAGTAGTGCAATGTTGAAAGTAATAGAATCACAGGTAGAGTTGAATTCTCGTCGACTAATATAACGATATTACGTTATATGGTGATTCGAAAGTGTTTTTAGCTTCGATGTCATAGTAGATGAATAATCAGTCTGGAAGCCGTACATTAGATTAAGCTGAAATAGAATGTTTCGTAGTACATCAACATGGATGTTGGAAGGTAGTTGCAGTCATCGAGTGGTAGAACAGGGAACACATTTATCCAGTGTAGGTTTCTCCGTAATAATTGAGACAATCCGTAATTTAAACTCAGGCTTTTATTGAAAGAGCTTTCGGCGGTGCAGTTTCCACCGATTCAAATTTAAATCAAGCCATCGCTACGTAGTATTTAATCATGGGTAAGCAATCATAGATAATAGAAAATATCAGACGGCGACTAGGGGAAGTTATCAAAGTAGAAGTACGACAAATTCTGCTGTAACACAGCGAGTGTCGACTTTTTGTTCCTCCAATGTAAGGATACAAATATGACGCAGATCGCACTCTCAACCAATGAATAATTAAGAATGCTATGTCATACATACGTGCGGATAGAGCAAGCGGATGAATTTGAAGAGAAAAAGGATAACCTCAGAAATGCGCGGGAATGTAAAAATGGAAGCTAAAAGAATATTCTCGAAAGAAAAAAGCGCGGAATTAGATCTAATAATGTAACATACATATATAAAAACACTCGATGATAGAAGAACATTTTATAAATCATCAAATGAATTGTGAAAAGGAATTATATACCAGCGCGGTATCGGGATGCAATTTACATAATAATACTCTTGTTATTATCTTAACGTACGTTGAATAACCATCTGCAATAGTTTGCCAGATATCCTATGCAAATCGGGGTTCCAAATACGCAGGACACCAGTACTTGAAAGCAATTTTTATTTGCCTTAACGAAAGGCAGAATTATCTGTGATTAAGGAGACTGTGGATGTTAAAAAAAATTCTCGTTTAATTTGCATCACAGAGATCCGAAATTTTGTGGAAATATATATTTGATCGAAAGTATATAGAACAAACTACATGAAAAAATTTCCAATCCTCTTATAATTTTATAATTTTTTTTTAAATTAAAATTTTAAAACGAAATTTTAAACTACTCCATGCGTCTTAATTTGTGAGGCATTTCCTTGATTTCACATTTTAATCACTTAAAACTCTATTACAAACGAATCTGTGTATCGATTTTTTAATCCCTAGAATGGTTAAATTTTAAGAGATTTTTTTCTGAATTCCATATCGATTTTCATCAAAATGTTGCCTTTTAATAAGTTAAAAATCAAATTTAATTAT
The DNA here is from genome assembly GCA_963932465.1 of Maratus speciosus. Classification (NCBI taxonomy): domain Eukaryota; kingdom Metazoa; phylum Arthropoda; class Arachnida; order Araneae; family Salticidae; genus Maratus; species Maratus speciosus. The sequence goes on along the minus strand of OZ010799.1, from coordinate 280,987,218 downwards.
CTTAATGAAGTTGAATTTTAAACTGCATATTCAGTTTCTTTGTAAGCAGTATCAGAATTCTTTCTTATCTCATTTCATGAATTTCGATCAAAAATTAAGACGCACGGAGAATTTCAAAAATCTACAAACTTTAAAAAGTCGGGTTTGAGAAAAAACGATTTAAAGTCTATTAAAACGCTGAAAAATTGTTTGTGTACAAAATTTAAACGCTTGTAACTTTGCGAAAAATAATCGCATCTGCAAGCGATTTTTCAAAAAAACGTACAAAGAGAAACCGGAGAATAATTAATATGCACAAAAATAACTTTCGATTGTTGGGTCCATTTAGCTCAAGTAAAGGTTAACGGTCCCCTTAACGATGGTGAAATAAACTGTAAGAAATTATTGGCGTCCAGAGAATTTTACGCAGGACACCTAGGAACACTAATCTAGTGGGAAAAAACTACGGTCGAATTTGAGAGTTTCTTTATAAAGTACTAGGGGGCTCGGCCCCCTACGAGCTACGCTCGCCAACCCCCGTCCAGACAGCGTAGACTCTAAATGCACGCTAATTTGATAGGCTTTAAAAAGATTTCGAAAGATTGAATTATAATTTAAAAAACACTGGCGATCTCTCTATAAGCATAATTCTATTCATTTCTCTTTGATTGGGGAATTTTAACGCCAAATCCGTTGTGGTACTACTTGATTATCCCGTCGACCCATTTCGCCAAATTATATAAATCGCCAAACCACTCGCCAAATTATACAAATTGACATAATTTTTATTTTAAATAACGAAAAAACAAATAAATTAGTACAACATTAATAAAAATACAAATAAAACGTCGAAATAAAAATAACTTGATGACGTAGACACGTGTAACAACATTTCAAAATAAGCTAATATAAAAGGAATTAAGTAAACAGAGTCTTTGTCTCCTGGTATTTTTTAACAAAGTGAAAAGAAAGTTCTTTTAAACGAGACATTTTAAATTAATCGTTTTTAATCTGACGTAATTTTGACCAAACTATTCTTTCTCTTTTTAATATTCACGTGAAAATACTTGTGTTAGAAATTAAATATTATTTGCGCTTTCTTAACAAAAATAGTTGAAAAGTATCCTCTTAAAATATCAAATAAATGTCTAGCGCAATTTCTAAATTTAAACCGTTTTGCAATATTATTTTGTGTTCATTTTATGTAATAACTGTAATGTGACGTAAATATGACGTAATTTCTTCTATTTAAGCCTTCTAATGCATGTTAATAAATTTATTGCTTTACAAATTCCTTTCTCTCTTAAAATTCACGTGTAATTATAGTTTTTATGACATAATTTTTAATAAGTTCCTGCTTTTTGTACATAATTATTTAATTCTAATTCCAAATGTTTTTTTCTGTTTATAATAGTCACGTGTAAATAAATTTTTAATTTATTTACACGTATAAATATTTTTTTTTTTTTTTTGAAGCAAACATTATTGCTTCCGCTGTTTATACAGTTGGCAACAGTTTAAATTAATATCACTTTCTAAAATCTGTTAAAAATATCTCTAGAAATGCTGAAAATCTGAATTTAAAATAGAAATAAAACCTCAAAAAATGAGTCAAAATAAAAAAATTAATGCAATCTGCACTCCGGCTAATTCTAACGCATAAAATGATCTAAAAATGATTAAATTCCTATGAACAGTTTTTGCTCCTATAAAACTTTTTTAGTGGAACGATTTTGTCCAACTTTAGCATTAAATATCTCTTAAAATAATTCTTCGATCTGAAAACTGTTTGCATCAGCGTGTTTATCAAACATTTCTGTTTAATACTACCGATTTTCATATTTTTGTATGCATTATTTTTCTTAATATTAACGAAGAAAGACCTCCGGTCACAAAAAATTCAAAACCGGCGGCGGCGGCGGCGGCGGTGACAGCGGTAGTTACTTTTTTTTAGAATAGAGAGATTATGACAAATTTCCATACATAGATTTTTTTAAAGCATGTCGCGATGCTTCATATACCGGATCCACATTCCGGAGTAACAGAAAGCAGTATACATCGTAATTTATAGTTTTAAAATATGCAAAACTGTAAAAGAACCATTAGCTATGTTTGGCAATTTATTTATAACCCATAACTGCGTAGGGAGACCACATTCAGAACATTTTTCGAAGAAGAAAATGTATCTAGACTATTGGGCATTTGTTATTATGAGAGATTTTCTATATATTGTTTGGTGAAAGATAAATTGTAATTAAAAGAGCAGGTTCTTAACCCCTTTGGGACGGGAGCCTTTTACGAAATTTTTAATCTTTTGTCACCGTTTTTTAAAAACAGAAATTTGTGTCTTCTCTAATCGAGAAAATGCGCTGATTAAATAAGGGAAATTTTACAGTAAAATTTTACTGGTGAGGAAAAACAAGGATTCTGAGCGCTTCATGCGGCACGTATACGTGTCGCTCGTCCGCAAGGGGTTAATCGATGAATACAATTTACTTGATTAATACTTTAGAAATCCACATTATAACTAGCTTGAAACTAAAACTAAAAGCAGTCTACACAACTGTGTTCTGCTTGTACTAAGACGGTATTTTAATGGCTGTTTTGCTTTATTTCTCCTTCATGAAAATGTTGTTCTTTCTCGAATATAATAAAAAGGTTTTGCGGACAGTGTCAATATAAAAAAAAAAAGAAATTTAAAAGTTGCAAAAAATATTATATTTTAACTATAAAATTCTGAATTTTACTATTTATTTCTAAGAAGATCAATCCACACACTGCAAGAATTCTTCATTTGGAAGTATGTTTTTGATACTCGTATTTAGAGTATTTAATCATACTTTTTCAAGACAAATTAATTTCCTTATGCAGTAATAGACTTATATGTGTATGTAAAAAGAATATTTTCATTTAAATATAGTGATTGCTGCTAAGTGAATTTTTTATGGATGGAAAATTAACTTGTGCTTGGCTCATGTATGGATTATAATTCATACAGATGCGGTTATTTCATGAATATAAGTAAACTTTTACGTTTTAAATATTTATAAATATACTTTATGCTTAGCACAATTCATATTTAAAGAAATCGATGTTGTTTTTAAATCTAAAGTAAGCACCCTTAACTTTAAATTTTTACACATTTGCTCATTACTTTATAGCCAATAATCATAATCGTGAAAAAAACATTGGTGTAAGGGTGGCTTGGAGATAATAACCACATGAAGACAAGAAAAAAATCAATATGGGTATTTTTAGAAATATATTATTAATGAATAATTATTATTTCAAAAGTATTTATGTCTAAAATATGCATTTTATATTTAAATTTCGTGATGTATCATGTGTAAGAGGAACTAATAAAATACATAAGTTGTACTTTCAGGCGCTTATAAATATTCGATTTTTTTCTTCAATCTTCAATCTTCAAAGAAATTCACCACGGTATCGCGATTTTGGGAGAAACGTGACATTTCCGAAACCTTGACGTAAAAAATAGCACTACTGATATTCATAATTGCTCTTTTAACAAGCCATTTATAACTAGTTCTGCCATATTTTCTACCTATATTTGGTCTCCAAATGCTCGGAATAGATGTAGTACCTTCCCGCAAGCCGCCACCTTGGATTGTTTTCTTGGCGTGAAATCTCTACCGAATGAAGTCCAATAAATCAAATAACTTAAACTAGTATACTACTTTTATTGATTATTAACCCTTTCAAGGGCGGTGGCAAGACGGTCTAGCCACATAATTTTAATTCCTAAAATGACAATTGGCAACAAGAATATTTTAATATGATTTTGCTTTAGTAATGATAGCGCAAAATACCGGATATTTTTTTCTAAGAAATTCATTTGAATATTCTGGTGTCAGTTAATTATATCATCTATTTACGAACACAATTCCTCCGCCCCTGAAAGGGTTAAAACAAAAAAGTAATTTCATAACACAAAAATTTTTGTTGCACAGTCTAGAGAATAATATATACAAAACAAATAACATCAAATCTATTACAGACTGTTAAAAAAAAAAAAAAAAAATGGATAACTTAAAATATTCTTCAAACCGTTGTCTCCCCCCCCCTTGAAGACTCCCGTAATGTATATGTTGTAGGCTAATTGAGAAATCCGGCTCTTTGCAAACAGCCTAGGCTCTTTGCAAAGAGCCGGGCTAATTGGAGAATCCATCTCCCTTTTTCCATTTAGCCTGATATTTTTCAGGCTTATTGCAAAGAGCCTAGAAAGCGTTAGGCTAATTGAAAAATGACCACTTATTATCCGATCAGGGTGATATTTTTAGCTCACAGGCTATCAAAGCCTGAGAGCTTATGTGCCCGCCGATTCTGTATGTACGTGTGTACAGGGTGGTCCCAAGAAATCAATTTTCGAATTTTTTCGGGGGGACCCCCCAAAAAGTTGCCAATTGACTAGAAAATGAGATTGGCTAAGTTTCAGCTCATTTGGATAATATTAACCCGTGCCTCATTGAGGTTTAAGTTTGAAAAAAACGTGATTTTTCGCAAAAAAAATGCTGTTTTTCCTTCATGAAATTAATACAATTGAACCTAGAAACATAATGCACGTCTCATTTTATAAAAACAAGTTTTGCTTTGAAGAACCACACACCATTTTTTTCTAAAAATGTATAGATTTAAAAATATGCGCATTTTTCAGAGCCAGACTTCATCTGAATCCTAAAAATTGACTTTTTATGAAAAAGCGAAAAAAAATTTGTAACATTCCATTTCATCTTCTTTCCACCTTTTGTTTTTCTTTTTTTCGTTTTGTGAAGTCCAATAAAATGTTTGATTAAAAAAAATTCCAAAGAAAAGGAAAAAATCGAATTTTAAACTGAAAGAATTTTTTAAAAAAAGGAGGGCAAAGGAAGTATAGAAATCAGAGCAAATAATGCTCAATTGCATTTTATTATTAATGTTGTGTTACAAGAAAGGAGGCATAATAAAGAAAATAAATTATTTTACCTTACAACTGTCACGTTAACCCTTTCCGGCACAGAAAAATTCTGTTCGTAAAAGGATGGAATGATTGTCTACCCCGGAATTTACAAACGACTTTTTTAGAAATTAAAAACACATTACTTTAACCTTTCATTGTAAAAGCAAAATTTTATTAAAATATTCTTCGTGCCGTTTGTAAGTTTGGAATTAAAATTAGCTGGTCTCGGCGTGGGACACTGCGCCGGAAAGTATTTATGTGGTAACGGTTTAGATAAGGTGGCTTATATTGATTTTTTTACCAAAGTATTATCTAAAAATGAAAATGCAACTTGATCCGAGTTAAGATACCAAAGGCGGTTTGTCATTTTAGCAAGTGCTTTGTCTGTAACCTATTTATCAAATTTTCTGTAGTGAAGAAAGTGATTTTATTATTTGCAGGTCTTGAATTGGGGGTTAAAGTGGCAGTGGAAGTATTGAAGCACGCTTTTACATAAATATTGATTAAAAATAAGAAAAGATCTCTGATACCTTCTTTTTCTAAATTTGTTATTGAAAGATGATCCCTGAAACAATATATTTTGAGAGAATGAATGGCCTGTGCCGCCATCCATCTGACATGATTAAAAGCACCAGGTGCTCTGAAAAAAAGTCTTTTGCCAGAAGGAGTTCTATAAAAATTAAACAAAGTTGGATAAACTCTTTACAATCATCCCTGAGCTGTTAATTTTTAAAAGTTCCTGTAAGAAAATTTGAAATTTCTTCTGAATTAACTATTTATACCTAGTATTTCATCTTCAATATCATTTGTATACTTACTCTGGTTTAATTTAGACCACCCAATCAGAATTTTTTTTTTTAATATCTGGCTGAGGGCAGTGATTATGCCCATTTTATAATCAAGAACAGCTTTTAGGAAATTTTCTAAATTATGGTGGCGACATGGTAAATACAGAAGACTTTTCCTTTAACCCGGTAGAACTCGCTGCATGAGATTTTCTCTCACAGTCGTACTTTTTTAAGACTCCTATTTAAATCATTTTTCATTTTAATTAAAATTTCAAAATGTTTTACAATTACTTTACCTATTTTGTGAATAAAAGTACTAAGCCAACCAAAAAAAGTTGATATTATATGAATGTAAAGTAAAAGAAAAGCAATTGGGCATTCTCACTAGCGAGTTCTCCCGCGTTAACAATTGCTATAGAAAAATGCAGGTTCCTCAGAGGCGACCTGTGTTTACTGCAGTTGTATCAAAAAATATTGCCTGGGTTTTACCAACTTCCTCCCACTCTTCAACTGCTGAAAATACAACTTTCACCTGAATTATTCCGATACTATTTTCAAGTTGAGGAACTCGTAGTAACTGTTCTTCATCCACACAACTAATTGAAACTTTTATCCACTCTACATTTTCTTTATTCAAAAAATGGTGAAGCAGTTTTCCAACCCAGTGAACAACAGTTCTCTCTAAACGGGAATTTTAAAATCTGTTTTTGATGAGCTAAGTTTTTTGTTTACGAAACAGTTATTTGCAGAGTCGATGTCTGTGGTTAGCTAGTGGATGTATTCTAAGTCTGATGAGACATGTGGCCAATTTAAAAAAACCTTACATTTCTGCCATTATATCAAGAGGCGGAAGGGGTTTTACGGAATGTTTAGTCAATTCTAAAAATAGATAACCCTAACAGATAACAAAAACAGCCTTGTAATAAAAAGAGAAATTCAGAGGTTCAACTGCAATACAAATCGAGGAGCTCTTTCTTACTAGACACAGAACTAGATATCTAATAATCAATTATAATTCGTGAAATATTTTTAAAGTTACAAAAACTGCTCACATATTTTTGTCTGTTAATAAAATAATACAAAAAAATTATCAAAAGTAATAAAATTTTTAATTTGTCATTTTTTACCTATGTTTCAAAAATGCAGAGTTTGAGGGTATGGTTCACTAGCTGTCCTGAAAAATACTAAATGTTCATTAAATATAAGTTTTCATGAGAGTAAAAGTTCAAGGCAACAACAGTTTCTAGGAAATAAAACACGAATCAGGTTTCTAAGACAAATATTTTTCACGTAAAGAAAGAAAAACGACAAATTTTTGCCAAAAATTGCAAATTTTCAAGAATTCAACCTCGATGAGGCACGGGTTAATGTTATTTATTTGAGCTGAAACTTTGCCAATCTCATTTTCTAACTAATTGGCAACTTTTAGGAGGGTCCCCCCCGAAGAAAACGTTAAAAAAAATTTTCCCCATGTTGCTTGTGACCACCCTAGTGTGTACGTATGTACGTAACACGATAACTCTTGATAGAAATATCCGATTTGCTTCAATTTTTTTTTCTAGGTTCATTCTGATAAGGTGCTTCCCTGATTATTTTTTGGGGTTCATTGGTTAAGGATAAAGGGGGAAAGGGGGCTAGTCCCAACCCCTTAATTTATAAAAATGGGTTTTTCATGCAGAAATATTCGATTTGCTCCAAATTTGGTATGCCGGTTTATTAAGTTAAGTAGCTGCCTTGATTAGATTTGGAGGTTCATTAGTTACATATAAAGGGAGGAAAGGGGGGGGGTTATCCCCCACGTAATTTAGATAAATGGGTTTTTCATGCAGAAATGTGCGATTTGCTATAAATTTGGTATACCGGTTAATTATGTTAAGCAGCTTCCCTGATTACATTTGGAAGATCGGGGAAAGGGGGGCAATTGCCTCTCCCCTTAATTTAGATAAATGCGATTTTCATGTCGAATTATTCGATTAGCTCAAATTTGGTATACTGGTTTATTATGTTAAGGAGATGGCTTGATTAGATTTGGAGGTTCATTAGTTAAGTATAAAGGGAGGAAAGGGGGGGGGGGTGTACCCCCCCCCCCTTTATTTAGGTAAATGGGTTTTAAATGCAAAATTATTCGATTTGCTCCAAATTTGGTATACCGGTTTATTATGTTAAGGAGCTTCCCTAATTAGATTTGGAGGTTCATTAGTTAAGTATAAAGGGAGGAAAGGGGGGCTAGACCACCCCCTTAATTTAGATAAATGGGTTTTTCATGCAGAGTTATTCGATTTGCTCCAAATTTCGTATACCAGTTTATTATGTTAAGGAGCTTCCCTGATTAGATTTGGAGGTTCATTAGTTAAGTATAAAGGGAGGAAACTGGGGGCTAGACACCCCCCCCCCTTAATTTAGATAAATGGGTTTTTCATGCAGAGTTATTCGATTTGCTCCAAATTTCGTATACCGGTTTATTATGTTAAGGAGCTTCCCTGATTAGATTTGGAGGTTCATTAGTTAAGTATAAAGGGAGAAAAGGGGGGGGCTACCCCCCCCTTAAATTAGATAAATGGGTTTTTCATGCAGAGTTATTCGATTTGCTTCGAATTTCGTATACCGGTTTATTATGTTAAGGAGTTGCCTTGATTAGATTTGGAGATTTATTCGTTAAGTATAAAGGAGGGACAGGGTCTAGTGTCCCCTTAATTTAGATAAATGGGTTTTTCATACAGAATTATTCGATTTGCTTCGAATTTTGTATACCAGTTTATTACGATATGGCTTCCTTCATTTAATTTGGAGGTTCATTGGTTAAGTATAAAAGGGGGGAAAGGGGGGCAATTGCCCCTCCCCTTAATTTAGATAAATGTGTTTTCATGCAGAATTATCTAATTTAGTTTAATTTTTTTTCTAGTTTCATTCTAATAAGGAGCTTTTCTGATTAGATTTGAAAGTTCATTGGTTCAGCATAAAGGGAGAAATGGGGGAGCTAATACACCCCCCCCCCTTAATTTAGTGAAATGGTTTTTTCATGCAGAATTATCTAATTTGCTTCAAATTTGGTATACCAGTTTATTATGTTAAGTAGCTTCCTTGATTAGATTTGGAGGTTCTTTGGTTAGGTAGAAAGGGTGGCAACGGGGACTAATACCTTCATTTTTTGGGGGGAGGGGCATTATTCTTTGAAATAAGAGTATAATATACAATTAGTGTGAACAGCCTGTGAACTCAATTCCATCAGTTTAACTGGGCGATTTTCTTTTTATTAGGTTTATTAACGCATAACCATACCCAAACCCGAAAAATGAATTACAACAGACCGTACCCCGATCCGAGCAAGACAAAATAATTTCAGTCTACATGCAACCCGACCCGAACCTGAGAGTTCCATTTGAAAAAACATGAAATCCCGAACCAAATCTGATAACCGACAAAAATATTCCAAAGAACAATAACCGGATCCGAACAAGACAAATTAGTTTCCGTGGACACGCAACGCTACCAGAACCTAAAAATTCCATTCGAAGTCAACCTGAAACCCGTCCCGAACCAAATCTTAACCGACAAAAATATTCCAAAGAACTATAACCCGATGCAAGCCAGACAAAATAATCTCCGTCCACCGGCAACCCGGTCCGAAACTGAGAGATCTAATTGAACTCAATCCGAAACCTGGTTGTGGTCGGTTTTCGGGTTGACTTCAAATGGAACCTTCAAGTTCGGATCCGGTTGAAAAAAAATTAAATTAAATCAGATAATTCTGCATGAAAACCCATTTATCTAAATTAAGGGCGGGGGGGGGGGGGCAATTGCCCCCTTTCCCCCCTTTTATACTTAACCAATGAACATCCAAATCAAATGAAGGAAACCATATCGTAATAAACTGGTACATGAAATTTGAAGCAAATCGAATAATTCTGCATGGAAAACCCATTTATCTAAATTAAGAGGACACTAGCCCCTGTCCCTCCTTTATACTTAACCAATAAACCTCCAAATCTAATCAAGGCTCCTTAACATAATAAACCGGCATACGAAATTTGGAGCAAATCGAATAACTCTGCATGAAAAACCCATTTATCTAAATTAAGGGGGAGTCTACCCCCCCCCTTTCCTCCCTTTATATTAAACTAATGAACCTCCAAATCTAAAAAAGCCATCTACTTAACATAATAAACCAGCATGCCAAATTTGAGCTAATCGAATAATTCTACATGAAAAACGCATTTATATAAATTAAGGGGAGAGGCAATTCCCCCCTTTCCCCCCTTTATACACAATAATGATCTTCCAAATGTAATAAGGGAAGTTGCTTAACATAATTAACCGGTATACCAAAATTATTGCAAATCGCATATTTCTGCATGAATAAACCCATTTATCTAAATTACGGGGGGGGGATAGCTCCCCCTTTCTTCCCTTTATATGTAACTAATGAACCTCCAAATCTAATCAAGGCAGCTCCTTAACTTAATAAACCGGTATACCAAATTTGGAGCAAATCGAATAATTCATCATGAAAAACCGATTTATCTAAATTAAGGGGGTATCCCCCCTTTCCCCCCTTTATACTTAAATAATGATCTTCCAAATCTAATCAGGGAAGCTCCTTAACACAATAAACCGGTATACCAAATTTAGAGCAAATCGAATATTTCTGCATGAAAAACCCATTTATATAAATTAAAAGGGGGGGGGGACTAGCCCCCCTTTATCCTTAACCAATGAACGCCCAAAACTAATCAGGGAAGCACCTTATCAGAATGAACCTAGAAAAAAAATGTGAAGCAAATCGGATATTTCTATCAAGAGTTATCCTGTTACGTACATACGTACGTACGTACGTACACACGTACATACAGAATCGGCGGGCACATAAGCTCTCAGGCCGGTGAGCTAAAAATATCACCCTGATCGGATAATATGTGGTCATTTTTCAATTAGCCTAACGCTTTCTAGGCTCTTTGCAATAAGCCTGAAAAATATCAGGCTAATTGGAAAAAGGGAGATGGATTCTCCAATTAGCCCGGCTCTTTGCAAAGAGCCTAGGCTGTTTGCAAAGAGCCGGATTTCCCAATTAGCCTACGACATATACACAAAAAAAAATAACCGAATTTTATAACACAAAATTGTAAAAGGATCCAAGATGGCTACTTGCGGGAAGATAAGACATCTCTTCCCAAATGCTCTGGACACCACTAATTTTTTACAGTTTATTTCATCATCTTTATTCGCAGATAAATTTGCCATTAGATAAAGCAAAGAAAATTACTTTAAGATACTGATTTCAAGAGCATTTGGAGACTCAATTTACGTGAGACACCAGCAACACTATTTATGACGGTCATGAAGGGACAAAAATGCGGCAAGTATTGTCCTCAAAAAATACTTGCACCAACTCACGCAAATATTTTAGTGCGGGCACTGAAACGTTAACATTAATAGTAACTTTCAGCAGTTCTCATTCAACGATGAAAGAAATTCATTTTTTCGCTTTTTTTTTTTTTTTTTTTTTTTTTTTTTTTTTTTTTTTTCAAATATGTGAAAATTAAACATTCAATTAAACATTTTCATGTCAGGTTAAATTTAAATTTACAGATGACACCTCATTACGAAATAAACTGGATGCACTAAAAAACATGGACTTACGCTGTCAAATTTCTTATTTAATACACACTAGATTCACATCAGCGTACAAATATATAAAATCAATATCAAAATTTGAAAAACATATTTAAAATAAACCCTATGTTTCGGACTTTGTAAATTCATCTTTATGAATTTTGACTTTCGTTTCGTAGCTCTGTGTGGGACACATTACGAAGTCGGTTGCTTGAATGAAACACATTTCTACGAAAGAGCACAAATTTCAAAGCACGATTATAACATAGAGTGTGGCACCATCTGCTGGCAGATCATAACATCAATATTTAAGTCTGAAAATAGGACTAAATACTTAATACTGGTTTATTGATGTTTTATAGTGGCATTTCAAAGTGAAGACTATTCGAACGAATTAAAGAACATAAGAATGATTGCAGATTCAATAGAGTGTCCCAGAGCATTATCTAGATTAGTTTCTAAAGGCAATGTTACGAAAGTTGATTTTGAAAATGCAAAAATCGTTTCAAGAACCCCTTTAAAACCCTTTAAAACCCTAATAAGAGAATAATTAGAGACTACCTGGCTTCACCTGCTATCGGGCCGCTGCTTTTATCGGGCCTCTTATATATCGGGGCCTATAATAATATGAAATTCTAATAACATGAAATAAATATCGAAGCGAACGAACCTCGAACCAGGTTCCCATTGCCTACGGCATTCAGGTTTAGGTTTTGATTAACAGTTTAAATACATTTATAATAAAAGTAACAAAATATTGATATTACAATCTGCCAGCAGATGGTGCCACCCTCTCTGATACGATCGTGTTATTAAGTTTGTACTCTTTCGTAGAAATGTTTTTCATTCAAGCAACCGACCTCGTGATGTGACCACAGTGAACTCCAGAACGAAGAAAAAGAACAAAACGCTTGAAGATGACTTTTCAGAGAAAGTCGTAAACGGTGGGTGTATTTTGAATATTTTTTAAAAATTTTAATATTACTTTTAAATTTTGTTACGCTAATAAATATCTAACGTGTTTTAAATAATAAAATGGATGCATTTATAACGAATCTTTTCAAGTACAGGGATGTCAGTGACCACTATTTTCGTATTTGTTTCTTTGAGATAGAAGCCTTTTAAAGTATCGTAGAAGTACATGACAATGATTATTTTTTAGGAAAACTGTCGCAAATAATAATAATAATAAAGGTAATAGTTAAAAACTATCACGGAGTTTTTTAATATAATTAGTCTACCAGTATCACAGTCTTTCTGCTGCTCCAGCCATGCCAAACCTTTTGCAAAACTTCAAAAGCTTCAGAATTGGTAATTAGTTCGTTTTCTTCGTTCCACTCCGGAGCTTACGGGAGCTCAAGTTAAATTAAAAGGAACTCTAAGTAAGAGGATAGAAAATATTTATATGTACTCGTAGTTTGTAAAGTGTCGCGTACACACAAGGAATATAGTAGTTAAAAAAAAGTTTTTTAAATGGATTTTGCACACAAGGAATGTGACAGTAGAAAAAAAAAAGCTTCAAAAATGAATTTCGGTTAATCGAGAGTTTCGGTTAAAAGAGTTTCGGATAAAAGAGGTTCTACTGTATTTTAGTATAACAGTTAGTAATGTCAAATAACTTTTCAATAAAATGACTAGCAGTTACAGGAAGAATAGGTAAGTCACTTTATTGTAAATGTTTGAGTTCACACGAAAAACTCGTCTCTAATGACAGAAGTAGGAATTTCGCGATTGGGATATTCTCGCTCAGTCAGAAACATAGGACCTTCGAACCACAGTTTATTTTTAACCAGTTTCTCAGGATCCATTCCTCTTAAAATAAGATCTTCAGGATTGTTCTCAGAAGATACGTGACGCCACTGATGAACTTTTGTCATGTCCTGTAATGTCGGTACATCGTTTGCCACAAACGTTTTAAGAAGATACGGCTCTTTTCGTATCCAGGAAAGTACGATCATTGAATCACTTCATAAATAGATATCAATCGCCTAAAATTGTAAGGCACTTTTCACTTTTGTCATCAGCTTTGCTAAAAGGACGGGTGCCGAACGCTCAAACCTAGGTATTGTAACACGCTTAAGAGCTGATATTCAAGATTTGCTGCATACCAAGTTCACTTCGAAGGCTCCATTATCTGATGTTGATTTGCAATAAATGACACATCCATAAGCAAATTCGGAAGCATCTGCAAATCCGTGAAGCTCAATATGCACACATTTGTCGATTAATATGCACCTTTTAACACTCAGATTGCTTATCTCTGGCAGGGACTGGATGAAGCTGTGCCATTGTTGAGCTTTCATTCCAGGAAGTGGATCGCTCCACCCTAAATTCAAGCACCGCAGTTTTTACATAAAGATTTTAGCTTTTGTTATCACAGGACCCAATAGTCCGAGGGGATCAAAGATCCGTGCGATTGTTGAAAGCGCTGTTCTTTTCATAGGCGGAACCACGCTTTTTATCTGGATTTGGAAAGTAAAGCTGTCAATTGTGGGTTTCCATGTAACACATGCGTTTTTGTTTCTTCTTGAAAATTATAATCACAGTCAGGCACTGTTTTTAATTCTAAGTTATTGCTATGCCACTTGTGCAAAGTCATTCCTGAACTCTTGAGAGCCTCCACTAACTCTGATTGTAGCTATTACGCTTCGATTAGAGTGGCTGCGCCACTTAAGACATCGTCAATATAAAAATTTCTTTCTAAAACTGGGAACGCTAAAGGGTAGTTCTCATGCTCATATCTTAACTAGTATTAAAAAATGCTCTGACGAGCACCAAAAAAGGCTAATATGTTTAAGTATGAAAAAGGGTTTGACAAGTGCTTCTAATAGAGCTTGAAAAAGGACAAGGGGTCCCTTCTTGGCTGCAGCTCACTGTCAATGCCAACTTTGAAGAAATCATATTTGCGTATTTCCATATAAAATAAATTCGCGGCAGTTTAGTAAAACTTTCCGTCGCGCTTTATATGTTAACTGCACTGTTGTACTGCGCATGCGTCTGCAATGCAACTTTGTACAGTGCACTGTGTACCATTATTTCTCTATAAATTGTACTACACTGTACATTCCTATTATGCTTTTGATTTTTGAACCTCAGCGCACATTCACACTGTGCTTTTGTACTTCCGTATTAAAGGTGTATGCGTCTAATGTTCGTTTATAATTTACATGCATTGCTGTACTGCATAGTACATTGTACAGCCACAGCCAGTTTGCATATAATTTCAACAATCAATGAATGCATTATACTGTTATGCGTGCACATGTGGAATTGTTCCTGTGCAGAGTGCTGCAACAGTCTGCAATGCACTACAAATCAGTTTTCTGTACAGTTATACATTGCGGGCGTGCTTGGTGGCCCTACATGAGTGTGATACGCTGTAGGAACTAAGGTTTTTGGTACTATGTCGCCTTACATTCATGTTTAATCAGGCTGCGTCTTTACTGGTTGTGTCTTTACACTACACATTTTTATCGTAACTGTGGCTGATTTTTTTTATATGAAAAAAGCGCAAATATGAGTTTTTCAAAGTTGGCATTGACAGTGATCTGCAGCCAAGAAGGGACCCCTTGTCCTTTTTCAAGCTCTATTAGAAGCACTTGTCAAACCCTTTTTCATACTTAAACATATTAGCCTTTTTTGGTGCTCGTCAGAGCATTTTTTAATACTAGTCATTTAAATTTTTTGATAATTATATATTGAATATAAATAAACTTGAGTTACTTTAAATATTCCCAATACTTTTTTTCTTATTTCGCACAATAATGCACTATTTAACCAAGTTATGCACATTGTTTTAAGAGGTTCCAGGTTTTTTTAATCAAATTCACGTTATTTTTATTCATAATTTAATTTACTTGGGCTCCCTTAAATATAACTAATATAATTCCTTAAACTGATGTTAGTTTTTGTTGCATTAAAATAACTTAGTTTGTTGATTCTCTCTAAACAAGTAAACCCTATTAGTTTACAATGGAAGTCTATAGGAATTTGGCGATATATCACCAAGTTGGTGACAAACTTAGCGGTATTTCGCGACAGAACAGGGTCCCGTATATGGTAACCCTTCTTATAGGTATGGTGATGCATTAAATGCTGTTCTATAACTAATGAGATGCATTTCATTCGAGCGTTGCCATTAAACAATTAACAAATAATCGCGATTTCTGTGTCACATACGATAGCGTAACATATATTGTAGATTATCGTGGAAATCGAAGGTTTAGGCCACATCGTATTGTTTAGTTAGACCGGTTATACTAACATCGTTCTCATGTTTTGCTACAATTTCTTTTATTGAACAGTAATTCGCTTAAGCTTCTTACTACTGCTATCACTAAGCGCTTTTTCATTCTTAGAAGCCATAATGAGAGCTAAAATTAGCGCAAACCTGAGTAAAAGTAAAACAAAATGTTAATTTTTTTTACAGTAATAAAGGTACACAAAGCACTCTGATATGCACACCTTACTCAAAACTTGACTAATAACAAGAGTTATGTGAGGGTTGCCAACTGAACTATTCGGCAGCCTTGGTCGGGAACCGAGATATTGCACGCCAACCGAGTCAAATTTTGATCACCGAAGTTGGACATAAACCGAACTGGTTATAAACAGAAGCGGTCGTGAACCGAGGTTCCTCTTATATTTTGACCTATAAGTTTGCAAATATGGCATTATTTATATATTCAATGGCGATGATAATTAGGCATCTTGGCGATTTTGGCGATGAAACTCATCGATTTCAAAGTAAAGTTCCGAAGTGTACTTGAACCGCCACAGATGTCATATACGCTTCACGTTGACGCGATTTTTTTCTGACGCCAATGTCATATACGCACCGGGGTACTTAACTGGCGCCAAAGTTTTCTTATTTTGATTGATATGGTAACCCGAATGTTGTTGTTTATTTATTAATAAATTGTTTATTTACTATATTCAAAGCTGGAGTAGCACAGTTGAAGTTACTGTGCTACTCCAACTGTAACTTCAACTGTGCTACTCCAGCTTTGAATATGATATAATCCAGTTGGAAAAAATATTCGTTCCCTTCATTGTTTATTTACTTTTATTTTTTTTAATTATATAAATTGTTTTGTTCTATTGTTATTAATTAAACTTTTTAAATTTTATTGTTAATCCCTTTTTAAAAATATATATGAAACTGGTATTCGAAAACGAGGTTTTCGCCAAATTAGCGTCAGAAAAAATATCGCGCCAACGTGGTGCGTATATGACATCTGTACCATACTTGGTACAACTTGATTATCCTGTCGACAAAAAAATTATCGCCAAACTATAAGATTAAATGACAATAATGGATGGTAGTAAATGTTACATTCATTTGACATTTAACACGATACACATGTTTGTTACGTCATCAAGTGAATTTTAATTCAAGTTTTGGCAAAGGTGTCATATACGCCGCATATTGGCGCGATTTTTTTGACGCCAATGTCATATACGCACCGGGTACTTAACTGGCGTCAGAGTGTCGTTATTTTGCTTGATATGGTAACCCGGATACAGATGATATATTAAGGAGGTTGGCACAGATGTCATATAAGCCCCAAATTGGCGCAATTTGTTTCTGACGCCAATGTCATATACGCAACAGGTACTTAACTGACGCCAAACTATCGTTATTTTGCTTGATATGGTAACCCGGATATTGTTGTTTATGCTGTTGATGTTTTCAAAAATTGGCGTCAGAAAAAAATCGCGCCAATATTGAGCGTATATGACATCTGTGCCACGAGGTTTTCGCCAAATTGGCGTCGGAAAAAATCGCGCCAATATTGAACGTATATGACATCTGTGCCCAAGTTTTTATTAGTATTTTTATTAATGTTTTACTAATTTATTTATTCTTCCGTCATTTAAAATGAAAATTATGTCAGTTTGTATCATTTGGCGAATAGTTTGGCGAAATTGGTCGACGGTATAATCAAGTAGTACCATATATTTTTGCTGTACATTTTCGACAATATCTCAAGCAAAAGTACCTAAAGTTAAACGAAACCCTAATTATTTAAGGCACAGATGTCATATAAAACAACGGGTTTGGTGCGTTTTTTTTTTTTTTTTTCTGACGCAAATTTGACGAAAACCTCGTTTTCGAATAGCAGTTACATATCTATTTTTAAATTACTTTCTATTATTTAAAAAAGGAAATAACAATAAATAATGAAAAGTTTAATTATTAATAACTATAGAACAAAACAATTTATATAATTTAAAAAAATAAAATAAAAGTAAATAAAAAAAATAATTGATAAATAAACAACAATAGCTCAGTTACCGTATCAGGCAAAATAACGCCATTATCGCGCCAGTTATGTACTCTGGTGCGTATATGACATCTCTTCCTTATTCAAAATAGATGGAATGGTATTTTTTAAGGTATGCTTAGTATGTGAAGTATTTATATTACTGCATAGCTGTCGCTTGTGTAAGTCAGGATGTTATGATGATAATTAAAATAAACCTTACATTTAGCTCCTGAACAGAAGCTTGGGATTTACCCTGTTTTTCTTTTTCCTATCAACTCGTTTGTGCTCCATTGTGTCTATTACTCCAGTTCAAAATATTAATCAAGAAAGTTTATATATATATTTATGACAATTATGCATTATCTGCTTAGGTTGACGTCGATTTCACAAATACAAAAATCTGTCAGTTGAATTTCAATTTTTATTGACTTATAAAAACAAAAGTACACGTGTTATCCTTTTTTTTAAATTATTGTACTGCTTTTTAGGGAGTGGCAACACGAAATATATTATTGAATTAGAAAATTAGAAAATGAAAGGAGAGATTTCTATAATTTTATGGGTACATTATAAAAGACAATTTCGATTTTCTCATCGACCGTCAAACATACAAAGATGAAAAAAAAACCTATTCTAAGTTTTAACAAGAGGATCCAAATAAGACAAAAACGAAGTTAATCCACCCACTGGAACGTTAGCTACACTTTGTTGAATTTTGTGTCTTCATTTTTTCGTTTAAGATTAAATAAAAAACTACTGAAAGCTACAGTAATTTTTTAAATGCTATCAGTTTATTCGTCTCGTCGAGTTCTATCTTTCAAAAGAAAAATCATTGTCGTATGTCAACTGGTTCGCCAGAAATTTAAGAAAGTCGTTTTCATTTTCTATTTCTTAATCATATTATAGCTTAACGCTGCCGCGTTTGCTATGATAATTGAAGCAAGACTCTTGTTGCTAGATAAGGTGCACTTACTGAACCATAGGTTACAGTTTTGAGCCCAGAGGTCTTAACCGATTCATTCATCCCCTTCCTCCAAAGAATTCTTAAAAGTTTAGTTTGACTCGGATCAATTAAAATCATTCTATACATTTGTTTAATGTCAGCTATGAACGCAAAAATACGCTTACGAAATCTCGTCATTATTTAAAAAAAGGTCTTCCTGAATAACCCCACCGTTATATTGTAAGCAGTTAATAGAGTTCCTTAAGACTGTTTGTGAAGATACATTAAAAACTACATGAAGTTTTGTTGTACTTTTATCAGGGCGGTAGACCCCTGAATGCGGTTTATAATAGGTTCCTACATCTTCCTCACACTCCGAAATCTCTGTCATGTGACCCAATTTTTCGTATTCGCGTAAAAATTCTCTATATAATTCTAAATACGCAGACTCTTTTAAAAAGCGATTCCACACCGAATTTAAATTTTTAAGGGCAAAATCTCTGGATTTCCCTAAACACATCGGATCCCTTTTGAATGGCATTTTAACAATATATCTCCCAGTTCTATCTCTTTTCACGCTTTTCTCAAAGTTCTCTTCCCAAATTATTGCTTCTTTGTTTATCGGTACCTCAATCTGAACATGTTCTATTTCCTAAATTTTCTCCATAGTTTAGCTTAAAAGAGTATTATCCTGAATAAAACCACAATGAACCCTTCCCTGACTTGAAACGGAAGCACTTCCACTTGCTACGTATCCAAAACGTAACAACCGTAAAATGTTTCAGCGTTTGAAAGCAAATATATAAGACCTGTCTTATTAAAGTTTTCATCTGCTAATTTTAACTGCCAAATTGGTTTTCTCTCTTTTTTTCTTTATTTGAGGCTATTCGCACAATCTGAAGTCATATAATTATTCATCGATCCCTGATCTAACACCCCTCAAACTCCGCAGTAATTTCCTGTGTCGTCTCTCAATAAACATTTTACAGTGCTCAAAAAAGAGTTTTTTCTTGATTTATTACTCGCTTAGAAAGTACGGAACTATTATTGTTTTGATTATAGGGAGATTCTCAAAAGGTGGGATCATTAAACGTTAACTATATGTAATTTTAAAAATTTTCAAATTTAAGGCCAATTTTTTTAATAGTGTAGTATTTTGTCTATAAATATAATATATAAATATTTTTAATAGTATGTCTACAAAATTATACACAAACATTAAAAGACGGCAACTATAGACGGCAACTGGAAAATTAATGATTAAAGCATTTAATTAGCAGTTGTGTATGTTACAAATTTTGGACATTTTTTCGCACGTACGTTACAGATTTTGGATGTTACTCTTAGTATTTAAAAAATTCTTAAGACTAAGAATGTAGTAAATGTGTCTGTATATATATATATAGGGGAGATGGGGGCACATGTGAACAGTTCGCATAAATATAGCTTTTTCTCATAACTGGATTAATTTCGATAAACAAAAACTAATTAATATAGTAAACAGAACTTTCTTTTGCACATGGTATTTTTTTCAAAATCACCTGTATAGTTCTTCTTACATTTTTTAATAGTTTTATAAAATCAAAAAATTGTTCACATGTGCCCCATCAGCGGGGTAGTTGTAAACACGTGGGGCACATGCGAACACAAGGAAAAAATATCCTTTAATGTGCTTTTTATTCCTTTATTCATTTGTCATAGTAATCATTAGTTATATTACCTTTTAAATTCACCATAAAGAAAAATATATATGTATATTTCTCTACTTTCTGCGTGATATGTTTAAGCAAAAGATTATAAAATGAAAATAAGTAGATTTGGTGGGGAGAGTCTTAGATGATTCATTAAGTATTGTTGCAATAAAATAAAAAAATAAAGAAGCAATTTAAAAAAAGAAATTAAAACTTTTAAATTTTGTTTAAGGGTTTTTGTTTGGGGGAAATTTTAGGGAGGGGGCATTTACATACTATTTATCGGAAATCTGCCGAAATACGAAAGATTCTCACCCCTGTATTTGCCTTATTTTCTTGTAAATTATAGATAAAGAAGGGTTTTTTAATGATTAAAAAAGATCTCGACTATAACCCCCCCCCCCAACTTCTTTTGCTTGAGGGGGGGGGGGGGGTACAATCGGGATTTTATGGTAGTTATCAGTTTAAAAATTGTACTTTCTTAAAATATTACTGGTATCTATCTCCATTCAAAGCATCATATACATAAATGTTTTAGAGATGGAAGTAAGCCATCATTGCAAGGTTAGAACAAATGTAAAAGAAAAATTTGCAAAGTTGTTCAAAGTAATACTTTTGTATTAACAATGCATAAAAAATATTGTTGTAAACCGTTTAGTAAAATAATATATAACACTTATTGCATTTTAGAAAACATTAAATTTATTTAAAGTACAATTGAACGTAGACGAGCCTGTTGTTCTTTATGTATTTGCTGAAAGATGTGTTTGTGGAAGTTTCAATACAAAATCAACTTTGTGAGAGGAAAATATCTTCAATTTCAGGAAAATTGTAGATAATGGAACTGACATTATCTCTCATTAAATTAAGTGAAAGAAACAGAATCACAGAATGATTGTTGTGGTACTTATGAACTGTTCATATCTGCTCCAACTAGCCTGTTCACAAGTGCCCCACATTGCTGCTTCTGTTAAATTGATGAATAATTAATATTTCTCAATTTTAGAAGAAAAAGAATTTTATCAAAAATGTTTATTAGTATTCATAGTATATGGTAAAACACTCAAATTCAAATAAATGAATAAATAAATAAAATTATTCGCTTATCAACTTGGAGCAATGATTTTACTTTTGAGATCTAAAAACAGTGTTTTGGCTACAGAGGACCAACAAAATGTCATAGAGCTTCAAAAAATTTTTACCGTATGTCTACAGATGCTATCATCTTTGGTAATTTTTTTCAAATAAAAAAGCTTATAGTAACTATCGAAAAACTGCGATGTTCACATGTGCCCCGTGTTCACATGTGCCCCCATCTCCCCTATATATATATATATATATATATAATTAACTTTTTACTATCCAGTAATAATAATAATAAAATCAAATGCTTTGTTACGTACGTTACTTTCGGACATAACAAAATATAGAAAAACTCTTTATAGAAAAGTCCTTCTATCTTCAAAAAAGCAATAATTCAACCTGCCATCTCTTAACGAAATTATCAAAAAAATCATCCGTTTCCTTTATGCATTCGTTGTTTACCATTAGAACCACCTGGAAAAAGGTTAAAACTCTTTTTCTTGGTGGTACATTGGAGCAGTTAACGTTATGAATGTCCGAAATTGGCCTCTTTAGCATAAAATAATAAAATTTTAAGATATTTATACAAAGTTTTTACAATAAATTATGCCATTTTCTATATCTGAATAGAATTAAAAACTTAGTGTAAAAAAATAAATAATGTCAATGATAATTAAAGTTATGTTTGAAAGGCTTAAAGTCATGACTTGTGCCCACTGCCCACCTTTTGAGAATCGCCCATATATCGAAACTCCGACGCGTCTGGCGATAGAATTGATTCATTTACCCTTGTAGCAGGAAAAGAAGGCAATTCCTGGCCACCAGCTCCGTTCGCATTTGCATTGCGCAATGATTGATAATTTCTCGAAAAGTGTAATGAAAATGATGTTTCTTGTTTCTACCCTGTCTTTTACACAAGGAGCATGAAAAATTTTATTTACAGTTTTTAATCAAATGATTTTCTAAACAATTAAAACAACAATTATTTTTCTTAATTACTTCTATCCTTTCAGAAACAGGCAATATACAGAAACAGGCAACGCCATATAATTTTTACATTTATATAAAGGGTGGCTATCTGAATAAAAAATGCATTTTATGGTCTTGCAATCAGATAGAAATAATCTAGACATATTTTTCGGGGATTTTTGATTATTTTTCTCGGTTAATGATTTCCCGCATGACACACTGGCAACACTGGGTTCATACGCACAGACCGCATAGTCTGTGATGTAAACTGTAGACATTTTGTTTCGAATTTGATTCTAGTTTTAGTTTTAGATCAAACTACTTTTCCAGGTAACAATCTAAAAACTAAAATTAATTAATAATGACATAAAAAATACAGAAAACGGATTGCCATCAATGCACAGCATAGGTCATAAAAATTATTTTGTTTTGATTATTTATATGTATGCATTCAAGGCCGCTGAAAGTTGATTAAGAATTGCGTTAATAAATTTTAATTAACTAACTATAACCAAAGTCACGGGAATACTTTAAGAATAAATAATTATAGTTATCTGTATCACAAAACTAACATTTAAATAACTTGATTAACTGTACTGCATCGTCAGTTTTGCTTCATTCGTTAAAAATGCACATACAATTTATTTTTTAACTAAATAACATTAGAAAAGCACTATGAAATATGCAACTTCAAGAATATTATTATTATTGTTAGTTGGTTGTGCAAAAAATTAAGCAAAGCGAAATTTAAATGGAACATATATTTTCAGAATGTTTTTATGTGCTACTCTTATTATCACTAATTGTGGATTGAATGAATAACACTTCTCATGCTATATTTCTGATAATAATATTAAACAATTAAAAATATGTTGAAATATCGAAATACCCAATGCCGCTGTCTACAATTACAGTTCCATGAATCGCATATCGCATTCATTAAAATCACTATGTAATGCGCTTTATTTTTAAGGTGATTAACAAATGCATAGTTAATATAATTGTGAGGATTCGTTAAAAGCACACACAGCATATTTTAGTTATTCATGAACAAATTAAATATACAAGTCTTTTGAGATGACTACATTTGTTTTCTTTGATTTAATTATAATCACTAAAAGTCTTTCAAATGGAATTTTAATTAGAGTGTATCTAATTGAGATACTCTTTACAGTAAGCTTCTCTGAAAGTACCTGTTAAAACAGACTTCATTTTTAAAGATTTCCGAAGTCAGTTAAGGCTATAATAAGACAAGCGGCTTTTGCCGAAAAAGGTTTTAAAAGTCTGAATATTTAATAAAATTAAAGCTGTCTAGAACTACAAATTCTTTATTCCCTTTTCACTTTAATTTAATCAGAATATTAACATTATTTTTCAAACACATAGACACGAGAAGCAACGTTTGTGTTATTTATGTAAATATAGTGAAATGATAAAAACACTCCCAGCATATTTTTGAATGGAGATATGAATAAACAGGGGGAGACATATAATTTATTGTCTATCAGTTCCGAGTGAAGTAACTGAGGAGGTTGTCTCAAGATGTCTACTGTTTTTTTTTTTTTTTTTTTTTTTTTTTTTTTTTTTTTTATTGGATTAACAGTTTCTGATCATCACCAGGGCAAACTCACCGCCAGAAAATTTTAATAGAAAATTTCGTCTTATTTAAGATCCTTATTCATAGAAACATTGTCTTACAAATATAATAAAAATTTCTATTTGTTTTTACTGCTGTCGATTTTCCCAGATATTATAACATATTTCACAGACATTGATGGGAGGTTATCTAGGTTGTCACAATATGGCGGAAACACAGGGCTTGACTAACAGAAAAGTAATCTTCTACCAGTAAAAATGAATGTATGTTTGTGGCGTTATTTATGGCTGAATGTTTGTTTTAATAAGGCGTTTAAATAAGAAAAACATTTCTATTTAAACTTACTGGTGGAAGTTTATCCAAAAGGTAATCAAATCCCGCAAAAGCGGTTACAGTTGAAGCTTCACTATTTTATGGATATGTGAGTTTCTCTTTATTAATATTTTCATGTATTTTTGTTTGTTTTGGACTAATTAAATATACAAATCTATAGAAATAAACCTAAATTACTTTCCTTTAATTTCATCATCATCAGTAAAATTCTTTCAAAGAGGATCTTAATCAAAAAGTATACAATCGAGATATAAGATTTGTTTGTCGCTGTCCTAAATTTTGCTATGCTATGTGGCAATAAAAATGTTATGATTATAAAACTATAAACGTAAATTAAATACAAATGAAAATATTATTAGAGTCTGAGGACTATTAAAGCTTCAAAAGTTTAATTGTTTCAGATATTAAACGTCTTATATCTTTTCTGAACAGTTTACTATAATTTTTTTCTTGAAATTCTCATTAGAATAGAAGTTATGACTTTTAGAATCATACCCGCTCAATAGCTGAAGCGGCGTTTCCGAAATTTTGAAGTCATTTTTCTCCAAATGACGTTTTTGGGTATAACACACTGTATATCGCAAAATTTTCTTAATATTTTTTCATACAATTTTCAAAAAACGAATTTTATGTTAATCTGTATAAACTGAACCAAAAAAATGTTCTTGTTTTGTTCAAAAAAATAGTTTTTTAGGTGATTACGTTGTTAAAATTAGAAAAAAATTGTATCAGCTAAATACAACTTTGTATTAAAACTATAAAAATGTTTTAAATACAAACTAATTTAAATTCAGGGTAATTATTGCAATTTGATGTATAAATAGGCACCAAAACTTTCATTCTAATTGCAATAGTTATTTTCTAATCGTGCGCGTAAGCTGTTATACCAATTTTCTTCTCGTCAAATATCTTACAGTTAGGAGGCTCCTGTAAACGCTAATTCTGCATCTTGCAATTTTTGAAATACATAAAAATGAAACAACGTACTTATATCTTTCATCTCAATAAAAATTGTGTTTTAAAAGCATATACATTTTAAGATATTAAATGTGGAAAATGGTTTCTTTTTTTTAGAATTAAATTTTAAGAATCCGGAGATGCTTAATTCTAATTTTACATTTTTTGGATATAATTGGGTCTAAAGATAGATAGCAAATGCACTGATGCAGCCTTCTGAATACTAATACCACAACCTGACACAAAAATTTTGGATGTTACAGGCGATTTATTCCAGCGTTTGCGTTATGACTTTAATTTTAATCCGAGCATTTTCTAAATATTTTTTAGCATTATTTAATAGAAGAAAGTTAAAAAAACAAAATGTTGGTATTCACGATTAAAGGACGGTACAAACGCTAAAAAAAAAAAAAAAAAAAATCCGCCTACGACTGTCGCCATTTTTGTACCACTTTTTAGGGCTAGTCACAAACTTGTGGTATTGATAAGAGTCGGTAACATATTTAATGAGGCAAACCACATAAAAACTTTTTCAAAAGTAAAATATAATCATAATGGTACCTTATTAGAGATGTATAAAAAGTTAACTAAAATAAAAATAAACAGGTTGGAAATTGCACGTGGGTCAATCCATTTCAAGTGGTCCAGAAAATGTCATATTCGTTGCTCGACCATTTTTTAAAAATCTGAAATTTTTTGTACAACAACCCTAACATGATGGAAGTTCAAAATGGCTATTATTTTAATTTTATTAATTTTTCTTTGTGCATGGCGGCCATCTTTGTTTCATCGTCTGCAGCAATTTTCTCACAAGAAGGGTTTACGGAATTGTAAATAATTCATCGTTTATTTATCCAATTCAAGTGCGGATTAAAGCAATTTGTACAGAATACATTGGGCTAAAAATTTGGTAATGGAGTAGTTTTCGAAACTAACTGCTTATTGGTAAAATTTAAACATAAAGTTTCAGTTTTTCCCCAAAATTTATCCATTTACAAGAGGAAATTTTTCTAGCAAGAAAAACTGTCAACATGACATAATTTTGTTTACAAATAGACCGAATGTGCTTGTACTCACACGCCGAGTTCCAGATCTGGGACTTGCATTCTCTTCGCTAAAAAAAAATCCCAAATTTTTCAAAAATGACAAAAATCGCGCTTTTCAGGCTTTGATATCTCTGGTGGGGCACGAGATAAAAATCTGAATTTTTTTTTTGTAAGAGTATTGTATAGCAGTGTTATGCACAAGAAATTTCAGGATGGAGATTTGACTACAAGCTGAGATATGGCAAGGGCAACATGTCAAAACAATACTGCCAAACTATTGATTTGTTATAGTCACAGCTAAGTATTTATCTCAGAGTATCATATAAATTTATTTTTTAGATTATCTTTAAATAATAGTAACAGAAAATAAATATTTTGCAATTAATTTAAAAAATAATTATTCCCAAATAATTATGGCTTACATTTTGTATGGTATCAGTAATTTTTGTTGTAATTTTAGTAACTAAAAGAAACCTCATCACTTATATATATATATATATATATATACAAGACCTGAGACAAAAACAGAATAGGGAAAGAGAAAAGCTGTTAATGTTGGCATACTTGTTGAGACATGATCAAACGTGTCAAAACACATTCCTGCTTGTTGGTTTAAAAACCACAATTTTAATGCTGCTTGCCAGTCCCTGAAACTTGTTCCTACCATAAGTATGTTCCTGTAAATGAAACATTATGCGATGTTACCATGCATCAGCCTCAAGTAATTTTCAGAAAGTAACGATACCCAAAGCCTTTTCAAAATTTATACTACAGAAAAATCACATTTTTTCATAAGAAGTAAGCTAGGAATTATTAATAAATTGAGACTTGCACATAGTGATTTCAAAGTATATTTCTATGAGCCAGCAGGGCCAAGATCTTCAATCAAGTTATCAAGAAATGACAAGACTTGGTTCCTACAAATAAAATTTTGAGAAAGATCAAAATTGTGGTTTTTGAACCAACAAGCAAGAATGTGTTTTGACACGTTTGATCATGTCTCAACAAGTATGACAACATTAACAGCTTTTATTTTTCCCTATGTTGTTTTTGTCTCAGGTCTTGTATAAAAATATTTTGTTTCTTTATGTAAAAGTGCTGAGGTTTCTTTTAGTTACAAAAATTACTTACAACAAAAATTACTGAAACCATACAAAATGTATGGACTTAGGCATAATTATTATTATTTTTTTAATTGCTAAGCTTTGCAAAGGGCTTTATTTTCTCTTACTATTATTTAAAGATAATCAAAAACATAAATTTAAATGACTCTCTAAGATAAATACTTAGCTGTGACTACAGCAAAACAATAGTTTGGCAGTATTGTTTTGACATGTTGCCCTTGACATATCTCAGCTTGTAGTCAAATCTCCATCTTGAAATTTCTTGTGCATAACACTACCATACAATACTCTTATTAAAACAAAATTCAGATTTTTATCTCGCGCCCCACCAGAGATATCAAAGCCTGAAAAGTGCGATTTTTGTCAATTTTGAAAAATTTGGGATTTTTTTTTAGCGAAGAGAAAGCAAGTCCCTGATCTAGAACTCGGCGTGTGAGTACAAGTACTTTCAGCCTATTTGTAAAACAAATTATGTCATGTTGACAGTATTCCTTGCTAGAAAAATTTCCTGTTGTAAACGGACAAATTTTGGAAAAAAATGGAAATTTTATACTTAAATTTTACCAATAAGCAGTTAGTTTCGGAAACTACTCCATTACCAGATTTTTAGCCCAATGTATTCTGTACAAATTGCTTTAATCCGCAGTTGAATTGGATAAATAAACGATAAATTATTTGCAATTCCGTAAACCCTTCTCGTGAGAAAACTGCTTCAGACGATGAAACAAAGATGGCCGCCATGCACAAACAAAAATTAATAAAATTAAAATAATAGTCATTTTGAACTTCTATCATGTTAGGGTTGTTGTATAAAAAATTTCCGATTTTTTAAAAATGGTCGAGCAATTAGTGCAGGACCACTTGAAATGGATTGACCCGCGTCAAAGTTGGCAAATGAAGTGCCTTCGTACTATAACTAGTTTTATAAATATTTTTTGCACCACATATTGCACTGAATGTTTATTTTAGTGCACTTCATAAGTGCCTATCAATTTCATTCTGTTCGGAAGGTTGTAGCATCATTGAAATGCACTTGAAATAACTTATTCCCATTAGCCGTAATGCAACGGAAAACTTTTGACTGTCTCTGTAATTAAACTATGTATCCAATTTTGATAAAATTTGAAATGACTCGACAAAATTTTGCCACGATTATATATTTAAAATTTCAGACCATTCGGTTGGGTCGTTTTTGCTCCGTTATATACAGACGGACGGACTGAACGACGGCTGTAGGTGCTACGTATTTATATAATTACGAACGTACCTAAAAACATTTGACTATACTCCAATGAGAATCGGTTTTATAAAAACAAGGGGAGACATCTATCCATATCAAGTTAAATTTGATCTTTAAAGTCATTTTTCTCAAAAAGATATTTTTGACATTACACGCATCATTTTTTTAAAAATCTAAGTAACATAGAAACTTAATATTTTGTTTTATATTGTATTTTATATATCTTTATAACCCCTACATATTTTTATTTAAGTATCTGTAATATATTATTTTTTATCGAAATTTTATCATAAATTTTGTATTTCATTTTTTAATAGGCTGAAAAATTATTTTCATCTGTAAACTTGATTACTATTTTAGGTTTGAATTAAAGTACAATATTTTAACAATATTTATATAGGATATTAAATTGATATATCTAATACATTTTTTATACTCCTGCGCGAAACACAAGTTTCGGGTGATACATATGAACGTTTATTTTTATAATCAAAGAAAATGCATTTTTTTATGAGTGAAAATCGAAATTCTTTATTGAACATGGAAGGTGGGTCTATGCCATTTTTGTATGGAATACAATGTCGCACATATGGCCACCGCGGCTCCGCTTGCATGCCATCATCCGGACATCAAAATTTTCTATGACTTTTCCCTGAATGGGAGAATCTATGGCCAAAATTTCAGTCCGGATGTTACGTTTGAGGTCTTGGATTGTGCGGCGGCATTGTCGTACACTTTTCTCTTCAGAAACTCCCAAATAAAATAATCCATTCGGGTTAAATCGTACGATCTTGGCGGCCAATTCACAACAGAATTTCTTGAAATTACGCGATCTGGAAATTTCTCGTCCAATAAGTTGATGGTTTGGGGAGCAGTGCGGGACGTTGCACCGACTTGTCATACAAATGGCATGCATAATTACAAATGGCAGATATTTGACAGTTCATACATGCATGACACATGACAGCTGGCACAAATAGCCTGTGAAATATTCGTAGTTCAAAAAAGAACCAACAGATGGGCCACCCTACATATCCAATCATATTTTTGAAAATCCCGAATTAGTATATCTTGTTTAAACAAAATTTTATTTATTTTTAATTAAAAGTATTTAAAAGAAAACGTAAACAAATATTTTTACAATTTACTCTAAAAGTTTTTAATATTAAATTTGAAGAAATATTTACAGCTCCAAAAAAATGTTTAGTAAAGTTGTACTGATAAAAATACGAAATAATACAAAGTATTTTCAAAAGTCTGAGTACTCATAATATGCGCCTTATTTTAATATCGATGCTTAGAATAATGTAGTTATAGTGATACGTTAATAGTACACTCAGCCTATTTTCATGAGCCATGAATAAATTAAATAAAAAGGCCTTCGAAATAAATATCCATTATTTCCTTTGATTTGATTATCGTCACTTAAAGTCTTTGAAGCAGGATTTTAATCATGGAATATTCTAAATCAAGATGCATGCTTTTATGTACTCTTAAAAAATATTATGTTGTGTTCTATTTCAGAAGTCAGTAATGGATTTTTAGGATCCAAGTAGTATTCGTTAAATTATATTTTTCGTTGAAAAGTTATGATAATAAAATTATAAACTTAAAACTTCCAATATGATACAAACAATGTTAAAAAGAGTTTTAAATGTTTGAAATTAATGATTGTATATTCAGTAATAATAATACGAAATAACACACAATACGTTTATACCGTGTTTGTACGCATCAAATAATTCAGGGGATTTTAGGTATTTTATTACCAGAAATTTTGTAAAGTACTGGTCGCTATATCTGAAGATAAACTTCATTTTATTTAAATAAGGCAAATATTACTTTACGAAAATTCTGGTAAAAGGTGCTTGAAAGTCCTTGAAGCGTAGGAACCCTGTTATAAATATTGGTACTAATAATTTCTGACTACAGTTGGAATTTATTAATTCCCGCATCGATTCTAATTCAATCACAAAATCCACTTCACTTCTAAGATGCTTAACGCATTGGCTACAGTCAATTTTGTATGAAATCCGTGTTTTGAAATACTGGAAAATAATTTAGTTGATATGGCTAATTCTCTAATAAGGGAATAATTTGTTCTGTTGGGGTTGTATGCTACATTTTATAGTTTATATTGTAAGCAGTTGGTGAACTTTCTTTTTAATATAAACAGTAATAGATTATACATTATACTTGTTTAAACAAATAAAGTTCATGCTTACTTTTCTCAGTAGCACAGGTTTGGCTTGTAGTAAATAAAGACATGACCGTCAAATAAATAATGCAGCAACCCCTTTCACATAATATATACATTTATCTGGACAAAACAGCAGACATCACCTTTACATAATACAATCAACACTCAATTATGAAGAACATCATAGAACATCTTAGAATGTCTATATACCATCAAAACCTATTTCCATGGAAACACGTTAGGCCTTCTAGCGACAGAAAAGAAAAGAGATATACGAATCGTTAGATTACATAAATAAAATAAAAGGAGTTTTTTATAACATATATAATTTTTGTTAGCATAAAATGCATTCTATAATACATTTCTACAATTTCGAAAAGAATTTTCTAGGAAATAACTGTAAATTTTACTCCAATAATATTTTAAATACTGAAACTGTCACTCTGTCCCTTGTTCTCTAAAACATACACTGAACTTCTGAAACAAATTAAGTGTAATGACAAATTATCTTTCGAAATTTTGCTATACAAATTTAAAAATTACCTTACAAAGTATAAAATAAAGAAATTTTATCGTAAATTTTAAATAGTTTTACATTTATTCTGGCCAGAGAAATGTTGTCCCATATATTTTATGTCACTGCTGTCACCTTGTATAAAACTGCTCATGTGGCCATAAAGATGTCAGATACCATTCGGAGTACAGTGACATTTAGTAACATAACCGATCTTGATTACTGTGAAAGTCACATGGTTCAACTATCAGGACTTCGAAAGTAGTCATATGAAATAGATAGAAAGATAAGAATATGTTTATTATCTCTCACTACTGCCCCATACTTAGATTTTACTAATTATTATTTTTATTTATTTATGATTTTGTCATGAGATGACAAACTTCTGTTTAGTTCTAAATATCATATTGCAGTCTTATTAAACCTTTGCACTCCGTTGTCGCCGCTGCGGCGACATCATCTTTCTTTGCAGAATTTGTTTTGGGTACCATTAATAAATTAAAATAAAATTTGCCTCATTTTATAAAAGCATTTTTGAAATTGTGTACTTAAAGGATACTTCTTATAAAAAAGTGGTGCAGACCGAATAAAATTTGCGTAAGAGAGGATTAAGATTAACGTAATATGAGCACATAAACAATTATCTGAAATTTGTTACTACTGTTCCTGTCACTTCTGTCCAATTTCAGTGAAATTACATCAGCTCAACACCCCGTTTAAAATTTACTCAACCTTTATTAAAAACATGTAAACCATAATTTTTATATAAAAATATTCAACATATTTATTGAACTTAATTTTATGTGGTTTTCATGTAAATTTTTTTTTAATATTTCTGGTTCTAATCGAACAGAATAAATAATAAAAACGAGTCGATTACAGGAAGGTAGGTTAAAGAAAAATACTGTTTAATACTGAAAAATACTGTTATGCCAGTCAGTCGTGAATGTACAGTCGTGGAAGATAAAAAAAAAGTAAACACCGTCTATTAACTCTGCAACAAATTACTGTAGAAGAAACTTACTGGTACCAAACGATTGGAAATAAAGTCTACTTTTAACACTAGAACCGCCATATCGGTCATTTTGACCGTTTCGAAACTTTCATTCCGTACCAATTTGTTTCTATTTTCAGTATAACTTTCAGTTTCCATGACTTTTCCTATAATTCGAAAAGCTATGGTATGCCAGTGATAAATTTTCCAGTCAGCCAAAATTTATGAAGTATTTCAGTAGTATACCTAGAGCCGCAGGAACGGTCAAAATGACCGCTGTCAATTTTAATGCACATTTTATCTAGTAGATGTTGCAACAGTCCATACTTCAACAATGGTTGCAACATTACCACAGATAACTTATTTGCTTCACTGCCCCTTTCAGAAAAGCTGAAGTCACCAAAAACAAGTATTGTTGGCACAGTCAATTGTGGACAAAAAACAAAATTCCACAGGTCATAAAATCTGAAAAAAAGGCTTTGTACAGTAGTCAAATTCTTGCCAAAGATGATATTACGTTGAGTTTATCAATAAAAGAAAAATAAATATGTTTTAATTCTAAGTTCCCGGCAAACATCGGTTACATTTAAAACTGGTGATAAGCACTTCCCAGAAACTGTAAAGTTCTATAATTCTACAAAATTTGGTGTCTCACGTGCTCGACCAAATGGCATGGAAGTATTCTACAAAAGCTAGTTCTGGACGACGACCTCTACACGTGTTTTATAATTTTTTTGGTCTGGCGGGCATCAACTCTGGAAAACACATTAAAAAAAGGTGTTAATTACCAGTATTTTGTTAAAGAGAAATCCTCCTTCTTTAATCCCTTTATATTATTCCTAGCGTTTTCTAGAAGAAAATACTGGTGGTTCCCTCTTTTTTTAACTGTGTTTTTTCCTGACCACTCGCCACTCTGAATATTGCATTGCTCAGGGGATAAACATAAATGGTTTTTTTTCACCGAGTTTATTCGTGTTTTTAGCAATTTAGATTTCTCATGAAAAATATTTTTTACTATAAAAATATTCTTAAATAAAAAAAATATAAATAATATATATATATATATATATATATATATAATGCTTTCAAAAAAAATTTTTAAAAACAAATAACCCAGTGCATCAGGCGCAACGCAGCTTCTTATATGCACTAAGTGAATATATCTCTAATAAAAGTGAATGACTATGAAAATTATTATGAAAAGAGGGTGCAAAACAACAATAAAAATCCATGAAAATTTATAACGAAAAAACAACAAACAAACCACTCCCTGCTCTTCAGAAAGTGGGAGGAGTGAAAAAAGCAGGTATCAAAAACAGAAATTGGATCCTCACGGGTTTCGCAAGATATGGCCAACCCACATACTCCAAAAGTATAACAATAGATTTAAACTTTCAAAAACACAACATAAAAAAGCTATTTTATAATTTTAACGAATCAAAAACAAATATAACCAACCAATTCAAATCCAAGAAAACCGATTTAGCTTATAAAACGTAAATAAAAATTAATAAAAATTTTTTTTAAAAATCCTTTTTTAATATGACTAATTCATTAAGCAATTAGAAGTATTGAACATGTGAGAAGGCCATATCCCCACCTTTACCCATGAAGACCTGAAAAAAACTTGCTACCTTTAAAACAATCACTACGCTCCACTTCTTTCCATCAGCAGGAGTTGCAAGCAAGGCCATAATCCAAGTTAGACCAGCGTCGTGAAGACTTGTCTTTCCATTATCCTCATAATCATTAATTTTCTTTCCAAGTCACCGCAGTTTCTACTTGAAGCACATCAACATGCAGACGTTCTTAAAGACTTTAGTCCACACCCTTCATTTTATTCAAGCAGCTACCTTGGCGTCCATTACGGTGTTTGGCCGCTTAGCTGTTGCCACTTTATAAAACACTTGTTAAGTTGATTTACATAATGAAAAATAAACTGGTATGGAAATAAATTATTATAAAAAAGATTAGCAGTAAATTTAAAAATCTGTGAACTCAAAAATTCTCTATTACTACAAATTCTATAAAATCTATTATTTTGTCCCACAATGATGTTATTAAAAACCTTCTTACTTAAATTTGAATACCAGTGTGGCATCGAATGAGTATTAAAATTAAAAAAATCCCGTTTATCAAAAAGCTTAATTAGTATATTATTATCATTAATTAAAATGTCTAAATCCAAAAAATTAACATGTAAATTATCAACAGAAGCCTTATTTAATTTTAAACATGGAGGATAGATATCGTTAATCGATACCAAAAGTTTGTCATCGAATATTATTAAATCATCGATATACCTTAAAACTGAATAACTCTTATTACTGTTTAAAACATAATTAAATTCATAATAAAAAAGAAACAGATTTGCAGCAGAACTCGAAAAATTAGTTCCCATACCGATACCACATACCTGGTAGAAAAATGAGCTATTGAAAGTAATGAAATTATTAAGAAAACAGAAATTACATAAACTCAAGAAAAAATCTCTTTTAATTCCAAGCTCCTCCTCAATACAGAACATATCAAAAATATTTTTTAGTGTATCATAAAGTAAATCTATAGGTATATTAGAAAAAAGGTTTTCAAAATCATAGGTATACAAATTTGTGGGCGTTATGGGCGTTTTTTTAATTTTATTTAAAACCTCATTGCTATTGTCTATACACCAAAAATAGCTAGTATTTCTATATTTAAACTTCAAAAAACCATAGATGCGCTTCAAAAACTCCTGTAACTTAACATTTAAACTTTTACCTATACCTCTTGAATTACAACATATAAATCTGAATTTAATAGGCGTCTTGTGAAATTTTGGGGTCATAAACAGAAATGGAAAAGTATGATGATTATTAACAGCAAAATTATATGAATACATTTTTCTAGCCTTCTTGGTGTATGCATTAAATTTGTTTACCACAACCTTGTGACTTAATTTACATTCCCTATAAAATTTACTATTATTTAACTCATTTTTAACTTTATCAATGTAAAAAAGCTTTCAAATGATTGCATAATTTGAAGCCGCTTTGTCCACAGGTACTATTACAAAATTGTTATGTAAAAATTGAATATAATTTAAATCTTCTTTATTGAGACTATGATAAACATAATCCTTACTGTTCAAATAATTATTAACAAAAAACTCAAATTCCTTTAAAATATGCCACTCCCATTCAAAAAAAGCTTCAAAGGGGGTGTTAAATCTGTAACATAATTGCATAATAAATTTTTTTACATCCCTTTCAAAAATCTGAATAGCCGTTTTCTTGCTAATTGTTTTATTTAATCTAAACTTAGTACCTAATCCCATCATAAAATGTAAATTTTTGTTCTGTATAATATCTAAATTTCCAGTAATAACATGTTTATGGAAATCATCAATAAAATCTAAGAAATCTGTGTCACATTTACATGTTTCAGGAATTTCATCAGAAAAAGCAAGAGATCTATAATTGAACAATTTTTTACAAAGAGGAATGTTATATTTATAAGCAACAGCTATATCAACATCTCTAAGAGGGAAAAAAGTGTCATAATATCTAAAAAAATCTCTAATTTTAAAATTGTCGAAAGACTTCTGTTGAAAATTCAAAGTAAAGAAAACCCTGTCAGTTTTGGAATCCAAAAAATTCTTTAATCTAAAATTAATAAAGTCAAAAAGCAGGTCTCTAAAATGCAAATTAGAAAATTTATAACTTTTACTAGCTTTCCTAATTTTGTTTAAAATTTTAAGCTTAAGTGTGAATACTGCTTTTTTTACATTTTTAATACTGAAATTTACTACAAAATCTTTTTCAACATTACAGATCCAATCCTCTGGCACTAAACAATTTAATTTATTGGATAACATATGTGATCCCCTGGTATCTCTTTTAATTTTCAATTTACTAAACAAATTTAAAAAACTATAAACATTATCAATACTTTTTATATTGTAAGAATTTAAAACTGTATTTAGACCATAAGGATATAAAGTCCTGTGTTTCAAAATGAAATCATTTTCTATTTTCAAACGCTCATTCTGATTCTCAACATGTGCCAAAATTTCAATCAAAATGTTATCAAAAGTATGTATCTTAAAATGCATAATTTCAAAAGATGGATATTGTAAATCATCATTGTAAACATTTGATCTGTGATTGTTAATTCTAATATTAAGAGAACCAGAAGTCTCACCAACATAAGCCTGCGAACAAGTCATACATGTAATCTTATAAACAACATTATTAAACTTGCAAAATGTACAATAACCTGATGGTATATCAACAGCCTCGGCACGACTCACCAATCATGTTTTACAACGTTTATCTTTTCATTTAATATATTTCATAATTTCATTGAGGAATTTATACAAAATTCCAAAAAATTTTTTTATATTATGACTTTTTGTAGGCACTTACACCTAATTGCATAACAAACTGCACCCAATTCAACATATGACATATGAAATGACCAGTTGAATACACAGCAAAAGAAGCGCAAAGCAGCTTATCAAATTGCCAAAGTATATAATGCTTTCAAAAAAATTTTTTAAAAACAAATAACCCAGTGCATCAGGCGCAACGCAGCTTCTTATATGCACTAAGTGAATATATCTCTAATAAAAGTGAATGACTATGAAAATTATTATGAAAAGAGGGTGCAAAACAACAATAAAAATCCATGAAAATTTATAACGAAAAAACAACAAACAAACCACTCCCTGCTCTTCAGAAAGTGGGAGGAGTGAAAAAAGCAGGTATCAAAAACAGAAATTGGATCCTCACGGGTTTCGCAAGATATGGCCAACCCACATACTCCAAAAGTATAACAATAGATTTAAACTTTCAAAAACACAACATAAAAAAGCTATTTTATAATTTTAACGAATCAAAAACAAATATAACCAACCAATTCAAATCCAAGAAAACCGATTTAGCTTATAAAACGTAAATAAAAATTAATAAAAAATTTTTTTAAAAATCCTTTTTTAATATGACTAATTCATTAAGCAATTAGAAGTATTGAACATGTGAGAAGGCCATATCCCCACCTTTACCCATGAAGACCTGAAAAAAACTTGCTACCTTTAAAACAATCACTACGCTCCACTTCTTTCCATCAGCAGGAGTTGCAAGCAAGGCCATAATCCAAGTTAGACCAGCGTCGTGAAGACTTGTCTTTCCATTATCCTCATAATCATTAATTTTCTTTCCAAGTCACCGCAGTTTCTACTTGAAGCACATCAACATGCAGACGTTCTTAAAGACTTTAGTCCACACCCTTCATTTTATTCAAGCAGCTACCTTGGCGTCCATTACGGTGTTTGGCCGCTTAGCTGTTGCCACTTTATAAAACACTTGTTAAGTTGATTTACATAATGAAAAATAAACTGGTATGGAAATAAATTATTATAAAAAAGATTAGCAGTAAATTTAAAAATCTGTGAACTCAAAAATTCTCTATTACTACAAATTCTATAAAATCTATTAATTTGTCCCACAATGATGTTATTAAAAACCTTCTTACTTAAATTTGAATACCAGTGTGCCATCGATGCCACACTGGTATTCAAATTTAAGTAAGAAGGTTTTTAATAACATCATTGTGGGACAAATTAATAGATTTTATAGAATTTGTAGTAATAGAGAATTTTTGAGTTCACAGATTTTTAAATTTACTGCTAATCTTTTTTATAATAATTTATTTCCATACCAGTTTATTTTTCATTATGTAAATCAACTTAACAAGTGTTTTATAAAGTGGCAACAGCTAAGCGGCCAAACACCGTAATGGACGCCAAGGTAGCTGCTTGAATAAAATGAAGGGTGTGGACTAAAGTCTTTAAGAACGTCTGCATGTTGATGTGCTTCAAGTAGAAACTGCGGTGACTTGGAAAGAAAATTAATGATTATGAGGATAATGGAAAGACAAGTCTTCACGACGCTGGTCTAACTTGGATTATGGCCTTGCTTGCAACTCCTGCTGATGGAAAGAAGTGGAGCGTAGTGATTGTTTTAAAGGTAGCAAGTTTTTTTCAGGTCTTCATGGGTAAAGGTGGGGATATGGCCTTCTCACATGTTCAATACTTCTAATTGCTTAATGAATTAGTCATATTAAAAAAGGATTTTTAAAAAAATTTTTTATTAATTTTTATTTACGTTTTATAAGCTAAATCGGTTTTCTTGGATTTGAATTGGTTGGTTATATTTGTTTTTGATTCGTTAAAATTATAAAATAGCTTTTTTATGTTGTGTTTTTGAAAGTTTAAATCTATTGTTATACTTTTGGAGTATGTGGGTTGGCCATATCTTGCGAAACCCGTGAGGATCCAATTTCTGTTTTTGATACCTGCTTTTTTCACTCCTCCCACTTTCTGAAGAGCAGGGAGTGGTTTGTTTGTTGTTTTTTCGTTATAAATTTTCATGGATTTTTATTGTTGTTTTGCACCCTCTTTTCATAATAATTTTCATAGTCATTCACTTTTATTAGAGATATATATATATATATATATATATATATATATATATATATATATATATATATATATATATATATATATATATATATATATATATATATATATATATATATAATATAATTATAATATAATAAAATATAATAAAAATATAATAAAAATTATGAAATATGTATTATTAAGTGGGCAGTGATGGTAATAATACTGATAAACGACACTAAGAATAAAAAATGGCAAGTAAACAATAGTTGAGCATGGTAATCCACATCGGTCAAAATGACCGCTTCGGCGGTTATAGGTACACGTTTTTGTGCGCGGTTCTAGTGTGATATCATGTATTGGGTTGTTCGGAAAGTCGTGTCCTCTTTGGAAAATCAATTCGTACCGCAAAATTCTTCCCGGTAATTATTAAACATAGATATTAGTAATTATTAGAGATTAGATATCGGAATCAATGTCTAATAATTAAATGATAGAATTTTCCGGTACGAATTGATTTTCCCATTCGGACGCGACTTTCCGAACGACCCAATATATAAAATTTGCTTAGGGGACCATCTACATAAAAAGAATCGAACTAGCAATACCTAAGTATGACACCATAAAATATTCTACACCCTTCTATTATGCTAAAAACAAATTTTCACGAAGTTCGTATGATTAATTTCAGAGAAATTAATTATTTTAAAATGTGCCTATTTTAGGGGCTGTATCCAAATTGAAGTTCGGTACTCGATTGCTGAAATGCTGTAGAATGATTATGTCACTTCTATTGACCCATTAAAGCTTATTAAAGCTTAGGGGTACATATGGTACCTGAAGAGTTTCAACCATTTTTTTCTTTGGATTCCAGAATTTTTTAACGAATCATGATCTTTATTTGATGTCTTAAACTTTGTGATAAAAGCAAAAAAAAATTGCTATTTTTAAAAAACTGGTGTGAAATGCAAGTTTTGTGTTTTTAAGAGGAAAAAAAATTCCGGCTTTAACCCATTAACCGCTTGTGTTGCGTTGACGCAACAGTCAACATAAATGCGTATAAAGAATTAGCTATCAAACGAAT
Source organism: Maratus speciosus (assembly GCA_963932465.1). Classification (NCBI taxonomy): domain Eukaryota; kingdom Metazoa; phylum Arthropoda; class Arachnida; order Araneae; family Salticidae; genus Maratus; species Maratus speciosus. The sequence goes on along the minus strand of OZ010799.1, from coordinate 280,947,398 downwards.
TTTATATTAATAGTAATTTTTATTATGGTTAATAATTCAGTAGAAAAATAATATTTCTTTGAACATTTTTTTTTCTATTTAATAACAAGTTCGAAACTTAAAGAATCTTTAACGGAAAACTTTCACGTTGTCGTTTTCGCAGAAGAAATATAGTTAGACAAATGTAAGCTTTAGAGTAAATCTATTTTTAGTCAAGGTCAAAATACATCAGAACATTCAACGAATCAGTTACTTTTGCTTTAGTGGGGGAGGAAGAGAAAATAGGTGTTGCGTTTACGCAACGTCAGCGGAAAAGGAGTAGTTCCATTATTCACTAGTCTCGTTTGATTCTGTGGAATTCTTTCTTATTCTGTGCTTGCAACTAGATGTTTTACGTTAGAGGATGGTCTACAAAGAATTTATAATAAAGATTCATGTAATGATGGCGGATGTAAAACTGATATTATCGTTATTTCATCAGAAAAAAAAACTGGAGATTTGAAGTGGATAAAGATGGAAATATTTGATGATGAAAAATGAAGAAAAAGTAAAACCTTGAAAAATGCGGGAAGACATAAAGATTATGTTCGAAAAAAAAAAAACTCTTACTTTCATTTCAGATGAGAAGTTGCAGTGAACCTTTTTGCAAACTCCCTTTGAATGTAAAGAGTTAGCCATAAACAGATCAGCCCCAAAAAGGCATAGTAAGTTCCCCATGCAAAAGTCATTACAGACAGAACGCGCACATTTAGCCCTTACCGGGGGAAAGCATTTCAATTTCTAAAATGTTGAAATGAATGAATGACACCGGAATTTACGAACAATTACATAATAAAGGAAAATTACTTTACCAAAGTTCTGGTGCCATTGTGGCATTTGGGAAGTAAAGTTAAATTGCAGACGACAGCCGCTGAAAGAGTTAATCAACAAGTCGGATGACAGCAGAAGGCTACCTTGTACATAATGCCATAGTCAGAATGTTTATCGCTGCAGTAAATTTCTGATGTTGTTTTACATGATTAGTGTAGCGAATGTTTTGATATTTGAAACTGTTTTCTGGATATGATCAGTAATTTAGAAAAAAAAAATTAAATTTTAATAATAAATTAATTACCTTTAATGCGATTGTTTGCTGTCTAAATTGTAACGAAGCTAAAAAAAAATTCAGTGCCCAAATAGGCAAGAAAACCCCGCTGATGCTCAGTTGAACTCATTAAACATCAGTACTCTTATTCCGCTGACGTTGCGTGAACGCAACACTCGATTTTTCGTAATCTAACACAAGTTTTGTTATTTCCACTATAAATTAATGTTATATATGTTCAAATGAATAACCAATATCCTTTGTACAAAAATTTTTTAACCCTTTATAGTTTTGGCGGTTAATGGGTTAATGGGTTAGTGTGTTATTTCTTGAAAATATGACCATTCCACTCGCTTAATATGTTTCGACACTTGTCAGACCAAATGTTTCTGTGAAATGAGTAAAATATATATATATTTTCAAATTATGCTTTTCTGCACATCATAGACGTATTAAATGTACAATGTATTAAACAATGCATGAAACCATCATTTTGACGTTTTTTAATCATAATTTGAAAACTACTTAGAAGAAGAATTTGAAATTGAGAAGCATAAGATAGGACGCAATAAATGCAAATCTATCAAAAAAATTGTAGGTTGCAATCATATTCTTTTGGAGTATTATTTTCATAATTCATATTATAAGTGACAAATTCAATGTATTTATGATTGGGTTTTTTAGTATTATAACCACACAAACAATTATCACATTAAGATTATAATTTCCGGCTATATTAATAAAAATATGAAAACGTAATTTAACATTAGAAGCTCGAAATTTTGAATTTTTATAATTCAAAATCCTGTCATACAAATGACTTGAAATTTCGTTTCTAGGCATAGTTTAAACCAAAACTGTAAAATATATTGTCAAAATTGGGAGTTGCCTTTGAAAAAAAACAAAGTTTGTCCTGGATTCGATTTGTAGATAGCTCCCTAAGCAATTTTCATATACATCATTTAAAAGTACACTTTATTTCCATTCGTTTGGTACCAATAACTTTCTTCTATTAAAATTAGTTAACTGGTAGGGTGTGTTTACGCTTTTTTTACTACTACTGTACATTATTCTTTTTCGTATGCATTATGTATTAATAAATAAAAAAAAAATAAATTTAACTTTTCTTTTCACTAAATCACAGAATGAATTTGCCCACTTATTGGAGAATCGCTTTCTGAAGGTCTTTCGTAAATTGATTTTTGACATTGGTTCCTCAATTTTATGCATTAGGAAATGTCTGTCAATGTACAAATTTAATATAAAATGTTTTACAATGAAAAATATATTGACAACATTATATAAATGCATCTTCTGTAAGGTAGCCACGCCCTTTGTCAACTATATTTGGTTAGGTAAATAAACAAGGGAATTTTCGTTCGCGGTAGTCATTTGTTAATGATGTGAAATAATGCAATTTTACATAAATTTAAAAAATACACTCGGCAATTTTTTTAGTCATGAACAAATTAAATAAGCAGGACTTTTGAACTAAACCCACATTAGCTTCCTTTCGTTTGATTATTATCAGAGCCATCCTTAAGAATATACGAAAGGTGTGGCCACACTGCGCCCTCACACCCGAAAAAAAATATTTTACAACATCTAATAACTTAGTATTTCTTTTGTTGGGAGTTATTTATTACATGATAAAAATATTTATGAGGTTTATTCAAAAAATATAAAGCATTTTATCAATAAAATACTGGATGTCCCGTGTAGGTGCTCGACAGAAGAACATATTGTTCGTAGACTATATTAAATCTGTAGGCGTTGCTGTTGGTGTTATTTGTGACGGCCAATTAACTACACGAGGGATATTCGACCTAAAGGAAGGAATCCCAATGTGGTGTCTTTCTAAGGGAACCTAACCCGTATTTACGTAAGGAAATCCAAAGTTCGAAGAAAACCACGGTAAACTTCGAACGATTAGGCCGACGGGCATTATTGGGTTTCAATCTGTAGGCATTGTTATACCCTAGTCCAAGCAGCCTTGTGTGAGTGTAAAGTACCAGAAGACGAATGAAATGCATGTGCACTGTTAAAGTGTTTTTAATAAACAACAAGTGATATGTAAAAGACACTTTCTAATATAATAACTCACAATATTTTCGATAAAAGTAAATGTTATTTTTCCATTAACATTTTAACTACGAGTCCGGAAATAGAAGTATAATTTTTTGAAAAAATCTTCCGCCATACACTTATACTATGCCATTTTCAAGAGAACTTTTTTTGTAAATTGCTGTACGACTGAACACAAGAATATTGGGCAGTTCTGCACCGTAATCAAAATATTCATTTTCATGTTTTATTGTATATTTAAGTTCTTTTTTTATTATACGAATAGTCCTGTTCCATACTAATTGAATATTTCCAACATAGCGAAAAATGCCCATGCCGGGAATCGAACCCAGATTCTTGTCTTACATGGCCAATGCTCTACCGTTTAAGTCCTTAAGAATCGCTTAATATTTGGAAAAACATCAAAAGTACCTATATTTTTATTACAGAAAATGAATACTTATAAAGTTTCTAAATAAAATATGCAATTAGTTTTTTTAAGGCGAAAAAAAAAAGTTACAGAACAAATTCCCATTTGTAGAAAAGCCATCATGCGAGAATTCTGTGTCTTAATGTTTATTTCACACCATACAAATTAATGCGAATAAGACATTTATTTTTCTCATCTTAGATCTTTATTAGTCATCATCACACAATTTTTTTCAAATAATATTTGAAATAATATATATATATATACATTAAATTTTGATTGTTAACCCTTTGCACTCCGCGCTATTTTGAGTATGGGCTACCAGCGACTCTGTGTCATTATGACTGCGGACTACCAACAACTCCGCGTCATTACACAAATATTTTATTCGAACGGCACCACTTATTTAAAAGAAGAAAAGTACACAATAATAAAAAATAGTTTGATTAAATAAGACAAATGTTATTTTCTTTTATTACTGGTGAGAAAAACAAAATTTTCAAGGCAAGATGATGTCGCCGCTTTTCACTTACCTTATCGTGTAGCCGCAGCGGCGACATCGGAGTATTTCACTTGCCTTACAATGTCGCCGCAGCAACGACAACGGAGTGCAAAGGGTAAATGTTTTTTTTTTTTTTTTTTTTTTTTTTTTTTTATGTGATATATTTTGAAACATACAATACAAAGTCCAACATCACAATCAGCGCCAAAAGACAGAAATCATAGCTGTGTTATTCAAAGACTTTACACGGAAATGGCTGTTAATTTTTTCTGGTTTCATAAGTTATTCCAGCAATTAAATCTCCAACCAGGAATTGTGATGGGCACGAGAAATAACGTACAACACCTCAGATCTTGATATTGACGATAGCGAGAAATAAGGTGTTAAACTACCTAGGCTGAGAACCGGCGAGTCTATTTCGCTCAGATAACCTTATTGGTAATACCAACTGGTCTGGCATGTATACAGATAAACAGAACAAGCTGGAAGTTGCTCGTCAAACGTGGCAAATGAGGTGCGTTCGTACTATAACTAGTTTTATAAATATTTTTTGCACCGCATATTGTACTGAATGTATATTTTAGTGCACTTCAGTAAGTGCATATCCATTTCATTCTGTTCTAAAGGCTGTAACATCATTAAAATGCACTTGAAAGAATTTTTTTCCCATTGGCCGTCATATAATGGAAAACTTTGACTGCCCCTGTAATCATGGAAGACGGTAGTATTTCGAGTGACGCAGCCTTAAGCCTAAAATTGTATCGTATCGTATCGTTAAAATCGTATCATATCGTATCGTTAAAATCGTATCATATCGTATCATAGAATTCGTAGATGGCGGAACTCATATATACAGCTAACTCGACATCAAAGAAAATGCGAAAAGCCGCCTTTTAATAACTCAGCAGATATACGTCTTGTTGTTCTGAATTTTCTAGAACAGTCTTATATCTGCAGTCTAATCGTATACTGAAATTTTTACATTTCTACGTGCAGTATATTTTGAGATCTAAATAGTCATTTTTAAAGTGAAAACGTTGGTATAATATCGAGGAAGTTCCTAATTTGAAAATCTCGAAAATGGTTCTAACGATTATTTTTAAATTGATACATAATATAAATGTGATTAAGGCGAGGTGAATAACACTTTTCTTTTTTCTGGGAAAACTCTTGTTCGTTAAATAATTCGATTTTTTTTTCTCTCGAAAATGACACGGGCGATTTTTTAAAAATCAAATAAATATGTTTCAGATGAACCAAATAACAATTTACTTGTTTCCAGCAAGACTCTTGTTCGTTTTATAATGCGCATGAAAAATCGGACTATATTATTTCTTCGCCATTCTATGGAAATTTCACCGAAAATGCATGACATGTATTCATACACATGCTTTCTTTTTAACCACTTTTGGGGAGAAAAATTTTGTCTTCCCACGGCTGAGTGGTTGAGGGCCATCGTCTACTGATCTTAACATAGGCAGTTCGATACTCTCTGATGCGTGTGAAGTTTTTTTTTTTTAAGTCTGTCAGTTGACCATTATTCTCAGTTCCTTTGTAATTTTTTAATTGCTATTAAGTTAAATAAAATTACAATTATAATGACGCCAATTTGATGATGATTATTTCTTGGCAATTTTTCAACAATAAAAATATTACCATAAATTTTATAAATATATTTAATTTCAAACACTTTACAAAAAATATACATTAATAATTATTATTTGAATATAAATCACACGATCAGAAACGTAAAAAAATAATTCATTTCAGCTCTTCTTTTTATAATATCATTTTTTATTATTATGACGGTCAATCAATATATAATCACTGACATCCATAATATTATTATTATTATAATTATTATTTTCCTTGCATAAAAACTATTGTGATGTAATAATTATTTTATAATAAATAATTTAATTGAAATGTTTTATTTATAAATAACAATGAAGTTTTACATAATAAGCATATCAGAATTCTGGTGTCGCCATCTTTTGACGCAATTGCGTACTACATTTTGTCTCTTATTCGGAAAAAAAGAAAAAACTAACGCTTTTCACCGCTTTGAAAGAATCTCTTGTGACTAGAGGTCTATTTCGCAAATATTAAGAAAATTACTGCATACAAAAATATTAAAATGGGTAGTATTATAGAGAAATGTTTGATAAAAACGTTGAAGTAGACAGTTTTTAAATCGAAGAATTATTTTAAGAGATATTTAATGTTAAATCTGGATAAAATTGTCTCATTAAAAAAGTCTCATAGGGAAAAAAAAATATACATGGGAATTTAATCATTTTCATTCAATTTAATCATTCAATAGAAACTCGAAGTTTGCAGAGTGCATTTATTATTTTTAACTTGCCTAATTTTTTGACGGTTTATTTCAATTTTAAATTAAAATTTTCAGAATTTCCAGAGATATTTTTTACATATTTTAGAAAAGGTTATTTTAAATTATTGCCTATTGTTAAAACAGCGCAAAGAATAATATATCCTTTAAATTAAAAATTTATTCACACGTGACTATTATAAACAGAAAAAAATCCTTTTAAATTAGAATTAAATGATAAAGTGTTAAAAGCAGGAAAATATTAAACATTACGTCATAAAAATTGTTTTTACACATGCTTACTTAAAATGAAAGAAAATTATAAAATAATCAATTATTTTCAAATTAGAATTAAATGATTACGCATTAAAAGCAGGAAAACATTGAAAATTACGGCATAAAAATTATATTTACACGTGAATATTAAAAGAAAAAGAAATTTTTTAAATAATAAATTCATTGATATGTGTTAAAAGTCGTAAATGGAGGAAATTACGTCATATTGGCCAAAGTGGCCAAATAATAATATTGCAAAACAGTTTAAATTAAAAAATATATTTATATGAGAGATTTATTTCAAATTTCGAGATGATATTTTTAACTATAGTTGCCAATTTTAAGGTAGCGCAAATAATAATATTATCTTTCTAATAATAAAAATATTTTCCGTTGAATGTTACAAAGAGAAAGGAAAGTTTGGTGAAAATTATGTCAGATTTAAAACGTTACATTTAAAATCTCTTATTTAAAATCATTTTCTTATAGTGTTGTTAAAAAATACCATAAAGCAAACACTCTTATGACTTAGTTCCTTTTATATTTGGTAATTTTCAAATGTTTAACTAATCTTATTTAATCAAGCACGGAAACATACTATTTTTTTATCGTAATTTTTGAAGAGAAAAAATTATTTCGGTTCCATTCTTAGGTACTGGTCTGAAAAATTTTGAAAAAGGGGGGAAGGAGGGGACATGAGACTGCTGTTTGTGAAACAACACAACGGGGTCTGACTTATTCAACTTGGTTTTTGGTGACTTCAATTGGAAGGTGGTTTGTTTAAAAGAATGCGTTCCCTGCCCCATGAAAATTGGAACTATTAATGCACCATCTATGTAAGGATTTAATAATTATAAATTAACATTTTGGATTTATTAATTTAAGGATAAAGTGTTTTTAAAGGAATATCAAATTAAACCCTCTGTGCGATCTGCGATTATACTTACCCACTTGTTTTTATATACAATCTGCTATAAGGAAAATTGTAATAAAATAGTAAAAATTAAATCTGCATTAAATTCCATAAGTATCTTTTTTTTTAATCATTTTATCACTAACCTCAAAAAAGTAATGATATCAATTCAAAAACCCTTGACGGGTTAAAAGTTTCTGACGCAGCACTTTATCTTATGCTCTAAGAATTTTAAATATAGAACTTAAAAATACTGATATCAAATTTTGAGTGACGTTATGCTATTTCTTAAAAAATATATTTGTATTTATTTCATCATTTTATTTTTGTTTTATTTATAATCGCATGTGCAAAAGTTATGTTCAACATGAAAAGCTGCATAAAATTTTATTCGCTGTTGCTTTATCATTTACATCTCTCATAAATTCAAAATATGAGTTTTAAAAGATATGATATAAAATTTAAGTGACGCCTTGATGTGACTTTAAAAGGTTTGATTTAAAATTCAATTTAAATTATTTTTGACTTGGTTAAAATATTTTTTTACATCTACACAATACTTTTAATTTTCCAATTCACTGTTAAATATATCACTTTCATTGAATCTATACTATGCATTGAAATGCATTTATTTCAATAAATTGATTTATCTTTTGTGTCACGCTATTCAAAATTGTGAGTAAGATTTATGTAAATGGTTTCTTTGCGTCATTGTGTCCAAACTACATGAAATGTATGAAAAAGGATAGTTTGACGCAAATAAACCATTTACATAAATCTTACTCACAATTTTGAATAGCGAGACACAAAAGATAAATCAATTTATTGAAATAAATGCATTTCAATGCATAGTACAGATTCAATGAAAGTGATATATTTAACAGTGAATTGGAAAATTAAAAGTATTGTGTAGATGTAAAAAAATATTTTAACCAAGTAAAAAATAATTTAAATTGAATTTTAAATCAAACCTTTTAAAGTCACATCAAGGCGTCACTTAAATTTTATATCATATCTTTTAAAACTCATATTTTGAATTTATGAGAGATGTAAATGATAAAGCAACAGCGAATAAAATTTTATGCAGCTTTTCATGTTGAACATAACTTTTGCACATGCGATTATAAATAAAACAAAAATAAAATGATGAAATAAATACAAATATATTTTTTAAGAAATAGCATAACGTCACTCAAAATTTGATATCAGTATTTTTAAGTTCCATATTTAAAATTGTTAGAGCATAAGATAAAGTGCTGCGTCAGAAACTTTTAACCCGTCAAGGGTTTTTGCATTGATTAAACTATACATCCGATTTTCATAAAATTTGAAATGAGTCGACAAAATTTTGCAGCAATTATATATTTAAAATTTCAGACCATTCTGTTGGGTAGTTTTTTTTCTATGTTATATGCGGGCGGACAAACAGACGGAGTGAACGACGACTATAGGTGCTACGTATTTATATAATTACGAACGTACCTAAAAAAACCTCAGGTAAAGAATCCGCATAATATAGTCTTGTTCCACTTCACATGGACATGTACAGTCGTGGAAAAAAACGTAAACGCCCCTACTAACTCTTCCACAAATTATCGTAGAAGAATGTTACTGGTACCAAACGATTTGAAATAAAGTCTACTTTCAAAGGATGTATATAAAATTTGCTTAGGGGGTCATCTACATATTAAAACGAACACAAACCTCATTACTTTCAATAGCAATACCCAATTTTAACGAGATATTTCAAATCTTCGGTTCAAACTATGCCTAGACACCGAATTTCAAGTCATTTGAATGATAAGTTTTTGAATTATAAACATTCAAAAATTATTGCTTCTAATATTAAATTACATTTTCATATTTTTATTTATATCTCCTGAAATTATGCTCGTAATGAGCTAATTTTTTGTGTAGCAATAAAACTAATCTGCCCAAACATAAATTCGCTGAATTTGCAATTTTTATAATTTTATGATATGAATTAGGAATTGGGAAATTAATATTCGAAAAAATTATGAATTGCAACCTATATTTTTTTTATGGATTTAGATATATTAAGTCCTGCGTTATGAAAATCCAAAATTTCACATTTTTCTTCCAAATAGTTTTCAAACTATGCTTACAAAACGACAAAATGATGGTTTAATCTGGTTGGGGCGGTCTATGATAGAAGTGAGTAGATATTTTGAAATTTCTTCTGCTGCCTTGTTATCCGCATAATATAGTCTTGTTCCACTTCACATGTACATGTACAGTCGTGGAAAAAAACGTAAACGCCCCTACTAACTCTTCCACAAATTATCGTAGAAGAATGTTACTGGTACCAAACGATTTGAAATAAAGTCTACTTTCAAAGGATGTATATAAAATTTGCTTAGGGGGTCATCTACATATTAAAACGAACACAAACCTCATTTCTTTCAATAGCAATACCCAACTTTAACGAGATATTTCAAATCTTCGGTTCAAACTATGCCTAGACACCAAATTTCAAGTCTAACAGGCAAGCTCTAACAGGCTTCAATGACTGCTTAGGGTGCCTTGATCAAGAAGGGCGTTTACAAAAACAAAAAATCTGGTGGAAGATTTCTCTTGAAAATAACCCAGTACATTTGTATGGCAGAGATTGCTGTTCAAAAATTCGTACGAAAAATGAATAGAATTAAAAAAACAATAGTATCCTGGGGCCTATATGTGAGAAGCCATAGTCAAAGGGTTAACTATTTTGAAAAGGGACCCTTGCAAAATTTCTTACACCCGGCCTCATTTGTGCTAGGGGCAGTTCTGTTAATCATCGCTAATAGCCCCCCCCCCCCCAAAAAAAAGAGGAATTTAATCTAAATCTAATAGAAATGCATACTTATTTTGCCTTGTTCCTAAATTGTGCTATTTCTTTTTGATTTAGTGAAAGCTTATCGGAATGAAACTAGATTTTTCAAAAAATATTTTACATAAAAAATTTTAATAATAAAATTCAAACATAATTTTTAATTCTATGAAAAAAATTAGTAAAATACGTTAACATTTTGGAAGCAAATGAGGTAAAATTTCGATTGCAGATTTATTTATGAGAAAAATGAAATACCTGAAAAGGTGTTATAAAGTCTGCATAATAATATTGGCTTAGATGCCTTATGTTCCTCAGCCATTGTATTGAATTGTTTGGCGATTTTTTGTTGGCATGTTGGCGATGTTTAAAGATATGGCAACCTCGATATGTGGAACCCTGACGTGTTGTGTTCTGGCAACCCCTGAGAAGTGGTGGATTTTGTGGATGTATTTTGATATCGTGTTGGATCGTTCTGTCTTTTTATTTTTATGTTAAATTTATTGGATGTATTTGACTAACTATGGTTTCTGTAATCCGTTTAAACGCTTTTGCTGAAGTAATTATGAAATATGAGGAAATTTTGACAAGAAAAGTAGGTTTGTTTATAGTGTGCCAATGCGTATTCATAAGCCTATTTTTGAAAATGACGGTGAAGTTATGAGAGAGATTTCATGCTGGAGCTTTCAAGAAAGCAGATGTCTGTCAAGGTATGTTGATAATTTTATATATATTTTGCTGCTTTAAGAGTTTTTTACATTTTGAGATTGCTAGAAAGCGAGAACTGCTGAATTTTGAGAATGCTACATCGCGAGAACTGCTGAATGCAGTGATGTTTTTTTCAGTTAATGTGCACGAAGCGCTCATACAAGATTACTGATTGTCACTTTAGCGAGTTTCGTTTTTTATGTATATTTTGCTGCTTTAAGAGGTTTTTTTTACATTTTGAGATTGCTAGAAAGCGAGAACTGCTGAATTTTGAGAATGCTACACCGTGAGAAATACTGAATGCAGTTATTTTTTCCGGTTAATGTGCACGAAGCGCTCATACAAGATTACTGATTGCCACTTTAGCGAATTTTGTTTATTATTTACATTTTATTTTCATTAAGCGAAACATGCGTATAAACTGGAACTTGGCGACATTTACTACTTGGCGGAAAAGGGGTTTTCACGCCAAGAAAATTTCCAAGATGGCGGCAGTGGGAACTTATGACACCTGTTCCATAATATTGTCTACAATTGCAATTTCTTAGTTCCCATATGACTTTGCTTTTAATCAGAATCTGACATTTTCTTAAAGATAACGAGAAATTGAAATCGCCGTTTTTTAAATGAAATTACAATGAAAAGTGAAATGCTTATGAAATCAGTAATAAATTTTAAGGGTCAAACGACATTTGACAGAAATTATTTTGCGCAAAAAATTATTTAAAAAAAAATTGACTTTTTCAAAGAAACTTCTCTGAAAGGTAGATTGCAGATTTACTTATAAGGATACAAAATATCTGAAAAATATATAAAAGTCTGTATATTTAACAACGCTACTTAAAATTACTTGATTCCCATGTCACCGCAATTTTAATCAGAGTATGCATTTAATTGTTGAGGTACTTAAGGTTGCATAATTAATGTGATTAGATAGAAACATTAGCAATTCTCTAAGGAAATTTTTCCCCCTTTCAACAGAATAAATATACAAGCCATTCGAAATAAATCTGCATTAGTTTGCTTTGATTTAATTACATTCTCTAAAAGTCTTTCAAAGAAGAATTTTAATCAGATGGTATTAAATCAAGATTAATACTTTTGTATGATAAGATATAAGATATCGTGATCTAATTGTCATTTCAGTAAAATTCTCAAAGAATTTAAATAATCGTCAAGTAAAGTATATTTATGATGAAAAATTATGAATAAAAATCTACATAATTTGAAGGACAAAATGGATTTTAATGTTTCGAGGAGCATTAATATATTTATACTACACAATTTTATTTTCAAACTGCCAAGTAACACTCCTAATATTTTCATAAATGTTTACTGTTATAATGTACGCAAAGAGATTTTTTTCAAATCAAGTTGTTTATAAATTGGTAGCACTCTATGACTTTAATATTTTAGCATCATATTTACTTTCCCTAAAAGGGTTAAAATGAGATTAAAATGGGCACAGTACTGCCACTGGCAACTATTTTTTAATTCTATCTTGTACTACTTTCTCAAAACAAAAATCTTTCACATATGCTTTGTCAAAGAGAAATATACAACAAAATTTACTTTTTTTAAATAGTGATAAGAATCATGGAAGACGATAGTATTCCAGAGTGACGCAAGCCTTAAGCCTACAATCGTAAGAATCGCGGAACTCATATATACACCTAACTCGAGATCAAAGGAAACACGAAAAGCCGCCACTTCATAACACAGCTAATATAGTGCATATTGTTCTGATTTTTTAAAAACAGTCTTCTATCTGCAGTCTAATCCTATTCTGAAAATTTTACATTTCTACGTGCAGTATATTTTGAGATCTTGAAACCCATTTTTAAAGTAAATACGATTGATCAATTTCCTAATTTGTATTGCTAGAAAATGGACCGGGCGATTTTCTTTATATTGATATATAATATGAATTTGTTTTATATAAAGGGAATAACATATCGCTTGTTTCTGCGAAAACTCTCGTTCGTTAAATAATCCGATGTTTTTTCCCTCGAAAGTGACCAGGGCGATTTTTTAAAAATCAAATATGTAATATGAATGTGTTTCAGAGGAAGCAATTAAGAATTTACTTGTTTTCAGCAAGGCTCTTGTTTGTTTTATTATGCGCATGAAAAATCGGACTATATTTCTTCGTCATTCTATGGAAATTTCACCGAAAATGCATGACACTGTATTCATACACATGCTTTCTTTTTGACCACTTTTGGTGGTTAAATTCTGTCCTCGCACTGGCTGAGCGGTTAAGGGCAATCGTCTAGTAATACAATGATCGCGAGTTCGATACTCTTTAGAACTTCTTTTCACATATAAATCTGTTTTTGTTTGTTTGTTTTTTAAAGTCTGTTAGTTGACTATTATTCTCAGTTCCTTTGTAATTTTTAATTGTTATTAAGTTAAATAAACTCAAATTACAATTATAATGATGACAATTTGATGATGATTATTTCTTGACAATTTTTCAACAATAAAAATATTACCGTAAATTTTATAAATATATTTAATTTCAATCACTTTACAAAAAATATATATTTACAAAAAATATACATTAATAATTATTATTTGAATATAAATTACCCTAACAGAAAAGTAAAAAAATAATTCATTTCAGCTCTCATTTTTTTATTAATATTATGACGGTCGATCAATATAATCACTGGCTAACATCCATAATATTTTTATTATTATTTTCCTAGCATAAAAACTATTGTGATGTAATAATTCTTTTATAATAATTAATTAAGTTGAAATGTTTTATTTATAAATAATAATGAAGTTTGATAACCCCACGACAATTTATTTATTTTGTCTTGCAACATTTATAGTTTGCATAAAGACCATATCAGAAATGTGGTGTCGCCAACTTTTGACGGAATCGTGTACTTCATTTTGTCTCTATTCGAAAAAAAAATAAAAATAACTCTGTCACCGCCGCTATCAAAGAAATTTTTGTGACCGGAGGTCTATCTGGCGAATATTAAGAAAATTACTGCATACAAAAATATGAAATGGGTAGTTATATAGAGAAATGTTTGATAAACACGTTGAAGCTGACAGTTTTCAAATCAAAGAATTATTTTAAGAGAAATTTAATGTTAAAGCTGGATAAAATTGTTCCATTACAAAAAGTTTTACCGGAGCATATATATGGGAATTTAATCATTTTTTCTATGGACATTCAATAGAAACTCGGGGTTTGCAGACTGCATTCATTTTTTTTTTAACTTGTCTAACTTTTTGACGGTTTATTTCAATTTTAAATTAAAATATTCAGAATTTCCAGAGATATTTTTTACATATTTTAGAAAAGGTTATTATTTCAAATTGTAGCCAATTTTTACAACAGCTCAAAGAATAATATAACCCTTAAATTAAAAATTAATTCACACGTGACTATTATAAACAGAAAAAAATCCTTTCAAATTAGAACTAAATGATAACGTGTTACAGGCAGGAAAATAATGAACATTACGTCATAAAACTTGTTTTTACACAAGCATATTTAAAATTAAAGAACATTATAAAATAATCAATTATTTACAAATTAGAATTAAATGATTACGTATTAAAATCAGGAAAACATTGAAAATTACATCATAAAAATTATATTTACACGTGAATATTAAAGTAGAAAGAAAATTTTTAAATAATAAATTCATTGATATGTGTTAAAAGTTGTAAATGGATCAAATTATGTCATATTGGCCAAAGTGGCTAAATAATAATATTGCCAAGCAGTTTAAATTTAAAAATATATTTACATGAGAGATTTATTTCAAATTTCGAGATGATATTTTTTAACTATAGTTGCCAATTTTAAGGTAGCGCAGATAATAATATTATCTTTCTAACAATAAAAATATTTTGGGTTGAATGTTACAAAAAGAAGGGAAAGTTTGGTGAAAATTATGTCAGATTTAAAACTTTACATTTAAAATCTTTTATTTAAAATCATTTTCTTAATAGCGTTGTTAAAAAAATACCATAAAGCAAAGACTCTGTTGACTTAGTTCCTTTTATATTTTCTAATTTTCACATGTTTAACAAATCTTATTTAATCAAACGCGAAAACAGCAACTAACAGCAGCTGATTCGGACTTGAAATCCCTCAGTAAAAGGGAAACTCGTTTACAGTAAGATCGCCATTGATTTTTTAATTATACAGCGCAACCTTGATTATCCGAGCTAATTGGAACTGTTAGTACCCCGGATATCGGAAATCTCGGTTAATAGAAACTGTGTGTAAAAACTCGCCGTGCTTGCGAATTTAGCATCTCTTAAAATAAAATAAAAATAGAACTTTTTTAAATCGTAAAAATAAATATATGTAAAGTTCTGTTTCACAGCTTAACAAATTTAAAAAGGAAATGAACTACTAGTAGTAAATTTTAAAAAGCAAATTGAAAAATTTACGTAAGTTCACACGGCCACTGGAAACAAATCATTTTTTGCTGTTGACTTCTCCGGATTCAACATTTCTTGGGAGTTGAGTGCTTTTGGGGGCAGAAGAGCTTGTATAGCACGGACAGTGAGCTAAAAAGTGTGGTAAATTCAAGGCTCATTCAAAAGAAGAAAAAAATCATAAAGAAGAAAAACTAGGGGGCAGAGACCCCTTGTTTTTCATTTTGTAATCCTATTAAAATAACCTTAGCGTTTCTTCAATTATTATTATTTTAAGTCTGATTTTTTATTATAGACTATATAAAATTATTAAAAATATATATTATCATAGGAACTACTGGGCATCGCCCGCTTTTATGTTACAGATATAAAAACCATGATTTTTTAGGTAAAAAGAAATAAAAACCTATTTGACAATGTGTTTATAAAGACACATTTTGTATTTGTTATATTTCCGGGGATGAGGGGGGAGGGAACTATTTTGATTAAATATCGCAATTAGTTCACATGGCAGATATTATTATGACAAGCACTAGCGGGCTTCGCCCGCTATGCGGCCCCGTGTGCCGCGCTTCCATAACTCAGGAACTACCTTTCGGACATCAATGCAACAGATTTCAAACGTTATAATTAACTTAATAATCACCTTTTATAGCATTAAAGTAAATTTATGAGTAGTGCATACTACTTTTTTTAATCGTAATTTCTGAAGAAAAAAAATTATTTCGGTTCCATCCGTAGGTACTGGTCCAAAAACTTTTGAGAGGGGGGGGGGGGAGGAGGGGAGATGAGACTGCTGTTTGTCAAACAACTAATTTGGACAATTGCAGTATCCGGCAAACGATTTGTTTGTCAAACAGCAGTCTCATCTCCCCTCCCTCCCTTCCCCCCTTCAAGATTTTTCCCCCTAACTATGCTCTGCTTCTATAACTCAACAACTATCTTTTGGATTTTAACACAACTGATTCCGAACATTATAATTAACTTACTAATGGCACTCTATAACATTAAGTGAAATTATAAGTAATACATACCATTGTTTTCAAATAATATTTTCAGATTTTTTTTTTTTTTTTTTTTTTTTTTTTTTCGTTTTGAAGTATCTCAGGTCCTATGAGTCCGATTACAACGGGGTTTGATTCCTTCAAATTGATATCGATAGCCTAACATATTTTAGTTCCATTTTTTTACCTCCAGAATGCGCATTCCTACGGGATTTTTTTCTCTAACTGAGCCCTGTTTCCATAACTTGGCAACTATCCCGTAAGGCATGGTGACGTCACGTCGACGTCGTTGTGAAGTCACGCTGTGACATTGTGACCGTCGATGTGACGTCACGTGACGTCGATGTGAAGTCATTGTGACTAGAATGTGAGGTCGTTATGGCCGTTTTAGAGCTCTTCTGTGACGTCACACTGTGACGACTTTGTGAAGTCACGGTGTGACAAATTTGTGAAGAGTGTGTCATTTGTGACTATTTTGGTATTAACTTTGTGACGAATTTGTGACGAATGTGACAATGCTTTAAAGTCACATTGAGATCAATTTGTGAAATATGTGTCATTTGTGACGAAATTGTCTTTAACACTGTGTTGATTCTGTGACGACAGCGACATTTGCTTTGAAGTCACATTGTGACAATGTTGTGAAAATTGCGTGATTTGTGACGATTTTGTAATTAACATTGTCACGAATATGTGACTAGTGGCAATGTTGTGAAGTCACACTATGACATACTTGTACAGTTGTAAACACGTATGCATGTCACACATAGTCATAATTATGCATGTTGTAAAATCATTTACATCTATAACGTTAATATACTTCGTCGATACATCGCAATTAAAACTTGGGGGCCGCTATAACAAGGGTATACCAAAAGAATTTTATTGAATCAAAATGCAATACCCCGCAGACTTCAATTTTTGTTGCACCTTTCTTTACTATTGCAATAAATGAGAATATTGAAGACAACTGAATGATCGATCTATCACATTTTTTTTTTCAAAATTAGCTATTTGTTAAAAGCATTAAAATTACCAAAGAAACAATTTGTTTAAATATTCAAATCTTTATCAAAATGAAATTTGTGTTAAAAATATAATATTTTATAATATATACAGTACTTTTTATATTCTTTAAGCTATAGAAAAATACTGAATGAAATTAATTTATTTCATTTAATACGCATTACAAACTCGAAGTCACTGGTGAAGTTGAATTTTTTCGATTACACAACATTTATAATAAAAAAAAAAGAAAGATAAAAAGAAATGCCGATATTAAGTAATTAAATTTTATATGTTTTATGATATTGATTACCATAATATATATATATATGATTGTAATTCAAATAAGTTGGGGCTGAGAAAATAGGATACTTCTTTGTTATAGAGGCCCCTATAAATTTGATTATGCAAAAATTGCAGTAACGACATTGCTAAGATCATTGTGAAGTTTATGCATGCGTTATATACATATATATATATATATATATATATACACTCGAAACGCTCATCATGTGCCATATAGTCATTAGATACGTATTGTTTACGTCTTTTATGCCACATACATGCATTACAAAATTTACGATGTACATTTTAGCAATAACCATTTGAAACTACTCAAATGAAAAATACAGCTTTGGTATAGAAAATTAACTGAGTATCACCAGTATCATTATGTTGAGAATTCTAAGAACAATTTCGGCAATACTCGTTACGTTGGAAGATAGCAGCAATAAATAAAATCGTATTTTTAAACTCACTGTAAAAGTGAGTAAAACTTTTGGGTATGCATATAACGGGGATACAAAGGGTTAATTTATTTTACATCAGGGTTTGCTTGAAGTAAAATCCATATATAAAACAACTTTTTGATTATTAAAAAATAACTTTAATAATTGATTGCCAAAATTACATTTTTATTTATGAAATTATATATTATAAAAATAACTCTTACTATCTATGATTTTTTAAAACAATAATACCTTATTGCTTATAAAACACAGCACCGCAGCTACTCTATTTTGCGTCTAATATGAAAGTTTTTATGTTTTGCCAAAGATCTATCTGGCTGGATATATGTTGCCATGGCATATATAAACCTGATATTATCATAAATAGTACAAAGAGATTAGAATCTACAACGAAATTTTTAGAATAAAGTCTGATGAAAGTTTTATAAATACAGTAGAACGCCGATTATCGGAACTCCAATTAACCGAACTTCCAATTATCCGAGCAACATATTTCTCACAAAGAATTCTTTTTAACCGAATTTCCAATTATCCAATTATTTCCAATTATTATATTCCTCTCTCTAAAAAAAGAAAAAAAAAACACCTAACTTCCATTTTTTTTTTTTTTTTTTTTTTTTTTGCTTAAATTATAATCTCTGAAGTTTAGAAAATGATAAAAAGAGAAAAAAAAATTAAATAATAAAAAAGTAAACAAAAAACAATTAAAAAAAAAAAAACAATTTTTAAGCACTCCAGTACTAAGTGGTGCTGTCAGTCCTAAATCTAGATAAAGTGTGAAGGTTTAGAATAGTCAGGAACATCCCTTAAACTGTCTGCCCATTTATCCGAACTTTTGCTTATCCGAACTAGGGTCGGTCCCGACTTGTTCGGACAATCGGCTCTCTACTGTATATATTGTATTAGAAATACAAATAATCATATTTATTTTTATATGACACAATAAAACAAAATAATGAAGACAGTATCAAATGGTTAACTACTTTTTAATGTGAATAAAGTATAAAAATTGACCATAAACACAAAATAGAGCCACACACAGGTTCATTATTATTACTAATATTTTATTTACAAGATTATGGTAATTATAAATAAGAAATCCATTTTAATCACGCTGTTTATAAAGAGTGTGTAATATCGATACTTTGAAATTTATCTCGATAAAATCATTCAGGAAATAAAATGATAAAATTATCCAGAAAAAAGTAAATAATAAAAGATGGTTATTACATTTTAGATTCCCACCGTTCAAGTATTTGCGTTATTTTTAAAGTAAAATCATATTTAAACACTTACTGATTGCGTAATTTCTATATTTTCATTTGCCAACAGACTTCTAGTTCACTTTGAAAACATTTCAGTAAGAATGTTTAACAACTGAAAAGCTTCCACCCGCTATGACTATTTCTTTATAGATTTTAAAACATTTCTCAGGTTGAAAAATACATTTAATAATTATTTTTTCCCTTAACATTACATATCTACGATCTCTTTTAATAGTATACGTTTCCGTTGTGTCTTATTTTTTATAAATTCCTCTTCTGAGCAGATGCAATTTTTTTAAATAAAAACATGCAATGCAAATTGTTTAAGACCATCACTTAATAAAAAATTAAAAAATTATGTTTGCCAATAATTTTATTCCATAAAAAACCCTTTTTTAAATAATTTAATTATCTTTAAATGTTTATTAATTATATTAATGATTGATTATAATACTTGTCCATATACTTTCATATTTATGACACCATGTGGTTTTAGCCAAATATTTAAATAAGAAAATAAACCAGATTAAAATGCAATTTAAATCACTAATTTTAATAATCTGATCAAAGCTGTTGAAAAGGAAGTTAGATATTTTAACAAAATAAAAAATAAATGTAATGAAATATTTGTGTTCTATAACATGTTTATTAGAAGATAACTAAAATCATAGTAATTAAAAAAAAAAGCAAACAGGGAAAATAATATTTTAGATATTTCAATAAAATAAAAAATAAATGTAATGAAATAATTATGTTCTACAGCATGTTTATGAGAAGCTAACTAAAATTGTTGTGATTAAAAAAAAAGCAAACAGGGAAAATAATATTTTTACATACCTAATTTCATTGACGTTGTACGTGATACTTTGATTTTGGGGAACCAATTAAATCCGATAATAAGTACGATAGCACTGACTTGAATCATCTTCAACAAGTCAAAGCTACCGTAATTTTCTCGGGTTTATATTTTATTAGCTGAACTAACTTATATCCTGATAACGTTCTTGTTTCAGTTTTTAAATCCATGTCTACACGTCTATGCTGTCCAGTGTCCACAGAACTTCCCGCGTTTATTCTAAAAAGCTTCACTGTTACTTTTATCCGTTATTCTGCAGTCGAGTCCTAACAACTGAAATAGTGCAGATGCAGACGATTTTTAAGTTTCGAAGTTCGAAGCAGATGTTTTCGGTTTTATTTGTTTATCTATAAACAGTTTTGGAAGGAAATTAAATGCGTAATAATTTTATCAAATTGTCTCTAATTCAATTTCCTGCTTGGAAATGTTTTATTGTATTTCACCTTTTATTTTTATCAGTTTTATTGAATTGTAAAGTTTCATTTATGTAAATTATAATAATAATAATATCCATAATTAGAGTTTACTAGATAAAACATTGCTTAATTTTTCAAAATGTGTACAAATTAATTTAATGGTAATAATGAAGACCCCCCCTCTTTTTTTAAAAGTAAAATTTGTATCACAGGTAATATATACAAAATATCTTCTAAAAAATACAACAAGATTATCGAGAAGAGATGAGTTTTTCTTTGTCAATCTGTCATTCTCTTAATATTAATTTTCTGTAGAATAAAACATCTTGTAAAATAATTTTTAAAGATATATTTTGAAAACAAAAAATAAAATATGAATAATTAATTATGTCATGGGCTTTGCATAAATTGTACATAAATTTTATATTCGGAAAATGTCAATTTTAAACGTCTGAAAGAAGTAGAATTAAAAAAAAAAGTTAGCTAAAGTAGTGAAACACTAAGAGGAAAAAAAAATGACTTGAATGCAAATTATAAAGCAAGAAATGCATATATGACTAAACTTTGAAGACGCTTTCTGCGTGCTCATTAAAAGCTGCAGACTTAACTGTAATAGAAAGTTTTTAGTTTGGAACCACAGAACTGTTTCGACTACTCTTTGAGAAACTTCTAGTATAACAGATGATCATTTACAAAAATCTTTATAAAAGATAAGTCGAGGTCTGTTTACCTAAAACATTTTTTTAATAATATGAAATTCGCATAATTAGGAAATCTTTTTGTGTCCTGATGAATTAATTACATTTTATGTTATATGAAAATAAAAAGTTTTGGTTAGAGGCACAGAGGCAACTTGGACCACGGTTTAAAAAAATTTTAAATCCGGCAGAAAAATATTTTTTACAGTAAATAACATGTTTTTATTATTTGTTGTAATTTTTTAAAGTTTTCTAAGAAGTTCACATCTCAGTCACAATGTGACATCACTGAGTGGTGGCATTTTGGTCACAGATGTGACGTGACCACAGTGACTTACAGTGACGTCACAATGACGTCACTGTGCCCATGTATGCTATGAGGGATCTTTCGGATTTCAATGCAACTGATTCCAAACATTATATTTAACTTAGTAATGACACTGTATAACATTAAAAAAAATTTTTGATTTATCCATACCACTCTTTTATAATAATAATTTCAGTAATTTTTCATTTCTTTTCAGAGTATCTCGAGTTCTATGGGCCCGATGACGACGAGGTTGGTTCATTGAAGTCGATATCGATAGCCTTACATATTTTAGTCCCGTTTTTATTGCCAGGGGGCGCTTGCATACCTTGGGTTCTATGGGTCCGTTCACAACGTGGCTTGGCTTATTCAACTTGCTTTTTGATGACTTCATTCGGAAGGTGGTTTGTTTAGAAGAGTGCGCTCCCTGCCCCATGAAAATTGGAACTATTGGTGCACCATCTATGTATGGATTTAATAATTATAAATTAACTATTTGGATTTATTATTTAAGGATAAAGTGGTTTTAAAGGAATATCAAATGAAACCCTCTGTGCGATTTACGATCAAACTTACCCACTTGTTTTTATATACAAACTGTTATAAGGAAAATTGTAATAAAATAGCAAAAATTAAATCTGCATCAAATCGCATAAGTATCTTTGTTTTATCCTTTGATCACTAACCTAAAATAGTAATTATATCAATACAAAAACCCTTAACGGGTTAAAAGTTTCTGACGCAGCTCTTTATCTTATGCTATAAGAATTTTAAATTTGGAACTTAAAAATAATGATATCAAATTTTGAGTGACGTTATGCTATTTCTTAAAAAATATATATTTGTATTATTTATTTCATCATTTTATTTTTGTTCTATTTATAATCACATGTGCAAAATTTATGTTCAACACGAAAAGTTGTATAAAATTTTATTCGCTGTTGCTTTATCATCTACATCTCTCATAAATTCAAAATATGAGTTTTAAAAGATATGATATAAAATTTAAGTAACGCCTTCATGTGGCTTTAAAAGGTTTGTTTTAAAATTCAATTTAAATTACTTTTGATTTGGTTAAAATATATGTTTGCATCTACACAATACTTTTAATTTTCCAATTCACTGTTAAATGTATCACTTTCATTGGATCTATAATATCCATTCAAATGTATTTATTTCAATAAATTTATTTATCTTTTGTGTCACGCTATTCAAAATTTTGAATAAGATTAATGTAAACGGTGTCTTTGTGTCAATGTATCCAAACTACAGTGTCTAGAATATATAGTGTGCCGTTCGACGCTAAAAAAGTGACCGGGAAAGTAATCCTCCAATAAATGGCGCTGACTGTAGTAGAGACTGGAAATTTCCGAAAGCAGATCGGATAAATTAATGCTTTTTCGATACTTATTTTAATATTATAATAAGAAGACATTTAAATATAGGAATTAATATTTAGATGAAAACAAGTCTGAAATACTTCAATAATAAATATATTATTTACAAACTGTTATTTTAGAACAGAGACATATTTTTTAAATAAAAATTATATGTGTGAAAAGTAAATAAATTCAAATGTTAAGTTCGCTTTAGCTTTATTTACAAATAACAACTGTTCACTACTTCTAAAACTGTGCAAACATACAATGAATATTTAAAAATAAACTCCCAATAGCAATATTTACTTTGTGTTATTTTCAAAACAAAGCCCCATTTGTTAAATAAATCTTTCTTACATTTGAAATCACATATTAAAATTCTTAAGAAAAATTAAAAAAAAAATGATTTATGAATTATGTATGAAAAGTAAATAATTTCAAAAATAAATTCAAATGTTAAATTCGCTTTAGCTTTATTTACAAATATCAACAACTGTTCACTACTTCTAAAATTGTGCAAACATACAATGAATATTTAAAAATACACTCCCAATAGCAATATTTACTTTGTATTACTTTCAAAACAAAGCCCCAGTTGTTAAACAAATCTTTCTTACACTTGAAATCACACATTAAAATTCTTAAGATTTTTTTTTTTTTTTTAATGAATCCTTGTATGAAAAAAATGAATAAATTCAAAGGTTAAATTTGCTTTAGCTTTATTTACAAATATGAAATATCAATAACTGTTCACTACTTCTAAAACTGTGCAAACATACAATAAACATTTAAAAGTAATCTCCCAATAGCAATATTTACTTTGTGTTATTTTCAAAACAAAGGCCCATTTGTTAAATAAATCATTTTCACATTGGAAATCACAGAGAGAAGTTTCTTAAGAGAAATTATAAACATTTGTTTCTTTATGAATTATCTTTGAAAAGTAAATAATTTTTAAAATAAATTCAAAGGTTAAATTCGCTTTAGCTTTATTTACAAATACCAACAGCTGTTCACTTCTTCCAAAACTGTGCAAACCAGTGTTGAATTCAGACACTTTTCTCCGGGGGAGGGGGGGGGGGGGGAAATTACACTTTTTGACCATTGAAAACAAAATATCAAATCTTCCGGAGGGACATCTCATTCCTCTATGGAGGAATCTCCTTCCCCCGGGCCCACGGTTCGTAAATATCGGGATATTTTCGAAAATATAAAAAATATCCGATATTTTCAAAATAGTCAACTTACTGCTGACAATAAATATTTTTAAGCATAATATAAATTAAAAACTAAAACATATTGCACTTATCATGAAAACTTAAACAAACAATATTCTAAAAATGCATTTTTTTTTCTTTTTACTAAGAACAAAATTGGAGATCAACTAATTGAAAACAGATACATTTTGCTTTATATACAGTTATTTAAAAAACAAATTACGACAACCAGGCGCAAAACAATACCTTTGCTGATATTTTTTGTTAGTTTTTCACTCATATTTTGCTTCTTAAACATACATAATTAAAACTTTATGGGAAAAACTCGCGTTTGTTTACAATATGCTTCACTGTCACGGCGCTAAAAGCTTTCAAAATTCCCAGTCGGTGATAACATGCGCGCCACCTTGCGGCGTCCTCCTTTCAAGACCAAAAAAAAAAAGCGTTATGGTAACCAATGAACGGCACACTATCTATTCTAGCCACCGTAATCCAAACTAAGTGAAATGTATGAAAATAGACAGCTCGACGCAAAGAAACCATTTACATAAATCTTGCTCACAATTTTGAGTAGCGTGACACAAAAGATAAATCAATTTATTGAAATAAATATATTTCAATGGATAGTATAGATTCAATGAAAGTGATATATTTAACAGTGAATTGGAAAATTAAAAGTATTGTGTAGATGTAAAAATATATTTTAACCGAATCAAAAATAATTTAAATTGAATTTTAAAACAAACCTTTTAAAGCCACATGAAGGCGTCACTTAAATTTTATATCATATCTTTTAAAACTCATATTTTGAATTTATGAGAGATGTAGATGATAAAGCAACAACGAATAAAATTTTATACAACTTTTCATGTTGAACATAACTTTTGCACATGCGATTATAACTAGAACATAAATAAAATGATGAAATAAATAATACAAATATATATTTTTTAAGAAATAGCATAAAGTCACTCAAAATTTGATATCATTATTTTTAAGTTCCAAATTTAAAATTCTTAGAGCATAAGATAAAGAGCTGCGTCAGAAACTTTTAACCTGTTAAGGGTTTTTGTATTGTAGAATATAAAAATAGTCCCCAGTCGTAGCCCTGTGAGCTCGAATTCTTCGAAAATACGAATGTTTAATTTCCTATTATTAACTTCTTAAAATAAAATAATATAAGACTATTCTGTCACATATTTAGCAGAAAGTCTGTTTTCACGTTTTTTAAATGCAAGTATTAGAACAACATATCATATTGCGTTTTAAGAGCACTTTTTCAAAAGAAGTTTTCGCAGTCAATACCTTTTAAAATGATCAATGCGTTTAACTCTTAAATGTATGGTGACGCGTATCTGCATCACTTTTTGTTTAACTCTTCAACCACTATTATTATATGGAAATATTAATCACGTGAGAAGCACAGAAATATGCTACTAAGTAAAGTTAAAAATCTGTCTTAAAATTACCGGTGTCTAATCTTTAATATAAGAATATAAAACACATTTCTAAAAGAATAATACGCGCATTTATGAGTTAAGTTTTACAAAAAAAAATTATGTAAAATAAGTTAATTAGATTCATACTTATTAAAATATTTACTAATTCAATATTTTAGTTTTTTCTTGTATTCCAGATGTGTAAAAAAGAAAAGGTTGACGTATTATACGAAAAATGAATCTTTGATTTTTTTCGTTTTTTTCCCAGTGTAATAAACGTGTCTGAGAATATATATATATATAAGAAAGTCTTGATTTTGTATTAATCAACGCGCAGCCAAAACCACTGAACAGTGTTGCCAGACGAATACTAAAATTTTATTTTGAATATCACTATTTTCGTACGGTATTATTAGCTTGCTTTAATCGCAAAATTTTTGTAAATAAATAAGGCGACTAACTCGCCATGAAAATAGTGGTATTCAAAATAAAATTTTAGTATTCGTCTGGCAACACTGCCACTGAACCTAAAATCTTGAAAATCGGAGTAAAAATACTTCTTATGACATAGAGTGCCGCTAAGAAAGGATTTCCTAAAATACCACCCCTAAGGGGAGTAAAAAAAGAGAACGAACTTTTAAAAAATTCCTTAAAAATCTCATTTTATAGTTATTTTTCAACTGATAACATATTTTGGTGTATTTTTGTATGCTGAATCGAATGGTACTAACTAAATTCTTTTAAGCCCAATAGGTCGAGAGATATTTCATATTTTTCTAATTTGGCACTATCTTTGGCGTCAAAACCTGAATTTTTCCAAGTGATAATTTCTAAGAAATCAATCTTTTCATTCTGTTACTATAGCAAGGGAAAAATTCAAATTGAATAATTTTTTAACCAATCCTTTCGGTTAAATAAAAACAACTTCGTCAATTAGAAAAAAAAATTCAAACGCTTAAAAACTAAAACTAAAACTAAAACTAAAAAAAAAAAAAAAAAAAAAAAAACTGTGGTACTTTTCCGTTCTAATTTTCGTCGCGATACCATGCCAAAATGTATGGTATCGTGCCATTTATTTCAACCCTAATTGTGCAAACGATTTTTATTGCAAACCGTGCCACACATTAACATTTGCTAATTATTGAACGTGAGTATTTTTATGCAGGAATTTTTAATGATGGATTTATTTTATTCCATCATAATCTCGCAAAACTTTTTAATTTGTAATATTTTGAACAGAAAATATTTATTACTGATACTGATATAGATTTTACCATTTCGCAGTTAGCTGATGATGAGGAAGCTACAATAAAATTATTTCAAAAGTTAGGAATTATACATATAAAAATGTTTTGCTCAAAAAACCATGAATGTCTTCATTGAAAGAATGAAATGTTTACTGCAATGTGAGACATACGTATTACGTACGCCATGCTTCAGTAGTAAAAGACATTTACAATTCCGAGACTGCAGTTTAAATTGACTATATTTTATTATTTGCAAAATATTTATTTATTCTTTTATTTTAAGTATTTATTTTGGTACCCGTCGACTAATTTCGCCAAATTATATAAATCGCCAAATTATACAAATTGACATAATTTTTATTTTAAATAACGAAAGAACAAATAAATTAGTTTAACATTAATAAAAATACATTTACACTGCTCAGCAAAAGTTTAGACACTGGTGATTTTTAACCTTTAAATAAAAAGTACGAACACTTGTGTCATACAAATAGCTGTATTTATTTTTTAATATATTTTAAATGTTTTAGGACAAAAATAACGGTTTTAATGCAGGATATTATTTAATTTAACTGAAAAAAGTGAAATTTGCATATTGCAAAAGTTTAGACACGTTTGTGATTTTTTGGCAACTGTTGACGGAAATACGCAAATTTCAAACTTATGACGTCCCATGCATGAAGTATTTAAGTGCACCTAGTGATAATATCGGTTAGTGAAGATGCCGCAAGCTAGAAATTTTCAGTCAGATGAAGTAATTAAAGCATGGAAGCTGAAATCGAAAGGGAAGGCTTTTTCAGAAATTTCAGCCACTTTGAATCGTCCAAAGAAGTCTATCTATTAAGTACTGTCTAAGGGTGACTCTTTCAAAGCAAAACATAAATCTGGAAGGCCTCGTGTGTCCCGAAAACAAGATTATAGAAGGAACCATAAACTGGTATCTAGACAAATGATGACTGCTAATCGCATTAAAAGTGAGTCAGAGCTTTCTGTGTCAACGGTTATTTTGTAGATGAATTATAGAAAGATGTACATTAGTTTACATGAAAATGATAAAACAACCAGCCTTGAAATCTCACAACAAATTGACCCCTTTCCGTCGCGGAGTAATTCTGTTTATAAAAATAATGAAATAATGGAATGAAATCAGAATTTATAAACGAATTTATTAGAAAGTACGAACTTGCTTATTTTCACGTATATTATAAATGGAAAATTTTAATTCTTCTTGGTGCCGTCTATCAATTTTGAAATTAAAATTAAGTGTGCTTTTTAAGGACACCGCCCTCGAAAGAGTTAATGATTTGGGCCTCACTTTGTTTTAATTCTCAAGTATCTCTGGAGTTTCTCAATGGTCGCCAAGCAGCGTAAGACTACATACATACATTGGAAAGCCATTTGGTGAACTTTTAGCTCTTCCAAAGTATGCATTTGAGCAAGATAATGCGTCTATTCATGTAGCATACAAACAAAAAAATAATTTAACTCTCAAAATATTACTGTTTTCGACTGGCCCGCGTGTAGCCCTGATCTGAACACAATCGAAAACTTTTGTGGCATCATATTTCATACGGTTTATGCATTTTTTTGACAATACTCCTCAATAATGAACTTTGATCTGCTGTTGAACCTGTTTGGTACGAAATGGACGATGGTCCAGATGCAGGATTTAGTTTTTTCGACGGGAACACACATTGTTGCATTAATAGCAGACAATGTAGGTGCAGTTTGAATTTAATTTATGGATACTTTTCTGTTAACAGACAAATTGTCTATACTTTTGCTACAATGTAAAATTTGTTTTTTTTTTGTCATTATATATTATGCAATGTGTATAAATTAAAATTTATTGTTTGTGTATGAAAGATAAGACCCCACTAATATATGACAGTTGAATTCCAACAATTCGTTACATACTTCTCACTACAGAAGCATAATTGAACATTGTCTAAACTTTTGCTGAGCACTGTAAAACGTCGAAATAAAAATCACCTGATGACGTAAATACGTGTAACTTGCTTAAAGTCAAGTGAATGTGACATTTACGATCAACCATTATTGGCATTTAATCTTATAGTTTGGCAATAGATTTTAGGTCGACGGGATAACCAAGTAGTACCATTATTTTTATTGATTTAAAAAAAATGGTAGGTCAAAGTCTGTAATTTTCAAAAGTTATATTTTTTAAATGCTATTTTTTTTTATCAACAAAAACATTTTTTTTTTCAAATGTACCATTTCATTTTTGTGCCAACTATTACGCTTGGTAACAATGGTTTTTGCATAACAGGGAAATACAAAAACAGTTACTGATTTTTTTTCAAATGTAAAGAAAAATGATTTAATGAGCAATAAATATTGTAAATATGACTATAACTCAGATTCTACTGAGCAGAATTTTGTAGAACTTACACTGTTAAATAGTAATTTTTTTTTATAAATGGTTTAATGTAAAAACCATCATTCTAAGTTGCTACGGGAGTTCTAAAATTAGGTGAACTCGATTATGAAAGATTTCAAGTCAACTAATTAAATGCACAGTAAGTTAGATAATACTTCAGGGATTTTTTCACTATTTATCATATCTTAGTTACGGAGCTATGTGGAAAAAGTTCTCAGTGGTACAGTAAAGAAAATTGGAAGTTGTGCGCTACAGAGATAGGATATACTAGAGAGTATATATGCTATAGTTATGGAAGTTGAGCTGAGTTCCTTAAAAAATTCAGAAGTGATGCAGTATATACCTACCCCTACCTCCCAGAGAGTTCTATAATCAGGTTAACGCGATTATGAAAGTTATATTTAACTATCTCAATATATATATATAATGCAAAGAAAAATTTCATTCCGGCCGCTTATATCTTGAGTTCTGCTGAATAGATTTTAATGGCACTTACATTGTTAGTTAGATAATTTTTCAGAAAAGATGTTAGTATAAAACATAACGTTCTACGTTGCTTAGTTAAATAATAATGGGAAAGTTCTAAATCAGATGAACCCAATTTTGAAAGATTTGATTTTTTAAAGGTTCCACTGAATGAATTTTTATGGGATGTAAACTGTTAATTAGATCATTTTTTGGGAAGGTTTCTGCATATTTTCCTGTTTAAAACATTCTGCTAAGTGGATTTCGATACAACTTGATCGTTTAGTTAATTTTTCAGTGAATGTTTTAGTATAAAGCACATATCATTTGCTGTTGCTTGGTTGTTAGGTTGCTTGATTGTAGAATTATAGATGAAAGTTCTAGAATCAGGCGAACCCAATTATTATGAACGATCAGCCTTTTGAATAAGTCCAATTAACAGATTCTGATGAGACTTGCATTGATAATTTTTCATGAACGCTTTTAGTATATTACACATTTTTCTATTGTTCTTTACCGAATCCTACACTAACAGATCAACTAAAGAAATTGGTCCTTAACAATCAAATTTTGTATGACTCAATAAAAGATATAATAGCGTAATGACATTCACATTGCTTTCAGCAATTCGGTTGGATACACCAGGCAAATGCCCATATTGCTTTAAAACGCATGATCAAATTCACAGATATATTTTGTTTCATTCAAGATTTCTTTAGAAAAACCGACCAGCGTAGCGGGCGAAGGCGGCTAGTCATATATAATTTTTCGAAACAAAATAAAAAACATGCGTTTAAGGGTTGACATTTTTACTTAAAATTCTGAAACTAAATTTTCCATCACAGCCTACAACAGTACAATCAGAAATATAGTCTCTTTGGATTTCTTATAGCCTCTCTTTCGCGCTGCAAGTAGGGGAATTTTGAAGACTGAACAGAATCCGCAAATTTAAGCAACATGATGATCATTTGGCCAGTACCAGCTGTTAACTATTATGAAAAATAATTTTCAACCGACAACGCAGAACAACTTTTTTCAGATCGTTCTGATTGATGGAATACGAGCTGATATCTGCCGTAGAAATACAAACCGCCATAATACTGAATTCACAAATGTCATTATGGATCAGATTACCACCTGATATGATTCATCAGTTTTCCTTTCGTAAAATCTATTTATGAGGAAGTATCAGTTTTGTGTATGCCAGGTTAATCTGTGCGATCGCAGCTTTAGAAAAATATCTTGATAAATACTAGAAAAATGTATGAATCCGTTCAGTTTAGCCAATTGGGTGGGTTTTCTTTCAGTTTTTTGCTTAATTTCTACCACTTATTTAGAAATAGTAATATTCGGCTTATTTCATTGGTCATTAAATAAGGCCATTATTACTATTTCAAAAAAGGAGTAGCAATAAAACAATCTGAAAAAAAAAAAAAAAAACGCAAACTGCAACACTGCATCGTTTTTTTTTTTTTTATCATTTTTTTAAAGCTTTTCAGGGGCATGGTACTTCTATTTGTAAAATACTGAAATGAGTGAACGGCACCAGAATTTACAAACAAATTTATTTAAAAATAAGCAAAAACTTTTGTTCACGTACTTAATAAAAGAGAAATTTTCATAGGGATAATAAGTGAAGCGGCTAATTACTATTTCGACTAATTACCAAAACATAAAAAAGCTGGCTTCAATGTACTAAACTTCAGACATACCGGACCCTTTATCCCAATCTAGTAGCCCTGTACGCAGGTCTCTTAGGAACACTGTACACTATCACACAGAAGATCAAATGGCAGACACAGACGCGAACTTCTCTCTTTATTATCCTCGATGAAGATTAATAATTTCAGATGCATTTTATTTTATTATTCCTTCCTTTAAATAAATAAAGGTATACTTTTATACCTCTGTTACAGGTCTTCGTCCAATTTCCCTGTCAAAGTTTTCATTTTGTTTGCATGTAATAAATATATTAATCATTCAACGGAGAGAATTAAAACAAATGGTAAAAAAATACCTATGTGCGATGCCTGGTAAATATAAGGGTAAATCAAAATGAATGTCCCAGTTTCAAAGTTTTATTATTCAAAATGCAATTAATGTATTTATGTTGTACACACTGTTAAAGGTAATATATATAGAAGTTACGAATAGTAGTTTGTAATTTTATATTCTCCAATAGATGGCACAGTAAGCCTAATTGTCGTAAGCAGCCACGATCCCCATCAGTGTTGTCAGATGGGCTACTTATTTTAATTCAGATTTCTTGATTTCGCACCACTTTTCTTGAAATGATAAACGCGCCTTATTTAATTACATATTAATCAAGGCAAAAACAAAGGGAATTTTACCGTTTCAAAAAAGTGGTGCCAATAAAGAAATGTGGATTAAAAAAATGTAGCCCACTGGCAACATTAATCCCCATATCTTACAACATGAGAGTTTATGTGGGGGTTCATAAAGGATCGCTTGTATGTGCTTCCAGGTCCAACGACTATGACTGATTTGAAAGTCCGTATCACAGCTGCTATCGCCAACATAAATAGAACCATGCTGCACACGGTTTGGCAAGAATTACGTCACAGACTTCAAATATGCCGTATAACAAAAGGAGCGCATATTGAACAGTTTTGAAGAGTATATTCAAAACTTGATTATAATACTTCTACATGTAAGTATATTTTGAAGAAATACATTGATTACATTTTGCATAGTAAACCTTTGAAATTGGGGTATTCATTTTCACCTACCGTTACTTTTAAATGGATTTATTTGCGTTACAAATTCTGCTTTTAAATAAGGCCAAAATTACTATTCAGAAAAACATGTACACACGACATTTTGTAAACACAACATATTTATAATACATCGTGTATATCTGAGACTCCTAATTTATTTCTTTTCATTTATATAACTAGGGGGCTCGGCCCCCTACGAGCTACGCTCGCCAACCCCCGTCCAGACACCGCAGACTCTAATTGCACGCTAATTTGATCGGCTTTAAAAATATTTCGAAAGATTGAATTATAATTTAAAAAACAGTAACGATCTCCCTATAAACGAATCTCTATTCATTTCTCGTTGATTGGGGAATTTTAACGCCAAATCCGCTGCGGTACTACTTGATTATCATGTCGACCAATTTCGCCAAATTATATAAATCGCCAAACCACTCGCCAAATTATACAAATTGATATAATTTTTATTTTAAATAACGAAATAACAAATAAATTCGTACAACATTAATAAAAACACAAATAAGACGTCAAAATAAAAATAACTTGATGACGTATACACGTGTAACAACATTTGAAAATAAGCTAATATAAAAGGAATTAAGTAAAGAGAGTCTTTGTCTCCTGGTATTTTTTAACAAAGCGAAAAGAAAGTTCTTTTAAATGAGACATTTTAAATTAATTCTCAAATATCAAATAAATGTCTAGCGCAATTTCTAAATTTGAACTTTTTTGCAATATTATTTTGTGTTCATTTTATGTAATAACTATGATGTGACGTAAATATGACGTAATTTCTCCTAAGACTTTTAACGCATGTTAATGAATTTATTATTTTACAATATCCTTTCTCTTTTAAAATTCATGTGTATACTTTTTATGACGTAATTATTAATAACTTCTTGCTTTTTATACGTAATTATTTAATTCTAATTTGAAAGTTTTTTTCCTGTTTATAATAGTCAGGTGTAAATAATTTTTTAATTTGAAGCAAACATTATTGCTTGCGCTTTTTATACAGTTGGCAACAGTTTAAATTAGTACAATTTTCTGAAATCTGTAAAAAATATCTCTAGAAATGCTGAAAATTTGAATTTAAAATAGAAATAAAACCTGAAAAAATGAGTCAAAATAAAAAAATTAATGCAATCTGCACTCCGGCAAATTCTAACGCATAAAATGATCTAAAAATAATTACACTGTCATGTATAGTTTTTGCTGCTATAAAACTTTTTTAGTGGAACGATTTTGTCCAACTTTAGCATTAAATAACTCTTAAAATAATTCTTCGATTTGAAAACTGTCTGCATCAGCGTGTTTATCAAACATTTCTGTATAAAACCACCGATTTTCATATTTTTGTATGCATTATTTTTGTTAATATTAACGGAGAAATGCTTCCGGTCACAAAAAAATCAAAACCGGCGGCGGCGGTGGCGGCGGCGGTGACAGCGGTAGTTACTTTTTTTTAGAATAGAGAGATTCCTGGTTTTATTTGATTAAAAAAGATACGAAGGTTGGCAACTGTGCTTTTGCTCATGCCCGGATGATTCATTAGAATATCAAAATCATTGGGCCCACCGTGGCTGAGTGGTTAAGGCACCACACTGCAATCGCTTGAGAGCGTAGGTGGGCTGCGGATTAGACTCCCGCTGGCTCCGTTGCACACTCTTTGTAGAGTTCCCGGATGTACTTCTCCGGTGTTGT
This sequence comes from Maratus speciosus, assembly GCA_963932465.1. Classification (NCBI taxonomy): domain Eukaryota; kingdom Metazoa; phylum Arthropoda; class Arachnida; order Araneae; family Salticidae; genus Maratus; species Maratus speciosus. The sequence continues at coordinate 280,912,974 of OZ010799.1, read as the reverse complement.
AAATTTCTTTGTGCTAACTCGTCCTTGTATATTGACAATGACTTATAAGCGGGCCCCGGAGGTCAACCATACAAGTCAGATGGATATGATAAATAAATAAATCAATGAAAAAAAATCAAAATCATTCATTGTGCTCATAACTAATTAAAAGATTTTGTCGTTACTAAAAAAAGTATGATGCACGAAAATTCTTTTTAACACTTTCCAACATTGTTGAAACTTAATTATTGATTCGGTTTGTTTGTCTGTCTAACTTCCCGTGCGCTAACTCTCGTAAATATTCTATTATTTATTTATTTATTGAAAACATACATCTGATTTGTGTTCTTGACACCAAGGCCCGCTTATATGTCATCGTCAATATACAGCGACAATATAGCACAAGGAAATTTACAACACCAGAGAATTACGTCCGGAAGCTCCACAAAGAGTGTGCAACGGAACCAGCGGGAGTTGAACCCGCAACCGACCTAACCTCTCAAGTGATTAGCTGTGTGGTGCCTTAACCACTCAGACACGGTAGAGCCAATATTCTCATTACAATGGTATTTTATATGTTATTCATATTTACTGAAGAATGTTCGGTATTGGAAGTGAAGTGTGTGAGATTCGTAGTTCCTTTACTGTGTTTGATACACAAAATAATTCCGTTTTGTTGTGGTATATGAGGAAAAATCGTTTGCAAAAAACTTTATTCATAGCACAATATTTCGAACATAATGATATTCATATGCATCAGTTAGATGGCCTGGATCATGCTTTTGCAGGAATACAGAATAAGTACATTTATGGTTCGTAAACATGGACGCACAAGACACTTCCATCACGTTATTATCTATGGGGGAAAATTCATTTACGATTTATTTTGATGATGTTATGAGACTTCAAACATGACGAAAATTCAAAGAATTACTTAGGTGCACTGCAGGATGTTCTTTATTTATTATGGGTGTCATAAGGTTTATCGTTCATATACAGAGAGACACAAAAAATTTCGGTTACAGGATGGACTAAGATCGATAGCTGCCTGAAGATCGTTTCTCTCTGTAGTAAGCATATTTAAATTTATCTCATTTTGAGTGTATTAGATGGTGTGTAGATGTGTATTAGATAGTGCGTAGATGACGGTATTTCTATAGCTCGCATACAGGCTTAAACGAAAGAATTGGCGCACATAACCTTATGTGGGCAGCAATTGCTGAAAATGAATTTTTACTGACTTATTGACTTATTTATTTTTTAAATTTTGCATTTAGATATCTGATTTTATTATATAAAAAAAATAAAAAATTCTTATTAATAATCTGTCATTGTTGTAAAGTGTTTCACAATCTATGCCTGGTGTATGATTTTATTTTCTTGTTGATTTATAAAATTAATTATATTTTCATGATCCCAAATACTTATAATAATTTTAATAAAACCTTTTATTTTTGCATCGATAGCCTAAATTTTGAATTTACACGGACTAATTTTTTTCAACATTTTAACAAAACGAACTATTTAGTTGTACCAGAAAACTTCTGTATAAAGGTTTCTCATGAAAATAGGAAATATAGACTGTAAAAAAGTAAAATAAAGGAAATCTTATGATTTTCTAACAATGCACGAATTTTTTTAACAAGAGAAACTTTTACCTGCGAATTTTTTGGATCCTTTACTTAAAATAACTCGATTCTTAAAATTCACTAGAAGAATGGAAACGAAAAAAAAAATCATGTAACTATGGAAAATTTTCATTTCTTTAGATTTCAGATGAAAACTTTAAAAAAAGTAGGAAGTTTGAAATTGGATTTAGAAAAAAAGAAGTGCTCTTAGTTATATGTGATGTAGAAATACCTCTGATTAAAATTTTAATGTTCCATGTTAAATATCACTTTCATACTTTTAAATGTATATGTATATGTTTCATTGTAAAAAATGTGTGTAAAACAGTATGAATGTATTATGGTTCTACTATACGTTACATCCATACTTGAAACGTCTGTCACTAAAAAAAAGGAAAAAATGTTATTCTAAATTTCTGGTATAAATTCAGAATTCATAACTAAAAAAGGAAGCCAAGCTGTCAATCCTTATTCAAATCCACAGAGGCGTAATAAATAATGTAATTTATATAATGTATGGAATGAATTTATAATGTAAGGTTAAATTACTGTGTTTCTGACATATGAAGACTTGCTTGAAATTTAAAGATGCACATTTTTCTCCGTATATAAACGTAAAAGATAAAAACAATATTCAAAAACCTATAAAATTTTTAATTTAATGAGTATGCTATGTTTTCAAAAAGAAATAAATTTCGCTATCCGATTGCATGGAAAATAATAGTTAGTATGTACTTTAATAATCCTTAGTTTATTTTTCCTCGTACATGATTTTTTTTTTCATTTCTTAGAAAGAGATGTGTGTTATACGAATAATTTACATAAAAGAAAAAAAATCGTGTCTGGGAATTTAGGTGCATATTATACAGCCATAACATAACATATATGAAAAGAATTCGTTTAAAGTTCTTAAAGAATATACATATTTTAATTGATATCTTATAATTTACTTACAACATGCATATTTTCCAATCTTCCAACTTTTTTTTAAATCAAAAGAACGTCATTTGAACCAGGGTTGGGAGTTTGGATTCAAATTAAAGTGACTTTTGTGCACATAAAATTAGTGCTTATTTCGCCTTTGGAAGTATTTGTGCATATAAAAAAATGTAATTCCCTTGTTGTCTTAAAGTATTATTCATTAAAATCTAATTTTATTGAAAATTATTTTAAGAATATATATCTAATGAGATAGAAAAATACGCATCTGAACACTAATGTACGTAATCACAACTAAAAGCAATTTATCTTAATTTAAGGACAAATATCGTTTGGTTTTGTTACTTTCAAACTTTAAAGGAAAAAAAGTTTTACAGATACAATGAAAAGTTTCAAAATAAAACTGCGAACAAAAGTTCTATTGTTTTAGAAAGATAAATAATCATTTCGCAATAGAAAGTCTTAAAGAACTAGAAGAATTAAATCTGCAAGTAAATCATTTTTCCCGTTGGGTAAATTTAAATTGAAAAACTTTTTTGTTTTAACTTTTATAGTTAAACAGGAAAACAAAGGTTTATTCATCAATCATCAGTACGATAAATATTTGTTTCTAAAATACGTTTACAAGGTTATTAGGAATGAAGGGGTTAGAAAATTATTTTTTTTTTTGTAAAAGTAAGTTCGTTATGTTCTTCATTAAATAATGTAGAATTTTTTTTCGAAGTCACTGACACTCAAATCAAGGTAACTAGATTGGCCGCAAACTTTATTCATACATTTGAAATTCTTACTGAAAATTTTTACCATTTTTTATTTACTTCACGTAATCACTAAATTGCTCTCATTAAATAAAGCAAGAAATATTATCCTGAATTTTCGGTATGAATTTCGAATTTATGACTAACGAGAAAGAAAATATCATGCGTCAGACATACATTACGAAACACTTTCCAACACATTCAGAATAATGTAACAAAACTGCACCGTTTAAAAAATTAAGATATAACGTCTAATTCAACCATATGGAAACGCATAACACATTTCAGGTGTTCCCATCGACAATCCGAAAATTATCCGAATTTTTTCAACAGCCCTGTATATGATACATGGGTTTGAATCTTTTAACTACATGCATGCCAAAAGTTTGTTCACTTGAGAGATACATATACTCCAGTTGAAAATTTACCTTCAACAATTTCCTCTAATAAGGAGAATGCGTGAATACTTCTGGGCAGCCCTGTATTTAAGGTATAGAATTTGTATCTAACGAATAATATGCAAAAAATTAATTAAATTACAAAGCGCATACCGGATTTTAAACCGCACACTCCAGCAATTATTACTCAAAGGCAGTACCGTACAGAAATCGATTACTTTTGTGTGTCCCTGTAAATGAATAAAAGATGCTTTGAGTGCCATATTCTAACGTAATCGTAGTGCAATTCAGTGATTTATATCAGTTTCAATACATTTGAAATAGCGTAATGTCATTAAAATATTCTTGAAACGATTTTTCCTCATATACCATAATGGAATGAAACACTTTTGACTGCCCCTGTAAATGAACGATTAATCCTACATACTTCATATACAATACCAAAAGTGCTTTTGTGATCCTAAATAACCTTTATCAATTTCATGAAAATCCGAGTATATTTACGGGTGTTAGATCTTGGACAGACGTACAGACAAACCGAATGCATAAGCACTTTTCAACTTTGTTGGAAAGTGTTAAAAAAAGAAGGACAAAATGTCAATCTTTATTCATATCCACTGCGGCATAAGAACCCTAATTTATAAATTGCATAGTCAAAATATTACAGTATTTTCTGGTGTATTACGAGTACAACAAATACTTGACATTTATATGTGAAATTTATTCAGTTTATATCTAATCGGATGTGTCAATCCCAAACTTTCTTCTATCTCATACATGTTCGTTCTTCAAAATTCGGTAACATAGTACCAAAATTAAATGACAATCCATGCGCATCACGAGGGTTCTAGTGAATGGAGTTAAGAGTAAAGAAGAGATGACATACAGTGTAGAGTCTACCAGTTGCGAATGAAGTAACTGAGGTGGTTGCCACAAGATGGCGGCTGCTTTTTTTAAAAAATCAGATCTATAGTTCCGATTACCGCCGAGACAACCTTCTCACCAGTAAAATTTAGAAAAAAGTTTCGTCTTATTTAAAAGTCTTAGAATAATATAATAGAAATATTTTCTCAAAATTTAAGTAAAAATTTATATTTGTTTTTATTGGTGTGAGTTTCCTTTTTTACCCCTTCATGGTCGCTTAATATTTGGAAAAACCATAAAAAAGTACCTATTTATTTTATTACAGAAATTGAATAATTATAAGGTTTCTAAATAAAATATGCAATTAGTTTTTTTTAAGGCGAAGAAAAAAGATGTTATAGAACAAATTCATATTTGTAGAAAAGCCATCATGCGAGAATTCTGTGTCTTAATGTTTGTTTTTCATCGTACAAATTAATGAGAATAAAACCTTTATTTTTCACATCTTAGATCTTTATTTATCATCATCACACACATTTTTACAAATAATATTTGAAATAATATATATACATTAAATTTTGATTATTAATAAATTTTTTAGCGTTACATACTTCGAAACATGCAATACAAAGCCCAACATTCCAGTCAGCGTAAAAGCCAAACCCAAACGACAATATTCAAAGAATTCATCACACCGAAATGCCAGTTAAATTTTTCTGGTTTCAGAAGTTTTTTCCAGCAATAAATCTCCAGCCCGGAAATAGGACGGGAACGAGAAATAACGAACGACACCTCAGCCCGTGATATTGACGGGAGCGAGAATTAAGGGGTTAAAAAGTCAGTTTGTGTACTGGTTGTCACGATATGGAGGAAACGCAGGGTCTGACTACCGTGAAAGTAAACTTCTACCAGTAAAAATTAAAATCTCTTTGTGCCATTATTTATGACTGAAATTTTACATTAATGAGGTGTTTAAATAAGAAGGAAATTTTCATATAAATTTACAGGTGGATGTTTCTACCGGCGGTAATCAACCCCTGAGAAAGCGGTTACAGTTGAAGCTTCACTATTTTAAGGCTATGTGATTTCCTCTTAATTAATAGTTCCATGTTCGAGAGACATGAAATTCCTTGCATGAGTTCTTGGAATAAGACTATTGCTAAAATCGTGTCAATCCAGAAAATCGCGGCATGTTAGTGCTATCTGTAGGGTTATTTACACCAAAACCTAATCAGCAACAACTTTTGGCAACGTGTAATTGAATCTGACCTTTGATGAAAATCCGTGAGTTAGTTCTTCAGGCAGAGCTATTGGAGAAATTGTAAAAAATGCAGCAATGAAACACCACCTGCTGGTTGATTTACACCAAAAACAAATAAACACCAATCTATATCAGGGACTAACTAAATCGGAAATTTGATAAAAATTCGTGCATGAACTCTTTATTTGGAGCTGTTGCAGAAATCGGAAATAATGCAGAATACTAGCGTCACCTGTTGAACTACTATTTAATCCAAAATGTAATCAGCACCAAATTACTGTAATTTCCGGCGTGTAATCCGAGGATCAACAAATTCTCTGTTTGGTACCAGAAATTTTATTTAGTAATTAAACACAAATATTTTCCGCGATCTGCTAAGTTACATTTTAATTTTAAAAGTTTCTGAGTAGAAAAATGATTGTTTGATCCGCGGATTATACGCCGGAAATTACGGCATATCAAGGTATAGCTGAATCTGAAGTTTGAAGAAAATTTGTGCATTGGTTCTATAGATATAGCTATTGCGCTAATCATGAATGATGCAGCGTAGCAGTGCCACCTGTTGGGTGATTTACACCAAAAAGTAAGCCAAAACCAACTTATATCAGGAACTAACTGAATCTGAAGATTTACTAAATTCCGTACATTATTCTTGAGATAAAAACCCATAAATATTTTTGTAATATATGGACATTTACAGACATTGCAGACTCAATTACAGACATTTTCTAAAAATAGTCAAATCGTGTTCAGGACCTTCTAAAACATGTAAATCCGTCGAAAACCGGAAGTCGAACTTTTTCACGTTTCTAATACTTTCTTCTTATAAAGACAGAAGAAAGTTAATATGAACGATTAAAAATAACGAAAATGCAATTTAACAATAAAACTAAGACTTTTTATAGAGTGAGCATGCTTTTTTTTCACAAAAAATTAAAATTCGCAGCTTGATTATATGAAAAATAATGTTATATACTTTTATTATCTTTTTTTTTTGCCTTGTATATGATTGATTCTTATTAAAGAAAGAGATGCGTGTTAAACGACAATATAACATATAAAATAGAAAAATTATGTCTAGAAATTTAGGATCATATTATACAGCCAGAATAAAAATACATGAATAGAATTCGTTTATATTTCTTAAAAAATAAACATATTATAATTAATATCTTGTAATTTACCCCAAATCTGCATACCTGTCATCTTTCGAATATTTTTTTAAAACCAAAATAAACGTATTTGGAACTTCGAAAAACCTCCAGCATTGAATTTATTATGCTTTTCATTACACATACCATTTTTTTACAATATTTTCATCAAAATTAATTTTGAATTTAAAGTAATTACCAATTTAATGAAAGCTTAAACTCTCAGTTAGGCAAAATAAAATTCCTAGGTCATGAACTGAAAAAAATTTAAAGTAAATTGTGTAAAATTATTTTGTTCCCATGTAACTTTTTATCGAACATTCGTTTAATATTGAAAATGAACTGTCACCGGAAAAAAGAAGTTTTAAAAGTTTTAACTAATAAGATCTACCAATTTTTTGTCGTATCATAAATAGATGGATCATCGTAATCACGTTACCAAGCAGTCCTGATATACAGCTTGGAAGAAAGAACGAGAATACTTGTTTGTTACAAAGGGGCAAGTGGGCTACACTTTTTAATTTAGGTTTCTTGACTGACACCACTTTTTTAAATGGTAATATTTGTCTTATTTAGTTGCATATTAATAAAGCATATTAACAAGGGAAATTTTACTATAGTTTAAAAAAGTGTTGCCAATCGAGAAATACTAATTTAAAAAATGTTATTACAGGTTTGTAATCGAATATCCAATATTGTCCGTTTTTATTTCGAATTACAAGAATGTCTGCGACTAGGTTTAAGAAAATATATATTAAAAAAAGAAAAACGAAAGTTCGTTAGCTAAAATTACCTTAAAGTGATGGAAAAAATCTTGCAAAAACATTTCAGTTTTCCACAAATCAATTCGTCTGCAGTACTAAATTTATTATTGAAACATATTGTCAAATTTTCTGTGAATTGCTCATTCTTTTTGTACTGGATTATTATAATAGAGCGATTGAAACTGAATTTCAAGTTTAAAATATTTAGCCTTATTTTTTAATCTGAAATTCCTAATTCATACCAGAAATTGTGAATAGTAATTTTTTTTTATATAATGACAGGCATATTTTATGCATATATTACATATTTTATACATATTTTATATTTTATTTTTATAATGAATTATATTTTTTATGGGAATTTCCACTATGAATTCGGAATTTTCTATTATAAAAGAAAGCCAAACTGGCAATCTTGTTTTGATATTTATACACACTAAAAGTTATTCAATTTACCATGCATTCCAGGAATTTTTCTCTGGGAAAAATGTTAATTTATATTCATAATTAGAGTTAGATATCACAAATTTTAACGAGTATTTCTTCAGCTTATTTAACCCATTACCTGCCGAAGCCGTAAGACACGGGTCTTCAACTTTTTAATTTTGCCACCACAAATATGAAAAGATATTCTTCGCTTTATTTAACGTTCAAACTTTTTGTAATTAATCAAAGCAATTTTTAATTAAAAAATAGTGTTATCTAGATAGTTAATTTAAATTTGTATTTAAAGGTGCGAAAACGCAGCATTAGCAAGATTATTAATGGGTTAATAGCGGATTCCTGCAAATACAAAAGGTGAAGGTGAACAATGTTTATATTATATAAATACAATGGTAACTTGGATCTGAGTTTTTTATTAACAGTTAAATTTTATCATCTTGATTTCATTTCTTGAAAAAGAAAAAAAAATCATTCAAATATGTTTATTTGAAATGGACTTCCCCGTTAAAAACAGGAAAATTGGCGAGAATGAATATTTGAACATTTACTGCAAAAACTTAGCTATAAAAATGCATCGCAATAAAGTGTGTAATGATGATTCGTTCTGTTTTGTTTAACCCTTCTTTCTTTCTTTCTAACCGATGACCAGGCCCCTACCTGCCGGGTTGCCCCAGCTTAACGGGTTTAGTACCTGGCATCGGGGCGAAAGACTAATCGCCGCGAAGCGGCAATAAACCTGACATCATTGACTCATTCGTCATCCTGTCTGTGGTGCCTACTGCTCGTTTGTGTCTACTTTGTTTTGTCGGTTACTTAACGTTATATTCTGTTGTTTGACACCTGCACATTGCTATTCATTTTGGTCTCGTAATTTAGAACCTTGATCAGATGACGAGACCTTCACCTGGCAAGGTACCTCCAGAGGTATAATTCACAGGTAACTTGGAGGACTTTGCACCCACGACGGATTTTACATGCACCAGGCGCCATTATCGTACATGGCGGATTATAGCCAGCAGTAGGCCTCGATCCCGCTGCCTTAGCTGCGGATTCGATGCTCTGCCAACTGGGCCACCGCTGCCCGAACTACTTCTGAATGAACGGGGTTTAGAAGCCGAATTGTTGGTGCAGACTTGTCGTAAGAAAATGGATTTTTGAGGGGGGTGGGGAAGCAAAAAAGAAAAAAAACTGGAGCGCCGCAGATAGACAAGTTGCACCTAAAGTTAATTTTGGGCCGAAATGCTAGGCAAACATAACGATGCAGGGGGGGGGGGGGTGAGACTCCGCCTATCTACCGTACCCCACCGCGTAGAAACTGGCTCCGTAGACTTCCCACTGGAGAGGGTCCGGTAGCTTGTGCAGGCTATAGCCTGTGTGCAATTACGAATAATAAAGAGGCGGCAGTCAAAAAAAAAAATGTTCCTGAAAGGGAAAGGGGTTAGCTTGTACATGTTATTACACTTAAAACTTACTTATAGCTATTTACTTAACTATCAGTTATTATATATATATTGTTTTAATATTATCCTATAGCACTAGGTGACATTAAACTAACTAGAGTAATTTACTCTATATTACTTAAATATTGCCTGGCTATTTAAAAGGAATTTATATTTTAACTATTTCTAATATTAGAATCAGGATTTTATTAATTAATTATTATTATTTTTTTTATATTATCTTATGGCAAGTTAACTATGAATTGGCATACTATTATTTAGCTAGGAGGGAATTGATAGGAGACTAACGAGCTGACCTAGTGAGATTAATATACTAATTTCTAATTGAGCTAGCTGCTTGAGGTTGTAACTTAGACATAAGCTATGGGGGTTGGGTTTGACCCAGATTAACATTTAACTTAATAATTCATTATATTTGTCTAGTATAATATGCTTATCTCTACACAGTGGGCTTGTTCTTCTGAGGAGGTTTCCTTGTCTTGGTATTTGGTCACTGTCGTGGTGGTTGTCTTTTTAATATTTTGACATATTCTTGTAGGTCTTTTTTTTTCCTTGATTAGATATATGCTTCTCACATACCGTGAGATGCTTGTCTCTATCGTAGGTTGTTTTTCTTTATGACTCTATTAATGGTGGATGTCTAAATTTGAGGTTTTGTCACTTTGCGAACTTACCGCTGATGAGTTGACTTGTTGTGGTCTTTAATTTGTGACCCTTTGCATTGGCTTTGATCACTTAACAGGTTCATTTTCCTTTGTTTGTATATTACCTTGATACGTGAATGCGCACATGGCGATCAGTCCATTGGAACCTAATGGCTGTTATCACGATTTAACCCTACCGTTCATCTACTGACGGTACTTATAAATACCACTCATTTTAAACTTTCATCCCATAGTGAATATTACTAATATTCTAATGGTACTTTGCAAAAACGCTCTTTTAATTCCCCTTTCCAGGATACATCATAGCAGTAGTTCCTGGTTCGTTATTATAGCCAGGAAGGTGGCTACCTTTGAAACGGTTGATGTGTTTTGTGGCGACATTTTGCCCAGATTGTCCCGATTGTCTTTTTATTATTGCAAACATATTAAAAGACATAAGATTAGAGTTGGATATATTTGTGTTCCATATTATGTTAGAATACAATTTGACTAACTATTTTAAATGAGCGGTATATATATTTGATTTAACAGTTGAATTATTCGGCGGTACCTATAAGTACCTCCAGTACAATGGGTGTTGAAGAAAAACTTCTTGTTTACTTTTCATATGTGTAGTTATCCATCACTTTTATTTGCTTTATAATGTAATTACTAAATTGTAGTATAGTAATGTTTTTTCTAGTATTTCTTTTCTGTTTCATTATTATTTTTCATTGGAAGTTGAAAAAGTTGTGCCACCGGCTCTTTTTAGCTATGCTAGAAATGGCATATGTAAATTCATATATTGCATCTGTGGAGGTGTGAGAGAACATGTTGTTCCTGATGTATAAGCTTAGCATAACTAAAGGACTGCTAACAAAATCGAAACCTAAAAAAATTGTTTTTTTAATAATATCAAATTGAATTTTTACTCATTTTTCATGTGTAAAACAAAACTACGTCAATTTAATGTTTTTTTTATTATTAGTTCATGAGTATCTTCTTGTTATTTGGTATTTTTACGAGTTTAAACCTTATTTGAAATATCATGTGGGTTTTCTGTTACGAAAATATTTTAGGCATAGTGTACTGACGGTAATTTAAAGCACCACTTTAATTAATTACCTCTAACGAATTAAATTTCTTACGGGTGAGTATTTTTTAATGTATATCCTTTAATTTTCATTGTAGTAACTGAAAAAAAATTCAGTAGATCATAATGCAGTAGATAAAGGGTTAAAGATTAAAAGCAAGCAATAAAAATGCACTGAAATTTTCAAAGTCAAACTCCAACCAAAAATTTCAATCCTTGAGAACTACAAATAAAACTTTCCCTATCAAAATAGTTAAAGAATCAACGACAAAAAAAGTACAATTGTTCGTTGCGTACACTTAAAACTGAATATATATATATATATATATATATATATATATATATACATATATATATATATATATATATATATTTGTAATTCTGTATTTAAACTGTGATAAAAAGGTTTTTCTTGCTTTTCATGCATTTTTTTAATGCTTAACACTTTGAGGGGCAAGTAAGTGCATTTCTGTAATGTTGAATTCATACCGGAAATTTCTAAAAATTTTGTTCAAATAAGAAAAATCAATTTTTTAGCATTGTTTCCACCGAAGTTATAAAAGTAAAACTTAAGTGGGCACAGGGACCTATGAGTTTCTTGAAACAATCAAAAGCATCGCCTTCTTAGGAGTACCAAACTCAAGGATTAATGCAAATTTTTGAATGGGGTTTTTTGCATATTGTCCAGAAACTTTAAAACATTCAGAATAAAACTAAAACCGAAAACTGATTTTTTGAAAGTTTAAAGGTCCTGTGTCTCCTTAACACTTAAATGCCGGGTGTTGCTTTTCGGCAACATACCCAATTTAGGCTCTAAAATACTATTAGAATAATATTGAAGCTATAATGACTAATGTTGCCATTAAGATACATTATGAAAATATTATTAAATCGATTTTCAACATGTAGATGGCAACATTTGTGTTGTTTAAGAATAAAGATAGCTTTATTTTTTTCAATTGTAGCTACTTGTTCTTTTTTTTTTTTTTTTTTTTTTTTTTTTTTGGAAGCTTGCGAAATACCCTATTTTGTTCTGCAGTTAGCAAGTAAAATTTATTTCTTACTATAGCTCCTAAAATTCTTGTGTGTTTAATATTGTAGAATTTTATCAAGGAAAATTATTTTTTAAATTAAACACTAGTATTTCCGATTAGTAACAAACTATTTTTAGCCGTAAACCACACTTAAAACAAAATATGATTTTTTAAAGTATTTTTCCCATGATTTATTTAAAAAATAAAAGCCAAAAAACATTTTTACAATGATTTTTGAAAAATCAGGCATTTAAGGGTTTAAATGACTTTAATGTGTTTTTAAAGGATTTTATTATATTTGACGTAACTTTAAGCAATGTATTTACTTTTAAATGTATCTTATGAATTTTAATAAATTTATAGTGATCAGGTTTGTCTGTATCTTGTTTAGCAGGTTTCGCTGCTGTGGTGTGGTTTCCATGATTTCTGTGATAGCTATATCACATCATCTATGAACATAACTTCAACAAATTTATGAGGTTGATGCAGTGTTGCCAGTGGGGTACTTTTTTAAAATTCAGATTTTTTGATTAGCACCACTTTTTTGAAACGGTAAAATTTAATTCGTTTTTGCCTCAATTAATATGTCATTAAATAAGGCACATTTTACCATTTCAAAAAAGTGGTGCCAATCAAGAATCTGATTTTAAAAAAAGTAGCACATCTGGCAACACTGAGTTGATGCAAAAAATTATCTCTTATTTTAATACCTAATTTTAATGTCTTTAATACCAGTAAAACTTTAGTAGTTTATCATTTTATCTAATAGGTAATATTAATTGGTATTAAAATTTAACCTGTATTAAAGGTATTTAAATACAATATAAAAGTCAGTTTCCATGGGCTGAAATTGGGCTCAGTGGAAAATATATATGATTTTAAACTTTTGTGTTTGAATATCCGACTGGAGCAGTGCTGCCAGTGAGCTACTTTTTTTAAATTCAGATTTCTTGATTAGCACCAATTTTTTGAAATTATAAAATTCGACTTATTTAATGACGGATTTAGGGCGAAAACAAGGAAAATTCTACTTATTAAGGAAAGTGGTGCCAATCAAGAAATCTAAATTTTTAAAAAAGTAGCCCTCTTGCAACACTGGACATTTAACTGTGTTTTTTTATTCTCTAATCGATTGAACTACAAGTTAAATTTTAAGAAACTTATCATACTTTTCAATTATGGGTATGTAACAGCATTATTTATATCAATGTGTTAGTATTAGACTAATATAGAGGAAGTTTTGTGATGGCTGTAACATACAAATGTCTTATAATAGCTACAAATTGGTTTTATCGGTGGAGCTTCTCTACCACCCCCTGAATAATAGGCCTGGACTCTGATACAAAAGTGCCGGCTGCCGAAGTCGATTTTTTTTTCCAGTGTGTATACGGTCCCTTGAATTTAGGTACGAATATTTTTTTTAAGTTTCTTTTGCTGAAATTTAGAAAGTCAAAGAAATCTTTTATAAAACTAGGGGGCTCTGCCCCCTACGAGCTACGCTCGCCAAACCCCGTTCAGGTACACCAAGATCCAGAAAGCACGCTAATTTGATCGGCTTTAAAAATATTGAATTATAATAATAATTAAAAAAAAAAACAGTAGCGATCTCACTGTAAAAGGGTTTTCATTCGTTTTCCTTGGATTGGGGATTTTTAAGAACAAACCTGCTGCTGTTAAAAGATACAATTGCTGTTTTCGTATTTAATTAAAAAAAATTGGTTAAACATTTGAAAATAAGCTAATGTTCAATGAATTAAGTAAACAGTGTCATTATCTCCCGGTATTTTTTAACAGCGCTATAAGATAGTTCTTTTAAATAATTCATTTTAAATGTATCGTTTTAAATCTGACTTGATTTTCACCAAAGTTTTATTTCTCTTGTTAATATTCACCTGAAAATGCTTTTGTTGTTAGAAGGAAATATTATTTGTGCTGTCTTAGAATTGATGATAATATTTGTAAAAATTATCTCAAACTATGAAATATATGCCTGGCTCAAATATATTTTTGTATTTAAACTGTTTTGCTTTATTTTTGGGGCATTTTAAATATGAAGCAATTTTCTCCGTTTATGAGTTTTAACGCATAATAACGATTTTTTAATTTTAAAATTTTCTTTCTCTTTTAAAATTCAAGTGTAAATATGGTTCTTATGGGGCAATTTTCAATATGTTCCGCCTTTTAACATGTAATCATTTAATTCTAATTTTAAAGTTTTTTTTTCTGTTTATAGCAACCACGTGTAAATAAATTTTTAATTTGAAGGAAATATTATTCTGTGCACTGTTTTATAAATTGGCAATAATTTAAAATAATACCCTTTTCTAAAATATGTAAAAAATATCTCTGAAAATGCTGAAAATTTGAATTTAAAATGGAAACAAATCCTCAATAAATGAATCAAATAAAAAAATAAATGCAGTCTGCACACCCAGAACTTCTCATGTGTAAAATAATCAAAGAATGATTAAATTCCCATGTATAGTTTTTTCCTATAAAACGTGTTTAATGGAATGATTTTGACCGATTTCAACATTAAATATCTCTTACAATAATTATTCGATTTCAAAACTATCTGCATGAGCGTGTTTATCAAACATTCATCTATAATACCACCGATTTTCATATTTTTGCATGCAACAGTTTTTTTTTTTTAATATTAACGAAGAAAGAACATGCTTAAGCATTCAAAATGGATGCCGATCTATCGGCAATATCTACGCAGATTTTCATTGCGCCATTTCCAAATTGTTACTTTTTTTTATATATAGAGGTATACTGGTGTCACAATTCATACGTTAAAAAATGCGCTTTCAGCAGCCACCATTTTTGTATCAGCGCTCAGGCCTAATATTCATGAAACGGTGGTTTCCCATAAAATTACATAAACATTAGCCACTATATATATGATCGTTGGACAAATATTTTTAAATTCAATGCGCAAAATCATTAAATAATATTTTGTAAATTTTGTGCAATATTCAGTAAATTATTCCTTATATTGCAGTAAAATCTGTTTGAAATGTTTTTCATCTACCTTTTATTAATACTCTTTTATTAATACATTTTATTAATACAAACGTAGTTGAAAGGTGTTTATGAATTCGATTTGTTTGGCCGTTTGGCCGTGTACTAAATCACGCAATTATACTCGGATTGGCATGCAAATTATGTGCGTATATATCATTGAAGTGTTGCATTGTGCAGCATTTGTAGTTCGTTTACAGGGATAATCAAAACGATTTCGTTACAAAACATCTATGGGGTTAAATTGTCTGCGGTGTATTTTAATGACATTACACTATTTCAAACATATTGAAATGGATATATATCACTCAGATGTACTACAGAATATGATGTTCCTAGCATATATCGTTCAATTTCAGGGATACAAAAATAATTTGGTGCGGTGCTGGCTATAAAAAATAATTGCTGGAAGTACGTTTTCAGCTGTCGTACGCGTATTTTAATTTAAGGGGTCTCAGATCTCTTACTGGAAGAAATTAAATAAAAGGACCATTTTCAACATTAAATATCTTAAATTGTATATGATTTAAAAACACAGTTTTAATTGAGATGAAATATATAAGTTTTTTATTTCATTTCATGTATTTAAAAAATTGCAAGACGCAGAATTACTATTTATAGGGTGCTCCAATCTGTCAGAAAATTGCCGAGCAGAAAATTAGTATGACACCTTACGCGCAGAATTACAAATAGATTTTGCAACTAGAATTTTTTTTTTTGCCTAATTATATTTCATATCGTAATAATTACATTGAACGTAAATAAATTTGTACTTAAAGGATTTTTATATTTTTAATACAAAATTGTATTTAGCTAATACAAAATTTTGAAAATTTCAAGAGTATAATCACCTAAAAAAATATTTTTTTGAACAATAAAATTGAAATTTTATGTTCAGTTTATACAGACTAACATGAAACATGTGTTTCGAAAATTTCATGGTAAAATATTCAGAACTTTTTGAGATATCGAGCGCGTTATGCCCAAACATGTCATTTGGAGAAAAATGACTTCAAAGTTTCAGAAACGCATCTTCAGCTATTGTACGGGTATAATTCTAAAAGCTATAACTTCTGTTCTAATGGGAATTTCAAGGAAATAATTATATCAAAATGTTCAGAGAAGATAAGATTTTAACATCTAAAAAAATTTTAATTTCGAAAATTTTGCAGCTTTAAGAGTCCTGAGACTACTTAATTCATTTTTTGCATTTTATCTAGTTTGTATAAATTCTGTACATCATTTACAGGATTGCATAAATATCTCGAGTATATTTCTGCTTATGTATGGAAATTTCTGAAGGAGAATTTTCGACTGTGGTATGCGTTTTCGAATTGAGCTAAATTTTTGCATGCTATGTTGTATATGTGTGAATCTATAGATCATGTACAGACTGCACAAAAGAATTCCGATGCTTTTCTGACTATTGTTGCAATGTAAAAAAAAAAAAAAAAACGTAATTTTTACAGCACAAAGTACTGTTCATATCGCGCTCAAACTCGATCACAGTCAAATGTGCTGTAGCTTTCTTTGGTTTCTTGACTATCTAAACAAGAAAATAACAGTAGTTGCGTAAAATTAACAGCACCATATGCTGGCAATTCGGTCGCCAGCAGTTTGTGCTGGCAAATCTACAGTGTTTTTTTTTTTACAGTGTGGTAATTACTGAAATTGCGTTTTCAATGTGCTAGGCGTTTTCTAAATTCATTACTTAGACACTAACTTTCACCTTATTAACCCTTTAGCGCGCGGTGTCTACAAAAAAGGATACCCAATTTTAAGAGTACTGCAATCGAAAATATTTAATTAAAATTTTCCTTTTATAAAGTACGGGAAAATAAGCAAGTTTTTATTTTCTAATAAATTCATTTACAAATTCCTATGCCAGTCTATCATTTTGTCATTTTAAAAATAGAATTACTCCGGGCCGGAAAATATTAAACTGTGAAAATTTGTTTGAGTTATGTTTCAGTATTCGGAATATATTAGAAACAGTTTCAAAATCTATTATTGACTTATGATTTTTCGTTTTTGTAATTTTCTCGAGATAAAATAGTGAAAAACATAATGCAATTGTTCCACGACGACGCTTCATACATGAATATGTACAATTTATCTTTTGATCCCTTCAAAAGCGATGGCACCAAATCTTGAGTGCAAATTTTAATTCCAAACTTACAAAAGTTCCCAGGAATCATTTTTGTAGCATCTGGCTTATTTTTTATTTAGGCATTCCGAATTCTTTCCAGTAAGTTTTTGTAGTTATTTTTGTACATAAGATAACTGGAACAATGGAACAATGTGAGCTGACTTCTTGGATTCCCTAGTTGCATTGCAACTGCACATCCAGGCTATAAATATTGCGTGTTTCAATGCATTGGGAGCAATAAAAAAAGAAAGTTTAAACGCGGATGGTGGCCACAATTAAAAATAAAAGTACAGAAGGAAAAACAATAAAAAATTGATAATATAGCAATAAGGGGGGGGGGGGAGAAAAAAAGAACAGTTCCATATGATCCTAATAAAATGTCCATGACTGTCGAAAAAGCTACCACAAGGAAGCCCCAGCATAAAAAAGGCTCCTTTCAAAGACTATACATTAGTTTAACACAAATAAATGCAAATCTAAGTTCGAAAGTTTAAAAAAAAATGGAAATATTTACATATTTACAAAAAAAAAAAAAAAAAAAAAAAAAAAAAAAAAAAAAAAAAAAAGATAAAAGTTTTTATGTTAAAGCACAATAGATAACAGGAAAACGATAATAAAAAACATCACTGAGGAGAGTTCAGACTAACAGAACTGAAAAAGCACAAAAAGCATAGGGGAACAAGGGGAAAAGAGAACGGCACCCACCCAGTCTGGTAACTCAATGGAAATAGATGATAGAATGAAAAACGTGTTAAAAGAACAATAAAACAAAAAAGTAAGACAATTTATAATCATGAAAAAATACTAGAAATAGCAAATTATTGAATAAACAATTTATAAGATAATTTCTAATCAAAAATATCTGGTGTGATTTCAACATTTCTAAAAAGAAAAATCCGCCCGCTGCGGCAAGTCTGCCGAGAATATTTTAATAAGATTTTTCTTTTACAGGGAAATAAAATTTGACAATCAAATGAATTACTACCAACATACTTTTGTTTTCTAAGAAATTCGTGTGTTAATTCTGGTATCAGTCAATCATTTCACCATTTTACGAACAGAATTTACTGCGCCTGAAAGGGTTAATATGAAATTAAATCTCATTTATTTTTATCTTTTTTTTTATCTTTATAAAATTAATATCAGATTTAAAGGGATATATATATTTTTTCTTTTTTATTCCTCTTCTTCTATAATTTTTAAATCGAATACTAGATTCGACAGCTATGAATCTTATATATTTTTATCTTTTATGTCTCGCCATGTCATGAAATATGATGACAGACTATTTTTTGAAATTGAAATATAAAATTTAATCAACGACGATTGGACATTCTGCTAGATTTTTTTATTTGACATGCTTTTCTATAGACGTCGAATGGACTGGACAACCAGAAAAATTCACATCGCAGACAAATTACAATAGCTTTAGGGCACTTGAAAACGCGGAAAAGGTCTCGGTCGATATCCCCGAATTTCCTGAACATGAAAATTCCATTATCTGATAAAAGATTCACCGTGACATAAAGGAGAATAGATTTTTACGTAATGCTGAGGAATTCGTATCATACTTAGAATCTCAGAGTTATTAAATTTCCTCGAATGTTAAACTAAAAAAAATTAACTGATATCTGCAACAAGACTTGCTTTGAACATCACAATTTCTTCTACCTTGACAGAAGCCTGTTTTCTTATAAAATAATTATAAATTGATTTTTCTTCGTTTTATAATTTATTTATATTTTAAAGTGTCTCAGAACTCTTAAAATTGAAAAAAAAAATAAAATAAGGCAATTTTCAACATTTAATATCATAAAATCTATATGATTCAAAAACACAATTTTTATTGGGATTAAAAGATATAAGTATGTTCTCTTTCATTTCATTAATTTAAAAAATTGCGAGATGCAAAATTAGTATTTATATTAGGCTCCAAGCTATCAGACATTTGCCGAGCAGAAACTTGGTCTAACAGCTTACGCGCAGTATTACAAAATAAATTTTGCAAATAGAGTGACATTTTTTATGCCTATTTATACTGTAGATTGTAATAATTAGTCTGAACTTAAATAAACTTGCGTTTAAAGCATTTTTACATTTTTAATACTAAGTTGTATTTAGCTAGTACAAAATTTTGAAATTTTCAACAGTATAATACCCTAAAGAATATTTTTTTGAACAATAAAAATGAAATTTTAGGTTCGGTATATACAGACTACAACGATACATAAATTTTGAAAATTTTAGGAAAAAATATTCAGAAATTTTGAGATGTTCGTTATGTCCAAAAACATAATTTGGTGAAAAATGACTTCAAAGTTTCGAAAACATTGCTTCAGCTATTGAGCGGGTATAATTCCAACAGCCATAACTTCTGTTCTAATAAGATTTTCAAGGAAACAATCATATCAAAATGTTCAGAAAAGATAGAAGTTTGACACCTAAAAAAATTAAAATTTCGAAAATTTTGAAGGTTTAAGAGTCTTGAAGAGACAGTCTTGAGATTAAGCAGACGTTTGATGATTAGGATAGAACAAAATTATGTGTCAAATTATTAAAGATGAAAGCATAAAGTCATTATCATTTCTTCAACATACTTGAAAAGTAATTAAATATATATAGAAAACTATATGTAAGAGAAACGACACATTCACCTTAATACTTTAAGTTAAAACATGAATACATTAAAATGATTCTCAGTTTTTATTACTAAAATAGGTGCTAAAAATACAATTAACAGGTTTTAAAACATTAAAACCAATAATCAGATGTTTTTTTTTTTTTTTTTTTTTTTTTTTTTTTTTTTAACCATCTGATTATTGGTTTTAATGTTTTAAAACCTGTTAATTGTATTTTTAGCACCTATTTTAGTAATAAAAACTGAGAATCATTTTAATGTATTCATGTTTTAACAACTTGAAAAGTGTTAACGATTTCTGTCCTTTGTCCTCTAGGTGTTATAATTGATTATATGTTATGTCGGTTTACTATATATACATTCCTTTAATTAAAATGATGTATGTAAAATTTATAATTCGTTCAATTAGACAAAGTCTCAGATAAATTATGATCAATAGACAATGATTTTTCAAACCGAATTTATGTTACATATCTTGAATTGTTTGGAAATCGATATGCATTTTTAATAAAAATTGAAGCATATTTTCCATGCAAGATGGCGTTCGTAAGTTTTATTCATCATTTTCAGAGAGGCAAAAAAAAAAAAAAAAAAAAAAAAAAAAAAAAAAAAAAAAACTCGCTACCTTTTGAATTTATAAAAAGTGATTACTTGAAGAATTTAGCCTAGGAAAAATTACTTTTAGTGCAATGAATGTTACTGAAGTGCTTTCACTCTTCCCTTGAAAAATTTGGGTGCGTAACATTTATTGTTCCTTTGAAAGACTGCATAAAATTATTCAGATATAGAGTTGTCCAAGGCCAATTTTTGAATTCTTACTACTTTCCATATAGTACTGTTGATAACTGATGAGAATTCGTTTTCGCGTTGTGTTATGTATTTTCAAGGTATCTAAATTTAGTCGATTTGTTGTCTGAGAGTGAATTCTAAGGGATATACTAAATATCCAAACAAAATCTAATTAACCCTCTAATGCCTATGGTAGCATAGATGCATAGCTGCCAACATCTCTTAACTATATTGGAGTCTGACACAAATGAGTCATGTTTTAAAACGGAAATATATATATAAGGAAAAATGTCTTCTTTCTATAAGGTACATTACATATTTCATTTTGAAATTTTTGATTAAATAAAATTTCCGGTTGGAAACATGTACGTCTTGGATCTGACTCCGGAATAATTAAAAGATGTTGGCATCTCTGTATAGGCTACCACAATTGTTTCCAATTTAGAGGATTTGTTTAATTAAGATATTCCAAATTGGCACCACAATTTTGAAATACAGTAGAGCGCTGATTATCGGAACTCCAATTAACAGAACTTTCAATTATCCGAACAGCCTATTTCTCTCAAAAACATTTTTTAACCGAACTTCCAAATATCCAAACACCCTGTTTCTCTCGTCCCCCCCCCCCTTCAGATTTAACATGCGAAATCGAATCCCCGATTAGTGTATCGTTGGGAACAATAACAACAAAAAAGAAAATGAAGAAAATGAAAACGAATGCTCCGAAAATAACCCAGGTCCGTCACATAACAAAGCCTTTGAATATTTGGAAGCAGATACGAAATGGATCGAACGGCAGAAGAACGCTGAACCTATTCAACTTACGTATTTACGAAGAGTTCGAGATATGGCAGCATTGAAAAGAATGCCTTCTTTGAAGCAAGCAACAATCGGAAGCTTTTTTTGCTAAAATTATAATCTCTGGAGTTGAAGATGATAAAAAAAAAAGAAAAATTTAACGATAAAAAAGTAAACAAAAAAATTAAAAAACCAAAAAGAAAAATTAAAAGAAAAAATCATACACCTCAGCACTAACTGGTGCTGTTAGTCCTAAGCCTGAAAAAGTGGGAAGGTTTTATAGTCAGGAGCATCCTGTAAATTGTATGTCCATTTATCCGAACTTTTGTTTATCCGAAGTAGGGTCGGTCCCAACTTGTTCGGATAATCGGCGCTCTACTGTAGTAATATTAGCTTTACTTAGTAACATACATACCGTCGTTAAATTGATATACATGCAGTAATTTTTTTTTTGTTGTTTTGTTTTCAATGTGCTTGATATGTGATTATCTGGACATAAGTTACTGAAAATGGGTACATCGATTTCAATTATCAAAGAACAATGGTAATACCTTTATGGAAATTATTTATAATCTATGCAAACAATAACCAAAAATTTGCAAAAAGATCATTTAGAAGCACGCTCCATAGGAATTCATCACGCATATAATTACAATGCAATATAATTATAATTACAATTAGCACAGGATACGCGCGTCCATACACTGCAAAAAGAGAAATACTTCTGGATATAGAAAAACTTTGCGGAAATGTAATACAGCCTCTTCGCAATCATCCAGGATTCAAAAAAGCATTACTTCACCTTTGGAGATATTTGGAAATCTATAAATTTAGCAGACTTAACATTAGGAATACCGGAAATTTTACTAAAATTTTATATAAAAAGTAACTTCGACACCATTTTTTATTTAAAACTATTTAACTTATTTTTTAAACTTATTTTGTCGCGTTTTTCCTTAAACTCAATTCTAACTTACTATTTTCATTTATTTTTCATACTTACTCTCGGACCCATTCAAATAATTTCAGCCCTTTCTTATTTTTCTTTTTTCTTTTCTATCATTATATCATATCATTTAGAACATATTATGTGCTATGGTTAGACTTACTTTCAGGACTCCTCTGCAGGGTTCATACGGGTTGTTGAATTTTTAAACTAAGAAATTCTTCGGTAGCAGTATTTTCTTATAGAAGACCTCTTCTTAAATAAGACGAACTTTCTCGCGTTTAAACTAGATTTATTTTTCTGTAAAACAAGTAAACAATTTTATTTAACAATTAGTCGATTCCTACTTAGGTCATCAAAGAAATATTTAATATAATCCCTTACGCTAATATTACTTTTTGTTGCATTAAAATATCTCAATTTGTTGGTTTTCTATAAGCAAGTAGGTTTGCAATGGAAGTCTATGGGAATTTGGCGAAATATTAGAGATATCGCCAAGTTGATGTCCCTTTTGGCGACTCATTTTGGTCGCCAAATTTGGCAAAATATCGCAAAGTTGGAGACAAACTTGGCGGTATTTGGCGACAGAACAGGGTCCCCCCTATGGTAACCCCCTTACAGATATGAAAATGCATTAAATACTTCAATAACCAATGACCGCCATTTTGTCTCCCATGTAAAACTAAAATTAAATAATTAAAATTTAATTAATGAATTAATATTTGAAAAAACTGTATTAACATCAGTTGTTATTAAGTACAAGTTAAAAAAAATTATTTCAACTTGATATGATGAATAATAAGTATTTTATTAACGATTGAAAATTTGAACACGATATATCAATAAATAAATAAATATAGGGAGAGTGTGAACTAATAGTAGGAATTGAAAAATGCTGATATTTGGCCTTGAAAATAACGCTACCCGTATATAACCTGCCCTAAGATGTGATAAACATGCACTCATCTGCAGGGAGTGGAGTAGCACTGCTGCTGGGTATCCCATCAAAATAGCACCTGCTCACCTGTCTGGATTATTTATTTAGTTTATTTTAAAGAAATTTTTGATTTGAATAAATATTTTGAATGTACCTTTCGGCTCCGTTTGACCCGTCTGGTAAGCGAAGGGTTGAATGGCCATTTCTTAAACAAAAGTTCCTCTTGTTGCCTGCCCCAAGGAAAAAAAAAGACGAAATGTTTACGGTTATTTTTATAGTGTATTAATCAGTTTTTGCAGTTGAAAATGACATTATTTTAAAGACTATCAATACCTAAGTAAGCATTTTCAACTTACAGAATTCAGACATGCAAAAGTAACAAAATATTGTTCATTTTAAAATTAGTGTTCATGCTTTTTATTTAGCATGTCCAATCCACATTCGTCGAAATAGGACGGCTGTCTGTGAAGCTCCAACAACAAAATATTTTAAACACTAAAAAGTAGAAAATATAAATAAAAAATATAGATTGATTTTTTTAAAATACTCTTTTATCAATTAATAGTTTGATATTAAGTAAATTATAATTATACATTGAGAAAACAATTTAGAAATCCTGAATAGATAGTTTGAATATTACTTTTTTCCTTTTCTGTTCGCATGAGTTAAAAAATAAACAGAGCCAAAATCACAATTATTTTCAAAATAAATTTATCAATTAGCACTTTAGATCACACTCTGAATTTACGTAAATATGCTTTAACCCTTTATGTACTGAATTATGAATTCATGAAAATTTTATCTTCTAAAGCATTTTTCGTGAATGTTTAAACTACATTAGAATATTTAGCTGATCATTTAATTAATTTTAGAAGGATTGTAGGATTTAGAAGGATTAACTAAATTTGAATTTATAGGGATTTAGTGCAATATTTATAACACCACTGAAATCTTTTTTTATAAATCTTTTTCTTAGTATTGGGTAGAATTAGGAAATGTACAAACATAATGTCCTTACAATAGAAATAAATAAATATTTCCAAATTAACCCCCCCCCCCCACCTCTGCTAACGCAAAGAAAGCTGAAAAGATGCAAAGGATAAAGCAATTATCCTTTTAAAAATATTTTTTTGTGTAACCAATGCTTTTAGAACAAGATAAAGTAATGTATCTATAACTCATTCTAAGCTGTATTACAACTAATCGATGTATTAAATGAATTTTATAACAAGTTATTTTAATGGTACTTATAAGTACCGTCAGTAGATAAAGGGTTAATACTTAAATCCATTGTGTTGTATATCTGCATCACTTTTTAATTAACTCTTAGAAAAAACTATATTTATATAGAAATATTAATCCTGTGAAAATTACAAAAATATGCTACTAACGTAGCTGCCAATATATTACGCTTTTTGTATCACAAAAATTTTATAGTAAATTTTACCTTTTTAAATCTCCGTAATCTGCCGACTAAAAAAGGCAAGAATTTCTATTAAAGTTGTGTGGTACAAAAAAGGGGCAGAATTGGCAGCTATGTACTAAATAAAGTTAAAAATCTATCTTAAATTTTCTGATGTCTAATCTTTAATATAAAAATAAAAAAGACAATTCTAAAAGAATAATTCATGCATTTAAGGGTCAAGTTTCACAAAATAAAAAAATTATATAAAATAAGGTATTTAGATTTATACTTATTAAAATATTTACTAATTTGCAATATTTTAGTTTTTACTTATATTGCAGATGTGCAACATTAGATAAGGTTAACGTATTATACTTAAAACGTATCTCTGATATTTTTCATTAATTTTCCTGTGTATATAATAAACCTTTCTGAGAATTACATATAAAGTTTTCGAAACAAAATGAAAAATCATGCATTTAAGGATTAAGGCAATATCTTGAACTATACGAAATACAATCAAGAAAGTAGTCGTGATTTTCAAGAAACATTGAATGTTTATGAAAGAGTGTTTAGAAAAGATTTTTACTTTTATTCTAAGTACATTTGTTCCTTTTGTGAATAATAGGTGACTGTATTATAGATCCCGACATCCCTTTTTGTCATAATTTATTCTCGCTTCCTCGTGAAATTTTAATAATTTATTTTATTTAATAAAATTGTTGGTATTAGTTTATTAAAAGTAACAATATCGGAAGATAAGGAAACCCATATACAACTTTTGCAAGCCCTCCGCCTACCAGACAGGTCCAGTGGACCCGGTAGGTAAATACAAAATATTTATTCAAACCAGAAATTTCTTTAAAACAAAATAAATATATAAACCAGACGGTACTAAATTAAATAAATAAGTTAAATATTTTAAATAAAAATTCTGGTGTAGAATATTTTTATAAATCTTGAGTTAAATTTCCGGTAGTTCTAGGGCAGTGTTTCTCACTGCCCAGATTGGCACCACTTTTCTGATATATTAAAATTCTTCTTGTTTTCGCTTTAGTTAATATGTCATTAAATAAGGTGAATTATACTACTTCAAAAAACTGGTGCCAATCAAGAAATCTGAATTTTAAAAAAGTAGCTCACTGGTAACACTGTTCTATGGTTAAATATACCAATGTAGATTTAAAAAAGACTGCGTAATTCAACGACATTTTTTATTAATTGATTCCATATTTCAGCAATATGTATCATAAATATAAAAAAATAAATGTTTGAAAATATTTTCCACATATTTAGTGCTATAGTATACAACACACATTTATTCGATACGGTGATTCTTATTCTTTGAAGAAATATAAAGTAGTTATTCCATGTATCACATATTCGTTATAAAACCATATAGTTACAAAATGTCATAAAAAGCTTATAAATCGTATGTCTGAAAGAAATGTGCAATGAAACAATTTTTATTGTCTTTTATGAACGGGAAGTTTTACGAAAGTTCTAATTTTTTGATAAATATTATATCAAGAGTATCATAAATATATTCCTCATAAAATCATACCATCGCAATAATGCTATAAAACATAAACATCTTGGGTGGTATTATTACTGGAATTAAAATTTAGATGCTTTTTATTATTTCTGCATCAACGGGATGCTATAATATGTGGTACATTTTGTATTTTTTTTTGAGTGATTTTAAAAAAGGATTTTTAATTTCTTATTTCTTAAAAATATATTTTCCCCCAAATAAAACAGTCACATTTTATTAGTCTTAACTCATTACTCGCTGTTGTTGCGTTGACGCAACAGTAAAAATAAATTTGGATGGTGATATTAACTATCACGCTATCACTAAATTTTAATTAAAAAATTGCCTTATTTAATATCAGCAACATTGTGAATTAAATAAGACAAAAATTATGCGTCAAATTTTTGTGGTGGCAAACATTTTTGAGGAAAAATTGGAAATTCTTTATCTTAAAGTTTCGGCAATTAATGGGTTAATAGCTTACTCTAGTTTTTCGGTGAAATTCGAAAGCTAGTGTTAAACCTATTCTTTTCAAATTTTTCGCAAACATTTATAATATTTTTAAATGATTTTTATTTCATTTTATTTTATTTTTTGCATAAAATAGCTGGGTTTAAAGTTGTTAGTTTCTGCTTTTCAACTTCGCTACAGTTTTTTTTCAATGAGGCCACTTCCATTTTAGGAATATTTTCCTAAAGTGAAAATAACTTTATAAAAAAATCTGCAATCATAATCGAACTAGACCAGGCTCGGACTGGCCCGCCGGCCCATCGGCCCGAGGGCCGGTGCGCCCTCGCCCAGGGAAAACGTCGCGCCCCTAAGTGCCTAAGCCGCTCCAATATTTTTTCACTTGTTGCATACATACATTCTGATTAGTGTACTAAATTTCGAGAATTCGTTTAGGGATAATCATCAATTAATAGACAGCACAAGAGACGTATTTTTTATTATTATCACAAAGAAATTAAAGACATATCGTAGCAATTTCAGGATCGGAAACCAAAACGGACATCTTTGCATGCGATTGAAAGAGAAAATATGCCCCCAACGAGAGCTTTAGTAGCCATTACGCCCTGGACGAAATTTTTTTCATCGCTTCTTTTCATGATATGTTTTAGAATTTAAGCAGTATTTTGCATATTTTCGGTCCTTTTGCTTTTAGTACTCTGCGCCCCTTTCTTTATAGCCGCCCCTGAATGCACATATAATGGTGCTTTTTGAAAGAGAAAAAAAAGAGAGACGTATCAGAAGTCAAAAAACTTTTTGTATGGATTTTGTTTTTGATTGGAAAACATGATGATCTTTCTTTTCGGGGAATACAAAGTTGAGGATACTTTTGGATTGCAATCCTGCAAGCTGTGGTATCTCGCAGGCAGCGTTTTCTCATTCACAAAATATGCCGTTATTTTCGGATAGTAATCTCGCGCCTAGTTTAGGGGTAATCAATGAAAATACAGAAAAAAATACATATGCGTCGAAATGAGAACCTCTTTCTTTTTTTAAGTCGGTTAAAAAATACTGGCTATGTCAGCTTGCATGAATACAATCCCTGGGGCACTTACACTCAAGTACGGAAACTTAAATATTTCCCTTGATCTTTAACAATGATAAAAGTTTTGCAATCATGGGAAGAGTGTGCTGGGAATAGTGAATTTACTTAATTGTTTTAGGGATTTTAGACTAACAAAGAAATGTTTTAGGGTGTACTTTTTCTGTAGAAACCTTTTCATAACGTCGTATCAATTCAGTTCTTTATGGACACATAATAGTAATTTTTTGAAGGATAAAAAATACTAATTATTTTCACAAGCAAGTATTATTTTCACATTCAAATAGCTTTATATTTCAGCATTCCAATACCCTATAATACGTGGTACAAAAAAAGCTTGAGATTTAGTTTTCAAAATTTCTATTTCCAAACGGAAAGTATATTCTTGTTCTAATTATAAATATTTTTTAAACGAAGTTTGCATACCGAATGTTTCTTGTGTGTTGAAGGAGATATTTGTAGATACCACATGTAAATATGCTACTTGGTTAATAATATGAATAATAACAAAACAGTAGATAATAAAATATAGTGGCTCTCAGATTGCAATAGAAATTGAATTTATGACATTTTAAACTGGCTTGATAACTAATTCCTATTACATTAAAGAAAAAAAAAAAAAAAAAAAAAGGTTGAAGCCCTTAGCAGCATCGCAGCAACACTATTTGGCTCTTGGTGCAAAAAACAGTGTTAGCTTTTCTAAGGATCCTCAGTGCATCAATGGTGATAGTGGAAAAAAATGTGGTTTACAACTTACAAATTCTGCTAAAAATAATCGTAAAAAAATATGTAGGTACCAATCAACTGAAAATAATATCTACTACTTATTGTTATGCATAAATTATGTTTCCGAAGTCGTATACTTATTGAGAATTGTACCAACATTTATTTTTCAGTCAATAATACCCCATTTTTGACACCTTATTTGAGTTTCTTGGATCGAGACAGCCCGGAAAGAGGCATAGTTTATATGCATTAAATTAAATCATGGTAGGGTTAGAAGGGTTTAAATTTGAGGATGTTAAATATAAATCCATTGAAGAAACTTAATTTTTAACTTCATAAAAATTATCTGATGATTTTTTATTAATTCATTAGAGATATAGTGAATAGATCCAAACTTATTCCAAACTTTTTTTCTATTCAAAAACTTTTCTTAGTTAGAAATTATTAACAAAGTCATTTTAAAAAATATACAGGGTGTTTATAAAATCCCGGACCCATTTTGATGTTTAATAACTCATAAAATAATAAAGATATATTAAAATTAATAACATAAATGGTTAGATAGACTCAAAAAGCTTCATGACCCTTGTCAATGAAGTTCTACGTGTGCCCCCTTCGTCGCACGGAGAATATCAAGTCGATAGTTAATTTCACGCCAGGTAGCGGCAAGCATGTCGCCATCCACAGAAGCTATTGCGGTTGTAATTCTGGCTTTTAAGTCATCAATGTTCGACACTCTCCCCCTGTAAACATTGTCCTTTACAAATCCCCAAAGGAAAAAGTCCAGCGGCATTATATCAGGGGATCTGGTTGGCCAAGGAATTGGACCTCCTCGCCCAATACATCTTCCTGGAAAATGGTCATTCAAAGAAGTACGAACGATGGTACCCCAATGAGGCGGTGCACTATTGACGTGTGGCTGAAGCTCTTCTAGTTGTGGAAATACGAAGTTTTCCAACATGTCTAATTGATGACTTAAAAGCCAGAATTACAACCGCAATAGCCTCTATGGATGCCGACATGCTTGCCGCTACCTGGCGTGAAATTGACTATCGACTTGATATTCTCCGTGCGACGAAGGGGGCACACGTTGAAGTTCATTGACAAGGGTCATGAAACTTTTTGAGTCTATCTAACCATTTATGTTATTAATTTTAATCTATCTTTATTATTGTATGAGTTATTAAACATCAAAATGGGTCCGGGACTTTATAAACACCCTGTATATTAAGAAAAAAACACAATTGTTAAAAACATTGATGTGTACAACTCATTTGAATAATTGGTTTTGGAGATATTAGAGAAATTTTTCCTTTTCATAAATTAAGGGGTTCGTATTCCGCTATCAAAGGAGCCACAAAAAAATCGTAGAAATTTACAAGAAATATTTTGTAGGATTTTTTGTAATGTAAAGTAAGTTTTTAATAAATTTATTATTCTAGTAAAATTTTACTGGGGACTAATTGAGAGTTTTTGGTACTTTTTTTTGTAAGATCTTCAATTTATTTTCCGAAGTTTAGGGATAAACCCCTAACACATTTTCTTTTATAACAGTATTAAGATTTAAGAAAAGCATATAAACTATATATCTTTCCTGGCTAGAAAGGAACTGAAACAGGGTGTCAAAAGTGGATGTTACTATTTGAAAAATCAACGTTCGTGTATTTTTTAATATGTAGACAGCCTCCAAAGCAAAATTTATGAAAAGTATTTAATAGTAAATATTATTCCTATTCAGTCCTATGTCTTTTTCATACAGTGATTTTCAGGAAAATGGTAGGGGCGATGATTTTTTTTTTCTGCAAGGTGTCTATCGATAAAAGAAAATAAGAAAGCTCTAGTCTTGATATCAGTAATCTACTACAAGTTAATCTGTGTTCAACTTGCTGGAGCTTTTAGATGTTATGTGATGTGGTTAAAAAAATTGCCTAATATCGTGTAGGATTGATGGAATTTTAAACATGCACGGAGAATATTGCGACGTCTTCTACCTAGAGTTAAAGATTTAATTTAAGCCATTATCCTTTACTTGGTGCTATGCAAGTGTGTTAAACCTTGTCAAGCCAGATACAATACAAGCAAGTCAAATTGACTTGAGTTCGTTAAAATTTTTGCGCCCTCTGAAAATCCAAGGCCTGCGCCCTTTACACTGACCCAGTCCGACCCTGAACTAGACGTATGTGGATATCCCAAAACTTTCTTCTATCTCAAACATGTTAATACTTCCTGAAAAATGCAACATTTTCAGCACCACCGGTTAGGTAATTTACACAAAAATTTAATCATGAACGACTTATGTCAACATCTATCTGAATCTGAAGTTTGATGATAATCCGTACAGTAGTTTTTGAGATAGAGCTATTGCGGAAATCGTAAAAAAGTCTGCATAGGAGCGCCACCTATTGGACGATTTACACCATAAACAAATTTGGACCAATTTATACCAGGGATATGAATCTAAAATATGATGATGAAAATTCATGTATTGGTTCTTGAGATAGAGCTATTGCGAATATCGTGAAAAATGCAGTATAGCAGCGCCACCTGTTAGGCGATTTACACCAAAAACTATACAGCACTAATTTATATCAAGGACTAACTTAATCTAAAGTTTCATGAAAATTCGCGCATTAGTTCTTGAGATAGAGCTATTATGATAATCGTGAATAATGCAGCATAGCAGCGCCAACTGTTGAATGATTTTCACCAAAAAGTAATCATCACTAAATTATATTTAGGAGTACTCGTATCTGAAGTTTTATGAATGTCCACGCATTAGTTCTTGAGCTATAGCTATTGGGATAATCGTGAAAAAAGCATCATAGGAGCGCCATCTGTTGGACGATTTACACCAAAAAGTAATCAGTGCCAGTTTATATCAAGGTCAAACTTAATCTAAAGTTTTGTAAAATTCTGTACATTAGTTCTTGAGATAGAGTGCCCTCAAAATTTTTGTCACATACAGACTCACAGAGTGACAGAGTGACAGACAGACATTTTCTAAAAACGTTCAAATCGTATTCAGGAGCTTCTAAAACGTATAAATCCGTCTAAAACCGGAAGTCGAAAATTTTCATGAATCCAATACTTTTTTCTTGTAAAGATAGAAGAAAGTAAAAAGTAAAATTTAACCCAATTAGAGATCAACGTGAGCTATCCTGTGAAAAAATAAATAATTTAAAACACTAAAATGCAAGTACAAAATTTGGAAAGAAGCTTCCATATGTTTCACATTAGCTTGAGACTCCCGTCGCGTGACTAGTGTACCTCGGACCCTTAAGATTAATTAGTCACTGGAATTTAGTGCATTTCAGGAATTTTTGCTTTTTTGTTCGGACATGCTGAATTTAGATCTGAAATTCTGAACAGTAATTTTTGATTTATTTCATGACGGACTTTTGTGATCGCATAAAGGATCTTTCGGAATTTCTGAATAATAATAATAATTATTATTATAATCTGAAATGCACATATATATGCACTAGCGATGCAAACGTGTTAAATATATGAATAAGATATATGTTATTATATTTTTATTTAGTGTACAAAATACAGAATCAAAGTAAATAAATCTGTAATAAGTTTTATTTTGTTAATTGCACAATATATCTGTCTAGAACGTTTACCAGAAGTACAATTTTTCAAAAATGGTTAACACGCCACTTACTTGGAATCTGTATCATGAACCGCATTTTATAAAAGAACATTCTTGATGTAATGCACATGACAAATATATGTAAAGAGTAGAAGATTTTAGTTTCAAATAAATTTGTTACTTGAAGGATTATTCTGAAAGAATTAATAAATAAACGAAGCTAGTTTTTGAAAATGGTGTATGCATAGCTGCCAACTTTTACGCTTTTTTGTTACCACTAAAATTTAATAGAGGGTTTTACCTTATTTGAGTTATACATTTGTAAAATTAAATAAAACAAAATTTTCTGTACAATTTTAGTGTTACGAAAAATGCGTAAAAGTTGGCAGCTATGTGTATGTTCGTATTGAACATTATCTTTGTAAAAATTATTTATGGAAACGTATTAAAACATTTGCATAATTAGAGCATATACAGGGTGTCCATAAGTAAAGGACCCTTCTTTAAAGTTGTCTACAGTTGTCTATTGTTCATAAAGTTGTGGAATTTTGTGAAAGACATATTAAAGGAATTGAAATTTCTTTAAGAAAAAAAAAAAAACTTCAAAAGTTTGTTACTCGAGGGCGATTTTTAATAAATTACACATTTAGCATTACGAATGTTTAGAAGTTTTATTTATAAACTTAACCCGATTCTAAAGCCAGCATTTCACGCCATGTTCCTAGCATTTCCCAGAACACACTGCTGCCAACTGTGTAACATGCTACTAGGTTGAGCAAAAAGTTCTGGGAAATTTGTGAAAGTTGCGTTGTTATGCGCAAATTAACAGCAAAAGCAAGAAAGACTATTCATCAAAGTAAAGACTAGCATAGTCCACTACTTTCTGCTATTGTTCTGCCAGATTCCGGATTTGCTGGAAGTACCATGGCGGCTCCTTGGAATAGAAAAAATCTTGACATGCTTCTTCAACTTCATTAAAGGATTCAAATCGACGGCTCTTGAAAAAGGTGTTGCATTGATCGAAAGAGGCCATAATCGAGTGGAATCACGTCTAGACTGTGCCACTAGCAGTCCTATATATGAAACAAATTCTGGTAACTATTAGATTAAAAATTTCCCAGAACTTTTTGGTCAACCTAATATCGTATTACGATTCCAGATAGTATCTGTAAATGATAAACGTTATGCGGAACATGTTTGGTTACAACAAAATTTGTGAAACTATTTTAAATATATGATAAATGTGTAATTCGTTAAGAAACGGCCTCATAATTTTTTTTTCGTTCAAACAAATTCCAGTACCTTCATTATCTCCTCCACAAAATTTTCCAACATAGTTTCGTCTGTCGACAAGTTTAAATTACACTGTTAAAAAATTTGCAGCATTCTGGCAGATCATTCGACCGTTTTTTGAAAAAACGGTTTCATAACCAGAATTTAACTATATTCTGACCATAAAATGGCCAATAATATGGTCAGAATAGTGTTAAATTACGGTGACTTTGACTGTTTTTGGAAAAAACTGTCAAATGACCTGCCAGAATGCTGCAAATTTTTAACAGTGTAGGGTTGTCTAATTACAGACACCCTGTAAATAAAATTTCTAAACTATCGTATTGCTAAATATGTAAAATTATTAAAATTAGCCCTCTGGTGGCGGAATTTTGAATTTTGTTTGCTTAAACAAATTCCCATCCTTTTATTGTGTCTTACACAAAATTTTACAACTTTATGGACAATAGTTTTGTCTGTAGACAATTTTAAAGTAGGGCCGTTTAATTATGGACACACTGTATGTGTGTACTACAGGAATTTATTTTTTTATTCAAAAATCCCGAATTTACACCAGAGATTTTGAACTGCATTTTTTGCTTTTTCTGATGACACACACACACGTTTTGTGTTTACATAAATGAAAATTTCTTCTTACTCAATTTCTGTTATGGATTTGGAATTTCTAATTAAAAAAGAAATTCCGGAAATGCACGTATATATGCGCTGATGATGCAAATGGCTTACTGATAATTTTCATGTAAAATATCATAGAAAAGGACCTTGACGCTCTTCTTCAATATACTGCAATATATATATATATATATATATATATCAAGATCGAATCAAAAATTTATCTGACATCTTATTTATATCTGTAATCATGCTCGAATTCAAAATCGTAAATAATACATCAAAGGCATTCTAAAATAATTATTTGGCCTGGAGAATAAATAAACAAGAAGAAACTATGCATCTGTGTCAAATCAAAACTTAATGAGTCTTGGCGCCGATGTTCTTTTAACTAAATATTTAATTGAGAATAAAACTATTAACATACTATTACCATAACTAACATAATATTACATACTAGCAGATCTATCCGGCTACGCCCGTGTCAATAATAAGGCTCCTCCCGGTTAAAATACATTAAAATGAAATAATAAGGCAATGACAATAACTGCGATTGATACATCTCCGCCCACGAATCGTTAAAAAGACCAATAAGAAATATAAATAAAACAGTCTTAATTGCGTATACTGTTAACTATACCATAATAATATATATTCCAAACAAATGTCATTACATATATTAAAGTACAATTATTTGCTTAAAAAGCGTCATTTCAATAAAAAACACATTAAAAATATTAAAAATTTACATGTTTCGACTCTTTCATTGAGCCATCTTCAGAATATACAAATAAACGACAAACACAATGCCAATTGTGACATTATACTGATGATGTCAACGACCTAGCCCATAAATTTTGCTTTTACTGAAATTTTTCTTAACTTATGAACATCATACAATTTCGTTTTTTACACTGTCGAATAGAAAAATGTTCTTTTAAATGAAATTTATTTGAAAATTGTATCTCAATTTTTTCATGTGAATGGATTTTAAAGTAATTTTCAATCATGAATATTTTTTAATTTGCATGCAGCCAGGGATGAGAATTCCGCGTTTTTGCACACCAGTATTTTCTTAGAGAAAATTATATTTAATTTAATCGGAACACACTTGCGATTTAACAGAACAACATTTTCTCTAAGAATATACCGGTGTGCAAAACCGCGGAAATCTCATCCCTGCACTGTAAAAAAAATCTGTAAAATTGACAGGAAAAAACTGTCAATTTTGGCGCCAATGGAAAACTGTTTAATTTACAGAAAAAAGCTGTAATTTTTCATTAAAACAGTTTTTTTTTCTGCAAAAAATTTTTAATTCAAATTTTTTTTAAAGAAAAAAACTGATTTTCTTCAAAACAGTTTTTTCTGTAAGAGTTACAGATATTTTTTGCAGTGTACATGCATCCCAATTACGAAAGATATACCTGTCTGCTCTTAATGCAATATTATAAAGTATAGACATTGCTATGAGAAACTCTAGCATCATATTGTTGGTGGCAACAACCTAACCCAACCATAAATTTAACTTTTACTGCAATTTGACCTTTAAACATCACACATTTGATTATTCCAACGTCTTATAGAATACAAAAAGCACTTTCAGTAATATTTGTTTGTAAAGCTTATCGCAATTTACAGATTGATTATCTATTTTAAATTAATTTTCAATCACTGAGATATTTTTAAATATACCTGCAACCCAATTAAAAAAGATATATCGGTTTGCTATTAATGCAATATTATGAAGAAAAGACATATCTATGAGCAATGCCTAGCATCATGTTGTTGGTGGCAACAACCTAACCGTACCATAAATTACTCTTTTACTGCAATTTGATCTCTAAACATCACGCATACCATTATTTCAACGTCTAAAAGAAAACAAAAACACTTTACGTAATTTGTTTGAAAACTTTATGTCAATTTACAGATTTTTTATGTATTTTAAAGTAATTTTCAACCTTGAATTTTTTAAAATATGCTTGCAACCCAGTTACAAAAGATTAACTTAATTGCTCAAAAACATTGTAAATAATTCAGTATTTGTTTGTTTTCGTGTACTTTTACATAACTAAATTGGCAAATTTCTGTATTTGTTTGTTTTCATCTGAGAATTTCATTCCTGCTGCTTATAACTTTGATTCTTCTGAAATAATTTTAATTCAACTTACATTATTAGTTTTTCAGTTAAGGTTTTGGTGCATAACATTGTTATACGCTGATTAGTCATAGAATTATAGGGTAAAATTCCATAATCATGGTGAACCCGAATATGAAAGATTCGTCTTTTTAAATATTCTGATTGGATTTCATTGAACCTTATATTGTTTGTTAGATAATTTTACACGGATATTTTTAAAATATTTCATGTAGTTTTACGTCGCTTTGTTATAAAATTATAGAAGAAATTTCAATAGTCAGGTGAGCCATATTATAAAAGATTATCCTTTTTCAAAAGCTCTACTGGAAAGATTTTATTTAAATTTGCACTATTAAATTGCACCCAACTTTCTGGAATAGTTTTATTAGATAACATTTTGATGGACATGCTTTGTTATAGAATTAACTGAAATGTTCTGTAATCAGGCGAAACCAATTCTGAATTATTAGTCTTTTTAAAAAGTTAGATAATTTTTGAGGAATAGTTTTAGTATATTGCATATCCGTCTATCATTTTTAGACCAAATCATACTGTAAATGATCAACTAAAAAATTAGGCCCTAAACAGTCGAAATTTTGTCTTACACATTAGGAAACGTAATAGCGCAGTGATGATCGTACCGTTTTCAGCTACACGGAAGGACATTTGAAATAAACATACATATTACTTTAAAATGGAAGATCAAATTCACCCATATATTTCTTTTAATTAAAGATTTGTTCGGGGAATTTGTCCGCACCCGGAGAAATGTGCTACTCAGATAAATAAGTGATCGCTAAAACGAAACTGATCACTAAAACGAAAATACCAAAAATAATTTTCCCTGTAGTTGTTGAGAAATCTAACAAATATACTAAGGGTTAAAAGTATATTCGTATTTCAAATTAAAAACGATTTTTATTTATGTATTATTAACGAGCAGTATATCAGGCATCTTTAACACATGTATAAAAAGATTCACTGCCTATAATGTTTAAATGGAAACTCATATTTCTATTCATAAAATCAAAATCCACAGCCATGTTCAAACGTAATATCAGTCACGATTTTTTTTTTTAAAGCTTACCCTAAAAAATAGCAGCTATAATTCCTATTTAATATGAATCGTAGAAAAATCGTATTTTATACAACCGTATTCGATATAAATCGTAGAATGTTATCACTGCATTTCAGGTATTAAAACATTTATCTAAATGATATAATTAAAGATACAGCATTACAAAGAAATAGGAAATAATTTGTAGCAGCCGGTTTTTAGAACCAGTTTGAAATTATATTGACGAAATTCACGTCATATGTAGCAAACGATTTTTTTTTTTATTATTATCTTTTTCCTCAATTGATTTCTTGATATCAAAACGACTTCATTAAAATGGATTTTTTAACTTCAGAAAAATTCAACTAAGGTACTACGTCATTTTAAAACATGCTTAGTTAAAGTTTTTACACATACATATGAAAAATGTACATTTTCTTCTTTGAATGACGTCAATTTCAAAAACAGCAAAAATATAGTGAGACAATCTGGATTTTTATTGGCTTATAAAACAAAGTACTCGGGTTATCAATTTTTTTTTAAATTATCGAGCAGTTGTTTAGATGTGTGGCAACAGGAAAGAAACTATTGAATTAGAAAATTTAAAAAGAGATATTTCTATAATGGTAAATTATGGAAAATGGTAGAAAAAAAGGAATAAATAATGGTCAGGTGATTTTTAAAAGTAGACAGCGATCTATTCCACGTTTTAAATCGTATGTACATCAAGTTTCGTACAAATGGGTCACATATTGAAGATTTGTATAAAGGACATACACTCAGGGGACGGCTTTTATACATATAGATTTACACAATTTCAAAATAATTCTATTGGGAGACATAATGCTCCACAATCATCTTTATATGTTGACAATAAAGTCACATTTTCAGTCGTATCA
The DNA here is from genome assembly GCA_963932465.1 of Maratus speciosus. Lineage (NCBI taxonomy): Eukaryota > Metazoa > Arthropoda > Arachnida > Araneae > Salticidae > Maratus > Maratus speciosus. The sequence continues at coordinate 280,874,463 of OZ010799.1, read as the reverse complement.
AATCATAACATTCTTAAGCAACGTTTGTTGCGTTCTGCTTACAAAAAAACAAGGCATTCTGGGAATATTCTGCGAGTGAAAGTAGAAGTAGAAATTACATAGCGCGTAGCGCCAATCTAACTACAGTCGGACCTCTATTTAACGAAGTAGCTAAATCCCGAAAAAAGTTCGTTATATGGAAAATTCGTTCAATAGAGAGTCACTTTTTAAAATACTTTAAACTGCATAAAACGTAATTTACGTCCATAAACACTAAATATAATTTAAAAAAGTAATCAGTCACACTTTTTTTATAAATTATATCTATTTGTTTTATTTATTTTACCCATCAAAAAGAAAACTGCAAGGGAAATAAGAATGAAACAAAACACTGTCTGTAAATACATTGTATTTTCAGTTAAAAAAAATAATTTTACACTAAAATCACGATTTTTTATTATGGCTGTCTGGTGCAATATCAGATTTTAAAGCAGAATTCTTTTTCTTAACGCCTTTATCCACCTCATCAAGAATATTTTTTTTTCTTTAATGCTCTAGCACTTTCGCTTTGACATTTTTGAGCTACAAGAACCGAAATTATCAACACGATTGATTATGATCAACAATCTAGAAAACGGGAAACTATAGTTTAACGACATGGGTAGCTCCATTGAGGGTTAAAAGGGAATATTTAAAGTTTGGACTTCTTGGATGGAAAGCAAAGAATCACAGCAATTTTACTGCTCTCGGTGAGTTGGGTGCCTGGTAAGAGCTGTTCATGGTCATTGATCATCATAAAATGTGTTAAGAGAAAGAAAAAGTTTGAAATGTCCAGTAATATTTTAAGAAATAGGGAGAAGAAAAAATTAGATCCCAAGGAAAAGTTCGTTAAATAGAGAATGCATTTCGCTATTTGGAGGTTATTTTACGAAGAAATTTGCTAAATGTTCTTGGTTCCAAGTAAAAGTTCGCAAAATAGAGAAATTCGCAAAATAGAGGTTCGTTAAATAGAGGTCCGACTGTATAATTCTTTTTCTACACACTCCCCACCTGAACTCTTACAGAGTTCATCAGTCAAAAACTCTATCATGAGAATTTAAATTTAATTAAATCATGATAATACAATTTCAAAATTCAAATACAAAATATCAAATTCAAATACGAAATATCAAATTCAAAATATCAAATAATTCTAAATATAAAAGTATAAAATTCAAATAATATAGAAAAATGAAAAATATTATCTGCAAATTAACACAATAAAGTTACATTTTTTTTTTCTCAAACAGTTAATATACTTACTTATGCTAAACTCAAGTAACACTGCATTTAAAGTAAGTAGAATTTAAAAATAAAGAAAGAAAACTTTTAGAGTTCTAAAAGAGATTAAAAAAAAGAGAAGAAGTCTGTAAATGTTCATCAGTCTAACATTTCTAAAAGATATAGGTGCTGTATAGATCTTTTTAGCACTCCATTGGAAGTTTTTATTTCATATGAGCGAATGTTCTTATCTCTTTCTGGAATTGTTCTATTAATTCTACCATGTTTCCAGATAAGTTTATTTTTAACATCATCTTGGATCAAAATAACGTCACCCAATTTTAGTGGCGTACGTGAAATCGAATTTTTCAACTAATGGGATGTCTTCAAATCTAACAAATATTATTTTTTGCATTTCGACCAAAGTTGTGTTAATAGTAATGATTGGCACGAAGACTGTTCCAATGTCTTTTTCTGAGGGTGATACACGTAAATAAGCAATAGTGCCAAAAGCTATTCTACTTGCATCTGAAAATAAGTGCAATTGGAAATTGGTAATCTCCTCAGCTGGAATTTCAAAAAACTAATGTCAAGGAACTGATAATTCAGATATCTGAGGAATTTCATTACACCAGTCTTTCCAAAGAAAAATGAGATCTTTTGGGATAACATCGTCCCAGTTTATGCCTAATGACCAGATTCTTTACATCAAACATTTTATTCTTAATGTGAAGGGTCCTAAGAATCCAATAGGATCAAATACTAAACCCAAAACTTAAAAAATGTACCTCATGGTATCAATTCTTTTAGTAGCAAATGCTGCTAATTCACGAGTGTCAACATGCAAAAAAATCTCTAGACTCTTCCATGCTATACCTAAAACTTTGTAAGGGACATTTTCTGTTTCCAATGTTTCCAAGTTATCACTAGAAATTGCATTATTATTTTTCTACAATTCTTTAAGGGATTTTGAATTAGTATGGCACTTATGTAACTGCATACTACCTTCTTTGAAAGTGTCTATAGACTCTAACGTAGTGAAAAAGGCTTGCTCGACAGAGGATTGACTTCCAATGACATCATCTACATAAATGTTTTCATTGAAAAAAAAACACGTTTCTGGATACTTTTTGATATATTTACTTAAGTGGTGTTTTATTGTAGCTGCTAACAGGTATGGAGTACAATTAACCCCAAATAAAACTCTTGTAAATCTATATATTTGTGGGAGATTGGATTCATCAAAAGGGTCTTACAAAAACAAATAAAACGAGAGATGTTTGTGTCTTCTTCATCTACCAATATTTGTAAAAATGCCTGTTTCATATCAATAGTAAAGGCAACTGAATGAAATCAAAATCGTCACAAAATATCAAAAATATCTGTGTATGAATGAGGACCTGGTTAAAAATATTTATTGCGAAAAAGGGAGTTTAATTCATGAGCAGATGCATAAAAAAAAATCATCAATTTACTAGTTACACGGTCTCATTTTATTACTTCTGTGTGAAGTAAATAAAATTCAACATACCCTTTATCTTCTGACTTAGAAACTAATTCTATGATTCCCTGATTTAAATAATCGATCAATACTTCCTTATATTCTAGGAATAATTGGGGGTTTCTAAAAAGATCTTCCATTTAATTTGACTAGCCGAGATTCTGCGATTTTTCTATTATCATCAAAACGCCCCTTATCCAGTTTCCATGGCGATCTTACTTTATATCGTTTATTTTCATACTTAATATCTGTTTCAAGTTGTTTCATAATTTCATTTTCAGATGGGTCAGAATTTTGTTTCATATTAATAAGTCCCGAAGTTTCAAGATCCCAGAATTTTATAATTTGCACAGAATTTAAATGTTCTTCAACAATTACGTTAAAAATCAATGAAAATTGTTTTTTGCTTTTTTTTTTTTACCTTGGAGGCACCATCCTAAGATGGTTTCAACAGCAACAAGATTTTTGTTCAATGTTTTATATTACCTGTTACTATTTTATAGTAATAGTCTGCTCCTATGAGAAGGGAAATAGGGTCCTGACGTTGTGGAGAGTCAGCAATGTTTAATTTCTGCAGAATGCTCACCTCTCTCAATTCATTTACATATGGGGGAGGGATATCAGAACAATTCGTCTGTTACTAAAGCTTCTATTTCTAAACTTGACTTCGAAAGTTGTTTATTTTCAGATTTAAATTTAACAACATCATTTTTTTTTTTTTTTTTTTGGGGGGGGGGGGGATTTACTCCCGAATGTAAATACTGATATTTTTTTCCTTTCTCAATATTTTAAGTTGTAATTTGTCAGCAATTTTCCGAGTTAAAAAGGTTTGCATTGCAGCGGTATCCATTAATAATCGAACGACAAGTTCTTTATTTTTATTTTTTACTTTCGCACTGCAACTTTGCAAGAAAATACTAGTTTTTTCAATACACGAGACAGCTGAAATAATTTCTTTACTTGTTTCATTTTGCGCATTCGCTGCTTCCAAATTTTTATCTGGATAATTTTATTATTTTATGAATTAGATTGCTTACAAATAGCTCGACTATGTCTACTACCACACGTACAGCGTATTTTAGAAAATAAATCTCGGATTCGATGTTTTGGCATCAAGCATAAAAAACATCTACCTTGTTATTTCTAAATATTTTTTCTTCTTTTCAACATAAAACGCATTGCATAATTCCGACAAATGATTACTCTTACAAAAAATTCAATTTTGTTTATCTGTATTTTTTTTGTCTGAGACTGTAGTCATTAATTCATGCGTGGATGAAAAGTTTAATTCTTTTTTCGAAGGTTTTGTAAATTTCTGTTTGTTTATATCTAATTTATTTGATTTAGAAAATGAAAAAGCCAATTCTCGCCTTTTAATTTCGGTTTGCAAGAAATTCAGTAGGTTGTTTATATCAGACATGACTTAATGTTTTGTCTATTAAATTCTAAATTTAAACCTGAGGGCAGTAATTTCAAGACTATGGCTAAAAACATGGAGCTGAAACCTGTGGTCAGGGGCGTCGCCATGGGGGGGTATGGGGGGGAACCTCTCCCCCAATATATGTGAAGTTGGGAAATTTGAACTTAGAGTTGGGAAATTCTAGATTTTTGTGACAATTTTTTTTTTAAAGTAATAGTAAAAAATTACGAAATTTTTATTGTTTTGGTGATTATGTTTCTGAGTACTGTAACAGTAAACAAGTTAAATTATAAAAAAAAATACAAAAAGAAATCAGCCGCACTCAATTTATCATTGTGTTCTTCAGTTATACAAAAATATTATACATCTACCAGACCTAAATTTCTGTACCCCTGTCCATCAATAGCTGACTATCCAGTTCCTTTATTTCCTCCAAAACTTTGTTCCTTTCTCAAAAATTTCAACCTACCCCACCTTCTGCTCCTAAAAAAGAATCCAGCTATTTATAATCCAAAGGGATTGCAACTTCTTTTGAAAATTGGAGATCACTCGTAGCACAACAGAAAGGAATGTAGTCACCTACTTGAAACACAGCTGGGCAAGAAGATTTGATGAGTTTTCACAAATTGCAATAATTTTTTAACTAATTGCCTGATTTTTGGACAATATTTTACTCATTCTCGTGATTTTTTGCCACAAAAATTAGTTAACCCTTCGCAGTCAAGAAAAGGGTGTTATATGAGCAAATGTGTATATAAGAAGTCGTTGGTTCTGATAAATTTGTCACATTTGACTTATACAGGGTTAGCGAAATTAAATTTCCGCTACTCAAAGGGCCCTAGAGGCCGTTCTACTAGTCCGATGAGAAAAATATTTGGACAATAGACACTTCGGAGGATGCGCTCGAGATTTCCGAAATAAAAAAAAAATAGTTTAAAAAATCGCCACTAGATGGCGCTACGAGTTAGCGTGTTAAGAGGACAAACTGAGATCCCGAAACACTGAAGGACCAGTGGTCTTACACAAAAGGAACACAATAAGGACAATAAGTGGGCACAGAATTTCCATGGCCAGAAATCATCAACCACCATTCTCGCGAGAAATTGTAGCGTGAATGTTTTGCGAGTGTCCAGATCTTGTCGTTCCAATTGCTGAACCGCTTGAATGTTATACGGGTAGAAGATCAGAATTCTAAGAATTGTCGGACACTGTAGTAGGGCATATTAAGGGTACGTGAAATCGTCGGTACATTGACATTTCCATGAGGCGAATGAGTGCTTGCTTCCACGACCGCTGTAGCAATATCCTCTACGACGGCGGTTGTACACTTTTACTTCCACTTCCCGGCAAATCGCCTAACTGTCCTGTTTGCTCGAATTTCATCATCATGTCTTTAAGAGCACGCTCCGATATCGGTCCACGTCGTTGTTTCTTGGGACGGCGGAACTCTCTCACAACTGCATCTGCATTCTCACCGTTGCGGTAGTACAGTTTGACTAGCATTGGCAACGTCGGCATTTTGAAATGCTCATATGATTGGGACACGAACTTCTTCCTTTTATCGTGCGTGGAATTTGCATGTGTTGTTGCAATGTGCTGCCCCGCTGCGCCATCTGGTAGCGATTTTTTAAACTATTTTTTTTTATTTCGGAAATCTCGAGCGCATCCTCCGAAGTGTCTGTTGTTAAAATATTTTTCTCTTCGGAGTAGTAGAACGGCCTACAGGGCCCTTTGAATAGCGGAAGTTTAATTTCGCTAACCCTGTATTTGTGTGTGTGTGCGAAATATATATTAGTCCTGTTAGATTATATTTATGGGTGTTTGTGAAATTTTAAACCAAAAGTCCAGTGTTGTGTGTTTAAAGCTGTTCTAAAAATGACTATAAATATCAGAACGAAAGAACCCTCCATAATAGGAAAAGAGTTTTCGTGGAAGATTTTGGAGTATGTAAAAAACCATTCGAGGATGACAAAGGTAAAAAAAGGACGATTTGAATTTGGAAAGAAATATGACTATGAAAGCTGTCCATCATCTGAAGAAAAAATCGACATGCACGATAACGCTGACACGTTGCACTTGAATAAAATTTTGAAGAAATAAAGATTTCCTTATAGACAAGTTCACAAACAATTATGAATATTAGGATATGACTGAAGAAGCTGACTTTCGAAAGCGCGGTAGGAAAACGGTTTCACCAAAGAGAGGAGATAAAAATAATAGCACAGCAATGAACATTGATACACATAAGTTTTACAGGAAATAATTATAAGAAATACAAGAAAACTTCGGCAATTTAGTAATGAGCTTAAATGACAATGTTCCCTATATCAGGAGAATATTGCACCAATACATTTCATATTTAAATTTCAATTGTGCAAGGCAAATTTGAGTATCACTAACTTAGAAAAGTTAATAATGTTTCTACCGGTATATGAAAAACGGATGTACATGACTTGCAGAGTCAAATAGAAATAAACCAAATCCTAACTGACTAGCTGCTATCCGATTCACCAACTTTTCAGCCGACTTTAAACCCAATTTTTTCCCGTTCAAAGGGAGAAAAGGGTTGTCGTTGCTAAAGTTGGAGGAAAACCAGTACTACTAATACCAGCCGTTAATATTTATCACCTATTCGTATAAATTGCTTATCTCTGATTGGCTGAAATGTTGAAAGTTGGGGGGGGGGGAAGGCGCGGCTAGCGCATACTTTTTTAGAGCTGTGGTTGGGGATATTGCTGTTTGCTATCACACTGGGTGTTGAGACAATATTTTATGATAAGTTGGAGGAAATCAAGAGTTGGCTCAAAAATTGCTCGAAAAGTTGGTGAATCTGATAGCAGCTTTAAACAAACCTTTACTCATGCCATGAAATTCAAAGACTATTTGGGTCATGACGTCAAACAATATACTCATATCTTAACATTCACAGAAGCTTATCTTTATGGCGTTGCATCTAATGAAAGAATCTTTAGTCAAATAAAAATTTAAAAATATATATATTACAAACTACAATGAGGGATAACAGGCTTGACAGCCTAATGCTTTTAAAATGTGAAAGCTAAATAGTGGATTTTATTAAACTGGATGATGTTATCATCAGGTTGGCTTCTTTGAAGACAAGAAGAATTAATGTTAAATGAAAACAATTCGGATGTGCCAATCCCAAAACTTTATTCTATACCATATATGTTATGTTGTTCTTTCACTAATATTAATTATCACTAAGTCCGTGGATGTTGACAGAACAAACAGTTTATTAAACGAAAACACTGCACAAACACATAACAATTAATTTAAAGATAAATTTCTCACACAGATTACTTTTTCATATTAACTTCACACAGAATAATTTTTACGTCTACACTCTTCTATCGTTCGCACGCAGACTGAGTGCGCCGGGGGAAAAGACTGGCAGTGCGCAGATATAATGCGCATAAAAAATGTTCGCTCGCCCTTAAACCCAACACACCCCTCCTGTGAGAGATTCCTTTTTTTTTTCTTTAAACAATTCCAAAAAATACATATACATACAAAAATTATACACAAATTACATACAATAATTACACATATCATAATAGTGAAATACTTCCCATAGAATATAACAACTTATCTTCATTTACACCTTTAGTAAGGAAATCAGAAATAATATGTTCACTTTGAACATATTCCAATGAAATAATACCTTCTGACAATAAATCCCTGACAAAATGAAATCTTAAATTCATGTGCCTAGATTTATTTGAGGATTTTGTACATTTAATCCACTGTATTGCTGCTTGGCTATCAGTGCTTAAAATCATGGCATCCTTTATAAATTGGTTACAATTTAACTCAGACAATAAGTTTACAGTCCATATTACATCCTTACAAATTTCTGAAATAGAAAATAATTCTGCTTCACATGTAGAAAGACTAATACTTTTTTGTTTACGACATTTCCAAGATACTAATGACTTTCCTAACAATACAACTCCTCCTGAAAAAGACCTTCCATTTTCTCCATTTCCCCAACTAGCATCTGAACTACTATTTAAATACCCAAATTCGTTGCTGTAAAATAATTTTTTGTCTTTTGTACCTTTTAAATACCTTAATACTCTTTTAGCCAAAATGTAATGTCTTTTCTCTGGTTTGTGATTAAATTGAGACAAATAAGTTGTGACAAATGATATATCAGGACGTGTTCTATTGGCTAAATATAAAAGTTCACCAATAATGTCTTGATACATAGTTATGTCAAACAATTCATTTGTTGGAGGAAAACTTTTATCTTCACCTTTAACAATAGGTGTTTTCACAGATTTACAATTTTCTAAATTATGTTTTACCAACAATGACTCAATATAGTCCACTTGTGACAAACTTATACCTTTTTCATGTTTTTCAATTTCTATACCTAAAAATTTAGAATTCTTATTTTCGTACAATTCATATACATTTTTAATTTTAGAAACAATATTTTCATACATTATTTGGTTATTACAAAATATAGCTAAATCGTCTACATACATACATAATATAAAAATGTTATCATTTTCAACTTTAATGAATACACAGTTATCAGAAGCTAATTGATTTAATCCAGTATTACCAAGTTCCTCTTTTATTTTTAAATACCAATTTCTACCCGATTGGGGTAATCCATAAATACTCTTTTTCAGTTTACAAACTTTATTAACCCCTATCAGTTTTTCATATCCAGGTGGTGGTGACATATATAAAGTTTCTTCCAAATCACTGTATAAATATGCTGTTTTTACATCAAAAAACTTAACAATCAAATTTAATTTAGCTGCAAGTGCAATTAGTAATCTAAATGACTCAATATTTACAACAGGTGAATACGATTCAGTATAATCTTTGTTTTTAATTTGATTAAATCCAGCTGCCACTAATCTGGCTTTATATTTTATTTCCTTACTGTCGCCCTCTTTTAAAGCATAGACCCATTTACTTTTAATCAATTTCGTTTTTTCTGGCATATCAACGATTTCCCAAACATTATGCTTAATTAAAGAATCCAATTCATTTTTCATAGCTATTTCCCAATCATGTGAATTCACACTATTTATTGCCTCTAAATAATTGGTCGGGACATTATCAGTTAAATTAGCTGACGAATATTTACTTTTCAATCTTTCTGACCTTCGAACTTCAGTCATATTTTCACTTCGGTCTTTTATTTTGTTGTTTCGATTCCTTTTCTCCGCGCCTTCATGTCTAGCTGGAGACAAATTAAGTTTTCTTAATGGGGTTGCGCAACCGTTTTTTATTTCGCTTGTGTCAGAAATTTCTAAATTGAGAGATTTATTCTTTTGATTTTCACGAATTTCATTCTTATCCGGAAAATTTTTATTTATTAGCGGTTCAATATCCCAACGCTCTGAACAGTTACTTAATCCAAAATATCTACTTCCCTTTATAGTTTCATTGAACTTAACAGAACGTTCCTCGATCACTTTCTTATTTTTTACATCATAAATACGATATCCCCTCCTATCTCTAGCATATCCTAACATAATTCCACTTCTTCCTGGTACATCGAATTTATTTCTCATTGTTTTAGGAATATGAAAATAAGCTAAACAACCAAATTTTCTTACATAATTTAAATTGGGCTTTTTACCTGTCCAAATTTCTAAGGGGAGTTTTTCTTTTCCTTTACGGGGTGTTATATTAGATACATGTGTACTGCAATTGATAGCTTCTGCCCAGAATTTGGTGGGAAGTTCGCTTTCATATAACAAAGAACTAGCCCTTTCTAATAGAACTCTATTCGCTCTTTCTGCCTTTCCATCGCTTTCGCTGTTATATGGGACAGTTTTTTCGTGAAAAATACCTGCATTAGCAAGATAATTGTCGAATTCCGTATTTACGAATTCGAGCCCATATCACTTCTCACCTTTTTAATGCTTTTACCCATAAGATTTTCATATTTAGCTTTAAATTTATAAAATACATCAAATGCTTCATTTTTACTTTTGAGGAAATAAGTAAAATACATTCCAGAAAAATCATCCACTAGTACCATAAATATTTTGCCCCACCAAGTGATTCAGGTTGTATCGGGCCACATAAATCCAAATGAAACAACTGCATAATATCAGAACTTTGGTCAATATCAATATTCGGATGACTTTTCCTTGTTATTTTACTTATGTCACATGTATCACACTTAAAATCAGACACATTTACATCTTTAAGATCAATATACTCTTTCATTTTTAACATATATTTTGAATTTAAATGACACAATCTGTTATGCCACAGTTCATAATTACTAGCACTCTTATCAGTAAAATTACACTCAGAATTATAGGCAGGTTGAAGTTTAATCTCAAGTCGATTATCATTTTTAAATGCTTTAGTTAAAAATTTATTATATTTGTCAAAAATTAGCACACAGTTATTTTCAGAAATAATTCTACAACCCTTATCCATTAAAGCAGTAACAGATAATAAATTATATCTCAAATCTGGTACAAAACTAACATTGTTTATGGTCAAATGTATAGAATCATTTTTACTTACCGTATTACATGATACCGTACCTGTACCCTTCGAAATTATTTTGGAATTTTTACCTGCTTGATAGATATCCTTTTCTTCAGGAATTAGATTCCTGAACCATATTTTATCTTTACACATATGCGAGCTGGCCCCGCTGTCTAATAACCATATATTATCACATAGTTCACATTGTTCAGATGAAACAGTCAGTACCGAATTGTTTCTGTCCTTAAATGGATAATTTACATCGTGGTGCGTTTTTCTTCTTTGTCGATTTCCATTGGACCTGTCATTTCTTGAAATATTATTCCTGTAAAAACAATCCTTGGCTATGTGATTCGGACGTCTGCAAATGTAACAAAGTCTCGGACTTTTGTTTTTCCTGGAGTAGAATACTTCAGCGGCGGTCCCTTCAGCACGAGCGGTATTCGTCAGTTCTTCTTCTCGTAGAATTTCTAGTACTTCATCCATACTTTTCTCACGTTGAGTTTTTAAAATATCTCTTACTTTCGAGAACTTTCCTTTCAGACCTCGTACCGTGTAGAATACAAGTTCTCTATCTGTTATAGCCAATCCAAGTGTTTGACATTTTGTTGAGATGCCTCGAGCTCTGGCTATATAATCATTTGCAGATTCATTTGATTTTATTTCTAGATTCTTTAACTCATTGCCGGCATCTATTCTTCTATCTTCTGCTTGACCGGTAAAAGTCGATCTTATTTTTTCCCATAATAATTTCGCATTTTCTTCTGCTGCAAACTGTAGCGCCTGTTCATCAGACAATGACAGCTTTATATATGCGACGGCATCGCTATTTTTTTGGTCCCATTCGGTGGAATCCTTTTCACTCAGTCCTTCTGCTTTTACTTCTGATATGAAAGTATCCAACCTTTTAAGGCTTAAAGCAGCTTTAATTTTTAGGCTCCATATAAAATAATTAGTTCCGTTTAATTCGGGGACGTTTAACTTGTCCATGGTTTCTTTTAACAAAACTAATTTCGATTTAGAATATCAACCACGCTCTGCTACCATTTTGTTGTTCTTTCACTAATATTAATTATCACTAAGTCCGTGGATGTTGACAGAACAAACAGTTTATTAAACGAAAACACTACACAAACACATAACAATTAATTTAAAGATAAATTTCTCACACAGATTACTTTTTCATATTAACTTCACACAGAATAATTTTTACGTCTACACTCTTCTATCGTTCGCACGCAGACTGAGTGCGCCGGGGGAAAAGACTGGCAGTGCGCAGATATAATGCGCATAAAAAATGTTCGCTCGCCCTTAAACCCAACCTGTTAATACCTCAAAGTTTGCAACCACAATGCTAAAATTAAATAATAATTCTATGCCCATAATAATGAATTCTAAAATTATAGATTCGTTTAATTGTGTTCATTTAAAAAGGAGATAGAAGCCTCACATTTTTCAAACAAATCATTGAATTTCGGCACACACTCTGTTAGATGCAACCAAAATTCCAAACCCAAAGAACACAAAAGTGATACCTTTAGACAGTAAACACCCAAGCCCAATAAGGAAGTGCAACCGAATATGAAGTTTGACTAAATTCCGTGCATTAGTTTTACAGATATAGCTAACGCGAAAATCGTGAAAAATGCTGCACAGCAGTGTCACCTGTTATATAATATACACAAAATCCTAATAAGCACCAAATTATGTCAAGGTTTAACAGAATATGAAGTTTGATCAAATTCCGTGCAACAGTTTTTTGAGAGATAACTATCGTTAAAATCATGTAAATAGTGAAAAATGCAGCTTAGCAGCGCCACCTTCCGGGCGATTTACACCAAAAACTAATCAGTATTAATTCTTATCAAGATATAACTGAATCTAAAGTTTTATTAAATTCCGGCCATTAGTTCTTGAGATAGAGTAACCACAAAAGTTGTGTCACATACACACAGACAGACATTTTCTAAAAACAGTGAAATCGTGTTCAGGACCTGCATGTTTGTTTTTTATTAAACAAACCAATAATTAGAATTTTTATGTTTCCAGTTTCAAAATTTTTCTTTGGAAAGGAATTTTTTATGCATAAGTTTCATTATCATTATTATACACATTGTGGTACACATATTATACACACTTTAGTAGTTGAAAGTTGGAAGAATTTTTTTCAAGTTGGGAAATTTTCGAATTCTCCCCCCCGAAAAAATATCTGTAGCTACGCCCCTGCCTGTGGTTCAAGTCCCAACGTGGTTAAAGACCTTACATTTATTTCAAAATAGTCATGAAGTTTCTGTAATTTTGAAATATCATTTGACTTAAATACAGAAGATAAATTTAATAATTTATTCATATGATGATTAATTATCATCTTTTTTTTTCCAAGCCTACTTTCAAGAATTTTAAATGCGGTATTATAATTTGATTCCGAAACTTCTAAACCTTCAATGGCGTTTAAAGCGGAGGAATCCAAGTGACTTCGTAAATAATTATACTTTTCAATTTTCGATAATGAATTATTATCATTTATCGAAACTTTAAAAGTGTTCCAAAAGTTTGTGAAATGCGTGCAATCCCCGTAAAATTTTTGTATATTCAGTTTGGGAAGCTTCACAAATTTATTTTCATTATTTTGGAAAGAATCATTAATTGAATTATTACTCAAAAGAGCAATATTTCTTTTTTTCTTTAAGTTTCTTTTCGCCGCGAAAATTAGTTAAATATATATGGTCAGTATATTCATAAGTTGTGATCCTATCAGCCTCGTATTAGTCTAAATTCAACAAAGGTTCTATTTTATTATTTATTTCATTTAAATTACATGTTTTAATTTTCAACTGATTAAAAGTTATTTCAAGGGAATCTATATCTATTGCGACTTTTTCAAAATAGTATCAACACTGTTTATTAATTGTCCTATTTATTAAACTCAAAATTGTCCTGTTTTTCTTAAACTTTTCAAGGTCAGCCACGTATAAACCTCAAAATAAAATCCGAAATTAAAAACTCTTACCTTGAAAAATCTTCGCACTAAATGCTATCTACCAGTTTCAATGATATAAAAAGCTAAATCATTAATATTCCATTCATCCGAATTCCGTTAGCGGCAGTACTGCACCATGTAAAAAAATATCTATCTATCAATGCCGAATCAATAATTTATCTGACATCTTATGTATATTTATAACCATGCTCGAATTCAAAATCGTAAATAATACATCAAAGGCATTCTAAAATAATTATTTGGTCGGAGAATAAATAAACAAGAAGAAACTACTCATCTGTGTCAAATCAAAACTTAATGAGTCTTGGCGCCGAAGTTCTTTTAACTAAATATTTAATTGAGAATAAAACTATTTACAGTTATATTACATATTTACACAATTTCAAAATCATTCCATTAGGAGACATAATGCTCCACAATCAAATTTATATGTTGACAATAAAGTCATTTTCAGTCGTATCAAATCATAATATTCTTAAGCAGCGTTTGTTGCGTTCTGTTTACAAAAAAAAAAAAAAAAAACAAGGCATTCTGGGAGTGTTCTACGAGTGAACGTAGAAGTAGAAATTACATAGCGCGTAGCCCAAATCTAACTGCAATTATTTTTCTACAATACATTATTTTCCAGAAATATAACAGGATACTATATTTTTCATATTTATCAACAATATATTCATTTATATGACATTATTAATTTTTATGTTGGGTAGTTTTCTCTAGATTTTTTTAACTATCTGTTGTCTTTATTTGTATCAAGCAAACCATTAAGCAAATTTGAATAATAATAAAAAAAAAAATAGGATAAAGATAATGGAATCATTTATTTCTGCTATTAAACGTTATTTTAATAATTTTTAGATACCGGTTCATAGAAAAATTATGCTTTTTGTAGCTCACAGGCTATCAAAGCCTGAGAGCTAATGTGACCGCAGGTTCTGTATGTACATACGTATGTACGTAATGCGACAACTTTTGATTGAAATTTCCGATTTGCTTCAAATCTTAGATTCAGGTTAATTTTGATAAGGGGATTCCTTGATCAGTGTGGGGTTCATTGGATAAGTATAACGGGGGGGGGGGGGTGTAACGGGGCTAATCACCCCTTAAGGGGACAAGGGAACTTAAAATCCTTAAAAATAAATTTTTTTATTATTCGTAAATTTCACCTAATTATTATTCAAAGGTACTTTATATGCATTATAGCATGCATTTATCAAAAAAAAATTATTATTATGAAAAAAAATGTAATTTTACATTTTACGTAAAAAATAAAAAAAAAATAAGAAAAAAATAAATAAAATTTTGAAATTTTTTCGAAAAAAATTTGAAAATTTTTCATTTTTTTTAAACCTTTAAATTCAAATATATAAAATTCGATGCTCTATTTTATTTATATATATAAACCACACTTTTATTAAAAATATTGGGGATTTTCATTGATATGGAACACGCAGGGGGCATTTCGAAGATTTCTAAGACAACGCGTAAAATTCCATTTTTTTCATAAAAATAATTTTTTTTTTTTTTTTTTGTGATAAATGCATGCCATAACGCATATAATGTACCTTTGAGTAATATTTAATATAAAATTTACAAAAAATAAAAAACAATTGAAAAATCTTGAAATTTTTTCGAAAAAATTTCAATTTTTTTTTTTTTTTTTTTTTTTTTTTACCTTTAAATTCAAATATATAAAATTCGAAGCTCTATTTTATTTATATATATAAATCAAATTTTTATAAAAAAATATTGGGGATTTTCATTGATATGGAACGCGCAGGGGGCATTTCGAAAATTTCTAAGACGACGCGTAAAATTCCATTTTTTTCTCAAAAATAATTTTTTTTTTCATTTTTTTGTGATAAATGCATGCCATAATGCATATAATGTACCCTTGAATAATATTTAAGATGAGATTTACAAAAAAAAAAAAAAAATTGAAAAATTTGGAAATTTGGAAATTTTTTCGAAAATTTTTTAAGAATTTTCATTTTTTTTTTTTACCTTTAAATTCAAATATATAAAATTCGATGCTCTATTTTATTTATATATATAAAACAGACTTTTATAAAAAATATTGGGGATTTTCATTGATATGGAATGCGCAAGGGACATTTCGAAGATTTCTAAGACGACACGTAAAATTCCATTTTTTTTTCTCAAAAATATTTTTTTTTTTTTTTTTGTGCTAAATGCATGCTATAATGCATATAATGCACCCTTGAATAATATTTAAGGTGAAATTTACAAAAAAATAAAATAAAATATTTTAAGGTCCCTTGTCCCCTCAATATAGATAAATGAGTTTTTCATGCAGAATTATCCGATTTGCTTAAAATTTGGTAGACCGATGTATTCTGATAATAAGCTTCCCTGATTATATTTTCAGGTTCATTGGTTAAGTATAAAGGGGGTATGAAGACTTTTTTTTGCTAGAAGAGATGGCCGTTTGCGTTTATAAGATTGCGAGAATTCAAAACACCAGGTCCTATTAAAAAAAAACTCCAATTCGGTAAACGAAGACTTATTTTATTTTTATGATGAAAGTCGAAGGGAGAGGTACAAGGGAAAAGCATAAGGAGCCTCTTTTAAGACGTCATCACGAGGCTAGCGAGAAAGCAGGAAAATGACCAGAATATACAGTTACAACTTTTTTGCTTGGCGGACTACAATATCGCCAATCTAAAAGTATTTTTGCGCCATGCACAGGGGGTAAGAGAAACATTGGCTGGTATGTTCGCCAAAAATGTACGGTAGGCTTCTACCATATTAATTGTGTAGGGGGGAGGGCAGATTGTGGGCTGCATACATTCCTGAGTCATGATAGATGGAGACTCATCAGTACATTGATACAGCTGCGGTTAAATGTAAAAAAATAAAAAGTGTTATCTGGAAAGGGCATAGTAACAGACCGAATTCGTTAGGCTAAAAAGCATGAGACTGTATATTTCTAGACCAGATGTTAGATCAAAGATGCACCGCTTTACCACAAAAATGCAGAATCGCCATACATCTGAACAAAAGGGTGTGAAGCGAAAATAATTCTAATAAGTAGATTGCATGTAAAGTGATTTTAAATGATGAGTTATATTCATGCCCAAATAAGGAAATGTCCGAAGTTAAAATGCTTTTGAAACTAACAGTCAGCCGTAACGAATTTTGTACAAGGTTAAAGCGTATGTGTGAAAGAATCAGAAAGTGAAAATAGAGAGTGATTCACTGATTTTATTTTATTAAAGAGATGAGTACCTAGAATAATTTAATTTAAATGTGAAGGGCTGTTAATACAATCGATTTAGTTTTTAAATGTTGCATTTAATTTAGGGGCTGCACTGTTTGACTATAGTGCACAAAATAAATAAGTTATTAAACAGAATTTTAATTGAAACTGTCTGGGGGGGGGGAATAAAATGCAAAAATATATAACGAGATAGTCGTTATATATATCACCTGGGACACCGCAAAAAAAAAAAAAACTTTTGTCGACTCGTGTGCATGGGCAAAACAGCAAGAAAAATAGTTACACATATAAATATATCTTCAAAACATAAAAGTTTTTTTTTTTTTTAAAAAACAAGTTGCTGTCATGAAAACAAAAAAAATCTCTTTCATCAATAGTTCAACAGTCCTAAGAGATTTTATGAATTAATATTTTCTAAATTAAGTTTATGGATCTCCACCTTCAGTGAAATTTTCTTCAAAGTTGCATACCATGGTATATTTTTTTTTTACTGAGTCGACTCTGACAGCAAATATTTAAGCAGCATGTAACTAGACCCTTGGCTGCACATCATCAAAATATTGATCCTGATTCGGATCATTTTTATGAAAAACAAACACAAGTAGTAACAATAGAAATATAATATAAACACAAATGCAACACTAGAAGTAAAGAGTAAATAATAATAAGTGAAATGTGTAATTGTAAACTAATAATCAATTGTAATATGATTTTAAAAGAAATTGGACATGATTTAAAAAAATGTAATGTTCATGCATGCAGCATAGGATGACAAAAAAAAAAGAGGTGCCTGAAGCACGCCCATGAAAAAGGTGTCACCCTGAATCTTGTGTAGACCACAAGTATTATGGCGTCAGCTTAGGGCTTCAGCCTTATGTGAGGAGGGAGTTTTGAGACTCATACAGCGCCCGCTTATATGAGTCCCTGCTCCTCCGAAGACACTAGCGGTCCTCTAAAGGAGCACACGTCGGTTTACAAGCAAAAATTGATTTTTTGTGAATTGGAACACCAATTCCAAGGGATTGTCTCTCAACACAATGAAGTTTTGGACCCTAAGGGCAATATTTTTGAACGGGAACAAAACATTCGAAAGGGAGAATTAAAAAATAAAAAAAATAGATATATATTTCACATATATATCAAATCAAAAAGGGGTAGACAATCCTAGAGTGAAGAGAGACATAAAAAAATGAAAAAGTCATAATCAGGTTAAATAATGCACACGTCGTATAATTAGAAGGTAACTAACTGGTTGCCTTACAGAAAATGTTATCAAATTACATGTGAATTTTTTTTTTTTTTTTTTTTTTTTTAATAACTGCAATTATTAAATGTGTTAGTTATCAGTTTTAACTGAAATGTAATCGTAAAAGGATGAAATGTAAAATGAATGTTAAACTGTAAATAATAGTTAAGTGTGTGTAAATAACATAAAAGTGTACAGTAAAATGAGTAGAGTGTAAAGTGATTCAAAATATTGTTCACAAGAGATCTTCGAAGAAAACAGTCATGGGCCAGCCATAATGTTGTCAAAGATCTGTTGTAAGCAACATACATACAACCTAGGCCTCTGGTTGTACACTTAGCTTCACAATACATGTCATAAGAAAAAAATGTAAACAGAAGTATATTATTTTCTGTTTCTTAAATTATATGTATGTGGTTGATAAACATTAGGGAAGTTGTGATTGTTTAAGTGACTTGTAGCATCGAATAAATGTCCATATCGAGGTGGTGCAAGAAGTAACCTATCAATGTGCACCCGAAATGCTGTATTATCAGCAGCATACAATCTCTTGATCGAGAATGACACAGGTGAATGTTTGAAAGTTACAATATATGGTCCAGTGTATTTAGGTTTGAATTTATCAATAGATTTTAAGTACACAATATCTTTGAGACAAATGGTTCTTAATTTAGCTTTCTGACCGTAATGTTTATATCTTTTATCCTGTGCTGTTTTAATGTTATTGTAAGCCTTGTCATATATTTTGTGTAAATCTTCAAGTAGTTTATGTATTTCAGTATGTTTATCTAGAAAAGGTTGATTGGTATTCTGATCAAAAGTGTCAAAAATTAATGAAAGTTCACGTCCAAAGTGTAGAAGATTAGGAGTGAATAATGTAGTTGAATGTTTTGAACCATTATAGAGTGACTTGTGTATAAATATTGCATTTTCAAATGAGTGACCTTCTTGCAAAAGTATATTAACAGAGTATTTGATAGATTTATTTATTCTCTCCGAAAGAGCATTGCTTTGTGGTCTCGAAACAGAGCTGTGAAGTACCTTAATACCTAGAGTATCATTAAAAATGTTGTATATTTGAGATGTATATTGGGGTCCTAAGTCTGATAAGACAACAGAAGGTCTCCCAAAGGTGGTTATGTAAGAGAATAAACATTTAACGACTTTAGCTGCAGATGTATCATTAAGTGGAAAAAGTTCAACATGTCTTGAAAAGTGATCTGTAATAGTTAAAATATGTTTACCATTAGAAAAAGGTCCAACAAGATCTGTACTAATAGTATGGCCAGGATATCTGGGCGTGTAGGTGGGTTGTAAGGGTGCAGGAGGGGTTTGATGATGTTTACATTGAAGACATTTGACACATGAAGCTACAAAGTTTAAGGTGTCAACATACATGCCTTTCCAAAAATATCTTGATGATAGAAACTCATAAGTTTTATTAAAACCAAAGTGAGATAAATGAGAGATTGTTAAAACTTTGCTTTTAAGAGAGTTAGGAACAACAATGTGATATGAAAAAGTGTTGTTAAGATTATTTTCTTTTTTTAACATTAAAACTTTCGAATCAGGGTGTATGAAGTAATTAGGATATTTTTGAGAAGGTCCTTTCTTTAGAAATTTTTTTGTTCAGTGCAGAAAGTCTCATTTGAAATTTCCAATAAAGGATCTGGATTTGTTTGTTTACCAGATACAAGATAGTTTACATATTTCTTAGTGGCACTTGAACAGGAATTATTACTGTCTGGTGTATCACAGTCAACAATAGGTAATGGTTGAGGGTCATGGATCAGTTCAGGGTTAGTATCAAGAGTTTGTTGATTGTTTTCAAAAGTACAGCGAGATAAATAGTCAGCAAGAACATTTTTCTTACCAGGGATATGTTTAAAAGTGTATGAGTATTCTGAAAGCTCCATGAGCCAACGAGAGATAATATCAGCTAGTTTTATTTTTTTCATTGTAGGTCATTTTAAAAACACTTTACATCTGTACTCATTAAAAAAATCTTGGCTTGTTTCAGCCACTGAAATGGGAAAAATCATGCGCGAAATGCATGCAAGAATAATTCTTTCGTAAAAATTGTATTATCTTTAAAAACAAATTAAAAAAAAACTATATATGTGTATACCTTTTCTAACAACTTTGATTGATAAAATAAATTGTTCCTAACATGTGTTTCCAATTTTATAATTAAAAGTTAATAAGTTAAACAAGGACTGCAATTCTTACAGAGGTCACTTTTTCATGTACTTTATTGGTTCAAAGGTTACCTGACCCCTAAATGCTATCATGACTAAATTTTCACAGGAAGACATGTATGCTTAATTTATTTCTTCATGTCAATAAATGTTGTAAAGTAACTTAACTTCAATTATACACGAGGAAATCTTGGAATTTTGTGAGACGCGGGTAGGCGATATCCGCCACAAAAATAGTATTTTTCGGATATTTGAAATTGAACTTTTTTATGTCCTGCAGACATTAGTTTGTAACAAATCGGAATATACCTATAGCAGAATAAATTTTGAAAGAAGGGAGAATAGGGTTAACGTGAGAGAAATACAGGTTAGAGGTCTGCACGGGCCCGGGCTTGGCCCGAGGCCCGTACCCGGCCCGGCCCGCGGGCCGGGCCGGGCCGGCGGAATGAAAGCGAAATTTCAAACGGGCCGGGCCGGCAGAATTAGGAAATTTTTTCAACGGGCCGGGCCGGGCCGACAGACAAAATAAACGGGCCGGGCCGGCAAAAAAATTAATCGGGCCTATCGGCCCGATATAAGAATTTAAGCGAAGCAGATAAAATACGAGCCATTTTCAATGAATATGATTTTCTCGAGAAGTATAAATGTGTGTCACGAGCCGATGCGAGTTTAACAACATCAATACAGAAATGTAACGTGTCCATCGTAGAGATCGGCATCGTACAGTTACAAGATGTCTGATTCCGAGTTTAATTTTTTTTCAGCAGACTCGTGCCGGGAAGGAAGTGGTCTTAATCGATCTCAGGATGTGTAGAACAGTCATTTTGTTTTGTAATATTAATAGTGATAATGAACTTCTCTTAACAGTATCTTTGGAAATATACCTTAAGAGGGTTCTCATATTCACTGCTCAACAATGCAAAGCTTTCAGACACACGTTTCTGACAAAAACTTTAACTATAAAGGCATAAAATTGACAGGCCTGCCTATTGAAGGCATTTGGAAACGAATAGCTTTTTCCATATTTAATAAATTACTTACAGAGATAACAGCGATTCCTGTCACGTGACTGTACGTTTTTCTCCTTTCCTGTGCTATCGCTTCCGGAAATTCGATTCAAAATGCTAACTTTAACAGTATTTTCAGAAAGATATATTGCTTTTATCTATGAAAAAAAAACGACATTTACATAGCTTTTGAATAAGAATACCTGTCAATATTACACGTTTCCGAAAAGAAAAGACTTCATAAATGTGTCGAAATGTAGGTCCTTTGGATTTGAGAAAAGTCTTAAAAATGAGAGAAATATTTTCACAAATCTACTTTTTATTATACAGCTTCAAATGTTATCTTGTTTTTAATCCTTTATTCTGAACTACATTAATCTTTTAATGAATCTTCATTTCCATTTTGAAATGTCTGTAGACACGATGACTGTAAGTAATCGTTAATGTTTACTATTGTGCGTTTTCTGTTTTGCGAACATCATAGTAATGTAAAATATACTGTAAAATGTTACCATAAATATGTATGTAGTATTCATTAACAGAATCTTAATTGTATGTTGAGAAAAAACGGATTTTTTTTTTTTTTTGTAGAAATTGTATCGGGTCGGGCCCGTTTTCACTGATTTTTGTACGGGCCGGGCCGGGCTCGCGCCGAACTTCCAATTTTTACAACGGGCCGGGCCGGGCTCGGGCCGAACTTCCAATTTTTACAACGGGCCGGGCCGGGCCGGGCTCGGGCCGAACTTCCAATTTTTACACGGGCCGGGACGGGCCAAGATAGCTTTCGTACGGGCCGGGCCGGGCCCGGGCCTGGAAATTCCGGCCCGTGCAGACCTCTAATACAGGTATATGATTTTCTATGATATTAAAGTGGAGTCAAATAAAGAAGAATGTCTTCAACTTCTGTAATTAGCATATGAAAAAGAAGCTCCTTCTCATGCTGCTGCATTCAAACGGTTTACAAAATTTAGAAGAGGTCGATTTTTCCTCCTGGGTGAACATACAAAAAGACCTATGTAAACTGTTGTCCCAGAAAATGTGTCATCTGTGCGAAAAATGTTAATCTGTGATAATAGCTAGGAGCTTAATGTTGGATCCATAGCTATACATTAAATTATTCATGAAGAACTGCATATGAAAAAAATAATTTGTCGTTTTGTTCCCCATAATTCATCAGAACATCAAAAACTGGATAGTGTAGGAATGAGCAAAGACATCCTAACATTATTTGATGTTGGTTTTTACTGCATTATTTCTAAAATCATATCTGGTGATTAGACGAACATAATGTCTTCTTACGAAGTTCGAAAATAAAGTATGGGTCTTAGAAGATGACCACATGCAGCAGTGGTGAAGAGATAAAAAAAAATGAAAAAGTAATTATGGCGTGTTCCTCAGAATTACAGGGCTAGTCAAAATTATAAAGCTAGAATGACAGAAAACAGTTACTGATAACTCGTACATTGTTAAGTTTCATCCAAAAAATGTTCAAGAGGAGAATGCTAGGGTGCTAAAAATTTAGCATGACAATGAATCATCTCATTAAGCAAGGATTACAGTTGAATATTGTGAACAAAAAACATCAAAGTAATAAAACATCGCTTCCCATTCTGAGGCTTCTACTATGTGTAATTTTTAGCTATTTTTTAATCGAAAAAAATTGCATGGGTGTCGTTTTCATTTCAGAAATTAGACTGATTTGGTTTTAAAAACCTATTTTTCATCAATTCCGAAAAATAGATGGATTGAGTCATCGACAATTTCGCCTACAAAAGTACACAAATATAAACAGTATGCAGGCCGTTTGACACATTTACGGGTGCTTTATAAAAGTATCGTTAATATTAATTTCTCCTCAGAAAACTTGAATAGTTATTTTTAGTTATTATAATGAGAAATATTTCGTGAATAAAATAAATCAAAATTAATTTAAAATTTTTCTGGTGTGAACGCGAATTTTCTGAATAAAACAACGCCAGATTTGGCAATGCTGTTTGTAGACTGTATACTATATTAAAGGAAACTACTTTGAAAAGTCTTAAGAGCTAATAAGTTTAACCAGGGCCCGATTTATGCAGGTGTATGCGGGCAGCTGCCCCTGTTTATGGAACTACCCATGAGAGTAATCAGGATTTTCATTAAAAGGTGCTAAATGATTAAAATTAGACAAAAGTGACAAAACTTCATTAATTTCAAACATTTAGGAAGGGAGTGTGGTCCCGCTTTCCCTCTCTGCTTCCAGTCCCCCCTCCAACTATGCAAAAAATAAACTACATCATTAGAACACTAATGATTAAAATTTTATTATAACAACTTAGTATTCTATTGTTTTCAAAAGAAATTCTTTATTAAAGTTTTCCTCGTAGTTTGGAAATTTAAAACCATTAATTATAACGAATTTGGGGGCATTTTCTTTTAGACATTTTATAATGTATGTAGATAAGCAAAGTAATACTCCTACCAATCTATCATTTATTCTACTATTATCCTACTAGCATTTCTTCTTAAACTTGTAGCCCTCTCTTTGTGATACCCCTGCATACAGATGTGAGCAGTACCGAGTAAAAAAATTAGGGATACATGCAATATGTATGAAGTTTAGTACTAGCCACTTCTACATTATTCACCAAAAAATTCTATAGATAAATAGGCCGGGCCCCTCCACAGCCTAAGTCACTCCCTGAATTTAACTTGAAAAATTTAGCCATGTCTGAAAATTTTCAGTGTATCTCTCGTATATGTGAGTATGTGCATATTTGTAGAAAATGCATTTTATTTAATTAAAAATGTAATTTTTATTTTAGATGAAATTAATTTCTACCCAATTGAGAACGCGAGATGGGATTAAATTTATGTATCAGAATTTAAATTATTCTTTTGTGTTTATTTTTACATCTAAAAAACATTGAATAAAGATTTATGTTTGTAGACTGTATACTATATTTAAGTGAACTACTTTAAAAAGTCTTAAGAGCTAATAAGTTTAACCAGGTCCCGATTTATGAAGGGGTATGCGGGGCAGCTGCCCCTCTTTAGGGCGCCACCCATGTCTTTGAATGGAAAAAAGAACATTTTTATATAAAATGCCAATTGCATTTAAAAGCAAAATTTCTTCAACAGCAATGCACTACAGTCGTACCTCTATTTAACGAAGTCGCTAAATCCCGAAAAAAAGTTCGTTATGTTGAAAATTCGTTAAATAGAGATGAAACTTTTTAAATACTTTAAACTATACAAAACAGATTTTTTATTCATAAGCACTAAACATTATTAAAAAACTTAACTAATCACACTTTTTTTTGTAAATCATATTTATTTTTTTATTATTATTCATTTTACCCATCAAAAAGAAATCTGTAAGGAAAACAAGAATTAAAAAATATATTGTCCGGAAATACACTGTATTTTCAGTTTAAAGAAAATATTTACATTAAAATTAATGAATTTTAATGACATAATCGTATTTATTATAACAAGTAATTTTAAGCAATGCATTACTGCATGCGTCCTTAAATTTAATTACTGAAACTTATTTACTACAGAACAGCCCATTTGAGTGGGGATATTGAAAGTTTGCATTTCCTGGATGGAATGCAAAGAATGACAGGGATTTTATTGCTCTCGTTGAGTTAGGCACCTGGTAAAACTAACTCAAGGTTATTGAGCATTATAACATGTGTAAATGAAACAATAAGTTTGAAGTGTCCGGAAATATTTTGAGAAATAGGGAGAGAAAAAAAATTATATCAGAAGAAAAAGTTCGTTAAATGGAGAATACACATCGCTATTTGGAGGTTATTTTACGAAGAAATTCGCAAAATGTTGTTGGTCCCGAGGAAAAGTTCGCAAAATAGAGGTTCGTTAAATAGAGGTCCGACTGTATTTCCCAAATCTGGAAATAAAATTTAAACTAATTCAATAAATATAAAATGATTAAGAAAACTGTTCGCTTAATTTTACTTTTTGTAAACAGAGCAATTTTATCGACAGTGGGAATATTAATTTTTTTCTCATAAAATATTTGAACCATTTAATTTGATATTTTTTGCGAGGTCAAATTATTTTGAGTAAAATAAAGAAGATAAGAGTGGATAACTTTTTATTTAATTTTTTAACAATTGTGAAAAACAATTATGTAGTTAAAATGATAAAATTGAATCAAAAAAAAAAAAAAAAAACTCCAACATGTTTTAGAAAATGTAAAAGTTTTTTAATAATACATTGCGTTACGGATTTTTTTAAGTATTCAAATATATTATTCGAACTTTTTAGTTTAATTCTATTTAATATATTTTTAAAAATTGAAACATTTAAAAGTTCTTTGAAGCTGTAAATGACTTATCACAAATGCTTTTGCCTAAATAATGTATAGGAATGAAACTTAATATTATGTCCCGTGTATTCTACATTTTGCAAGCATGATTTAATGATTTGCGCATTATATCGTATTTTCCAATGAAATTTTGTCATCTATACGAATATTATAAAAAAGTAATGTTTATTTGTTTATGTGTTTGTAGGGGGGGGGGGGATCTCTGGAACTACCGAGGCGATTTCAAAAGTAATTGTAGAAAGTTGATGGTTGCACTCTCTGTTCCAACATAGACTATATTTTATATCAGCGTCACTACCGCCAGTGTGGTGCAGGAGCAAAAAACTTTCTAAAAAGGCGATTTTTGTGATACTGAAGGGCCTAGAAACTTTGGCATGGTAGTTAGTAATAAGATGTAAATAAATGCTCTAAATACAGTTTCTAAAAAAATAGAAATTTAAAATGCATAAAAAAAGCGCGAAAAGTGTTCTAAATTTCGATTTCTCTGGAATTCCAGGAAATACTAAACCGATTTCAAAAGTAATGGTTGCAAATTGATGGTGATATTCCCTGATCCAACATAGGCTATATTTTATGCCGATGCCTCTACCCCAGGAGGTAAAAAGGAAAGAGGAAAGCAAGAAGAAAAAAACGTTCTGAAAATGCGATTATTGTAATACTGAAGGGCCTAGAAACTTAAAATTTGCATGGTAGTTATTTATGAGATGTAAATGCCTCTCTAAGAACAGTTTCTAAAAACATCGAAGTTTAAAAGAGTGAAATGAGCGAAAAGCGTTCTAAAACCATTCTAAATTACTAATTCAATGAAATCTAAGGTGATACCAAACCGATTTCAAAAGTACTTGTGACAAATTCATGCTGAAAGTCCCTTATTCAAGGAAGGTTATATTTTATATCGGTTCAATTAACAAAAAATGATGCGGTGCAGGAGAGAAAACGTCCTAATATTACAATTTTTCTGAAATTGAAGGGGCAAGAAACTTGAAATTTGGCATGTTAGTTGCTTATAAAATGTGAATGTCGTTCTAAGAACAGTTTCTAAAAAAATTGAAATTTAAAAGAGCGAAAAGAGAGAAAAGTGTTCTAAACATCTTCTAAATTTCCATTTCTATTGAATTATTAATGGTAGAAAGTTAAAATTTGACATAGTAGTTATTTATATGATGTCGATTCTCTCTAGAACAGTAAAAAAAATCGAAATTAAAAGGTAAAAAAAACGAAAATTCTCAGCTTTCTAAAGATGTTCTAAATTACGATATCTATCGATTTGTTAACAATAGCGACTTAAAAATTTGCATGTTAGGTACTTATAAGTCGTATATGTGTCTAAGAACAATTTCTAAAAGATTTAAAATTTAAAAGGGATAAAATTATCGAAAAGCATTCTAAATACTTTTTAATGTACTATTTCTATGGAATCTCAGGAAATGTCAATCGGGTTTAATAAGTAATGTTGGCAATTTGATGGCATCAGTCCCTGCTTCTTCATAGACTTTTACTTTATGTTGGTGCCATTACCACCAGGTAGGTGGTAGACTGTTAGAATAGAAGCTTGGAATATTGCTTAATGGTTACTTTTAAGGTGCAAATGCTTGGTAAGAATGATTTCTAAAAAATTAGAAACCTCTATTAACAACTTATTTGAGTGTAAAAGCTTCAAAATAAATTATAAATTATTTTTTATTTAGGATAAATTTTAGTTCTTCTCATTAATTTGAATCTCGTTTTCTCCTAATGCACTGTTATGATGAAGTTTAGTCAGATTGTGGCCTAATTTTAATTTTTTAATTATCTGTAGCAGTATAACTTCTTCTAACGTAAATTAGGCACATTAATACCACTTGGCATATTTGCACTATTACGCCTTTTCGAGTAGGGTTTTAGGTCGACGCAATTTTTTTGTTTGATTCCGGTTCATTTTGAGAAACATTTTCGGCTTCGTGCATGATATTTATTCAGTCACGCTATCGAGAATTAATAAAAATAATGAAACCGAAGTCGACAGACAGCGTAGTTGATTTTGTGGAACGAGATTTATAGTAAAAGAGCATCTGCGAAAATTCTACAAATGATGAACAGAATGCGCAGCGTTGTTAGACTATGCCTGCCCCGCTGACACAAAAATGGCGGCTGTCGCACTCCAATTATGTTTAGTGGTTGCATTTTTCCTTGAATTTGAAAACCAGTATTTCTTAAACTATTCTTTGTTTTTATTTTCCGCAATAAAATGAAGCTAAGCATACTGTTAGAATTTCTGGTGTTTTAATTTAAGAGACCATACTATTGCTGTACAAAATTCGCTTTCGACAGCCGCCATTTTGCCTTCGGAAAGCAGTTCTTATATTCACAGGGCTGTGTCACGTCAGAAATTTTTATATATGATAGTCTGCTATACGTCAATATACGATTCAAAATGAATGGGGATAGAAAGAGTTGCCAAAAAGAAACAATCTGTTGGGGAAAACTACACTGTAAAAAAACCACTCTAAATTTGCCAGCACAACTCGATCACAGTTGAATGTACTGTATCTTTCTTTGGTTTCCTGACTATTTAAACATGAAAAATACAGTAGTTGCATAAAATTAACAGTACAATGTACTGGCAATTTTGGACGCATTTGGACCACAGCACAAACTACTGGCGTCCAAAGTGCCAGTACATTGTGTTGTTAATTTTACGCAACTACTTTATTTTCCATGTTTAAATAGTCAGGAAACCAAAGAAAGATACAGTACATTTAACTGTGATCGAGTTTGTGCGCGAGATGAACAGAGCTTTGTACTGTAAAAATGTCGTTTTTCTTTACAGTGTATCCCTGAAATACAGTGCGACTGTCGTCAGAGCGGCAACCAAACAGAGGCAGAAGAGTCTTTAAATTTTTTGGTGGGTCTAATTCACAAGCTATTTTTCATTCATTTTCATAAATAATAAATTTGAACAGAAGTGAAAGACAAGAATTCCTGTCTTGAGAGTAATTTTATGTAAAAGCTATAAACGTAGAAATAATAATTTCTAAAATTATAAAAATGAATTATAAGAATAATATCATTTAATTGTTAAAAATAATATTGCTAAATTCATTCAAGATTTGGAGATCATTGCAAATACCATATAATTAAAAAGAATAATTCAGAAATATATCCTCCATTATTTTGAGATCTAGTTAGTTTTTAACTGTTGATGCTAGAAAATATCAGTGGTTCTGACTGATTACATATTAAATATCTCTATCATGAATAATAACAACACAATCTATTTGTTTCTTTAAATGTTTTTGTCATTTTTTATTTCTAAATTTTAATAATATTAAAGTGTTTCCAATAAAATGTTTTAAAATGTTTAAAGTAATACATATAATAAGGATTAAAGATTATCAATTCTACAGGGGAAACAACGGAATACTATAAGGGTTTATCTCGCTCTGAACAACTTTAATTACAGCTCTGACTGTAGAACAATAATCAATATCAGTGCATTGAGTAACGAACCAATAACTTGAAGTGGGATTTTAACACTTTCCAACATAGTTGATATTTGTTTATGAATTCATATTGTCTGTCTGACAAATCCAACGACTAAATTGCCAAATGTACTTTACAGCATTTACAAAAAAATTCTGACAGAATATGCAATATCCATAAATAAATCTTTTTGTGCGAGTTTTAAATGTATAAGCTAGACATTTACAACATTGAAATACACAAATTACACCACCATTATACCAAACCAAGTATGGCCATTTCAAGAATACTTAGACACTATTTATCAGTGTGAAAATAAGCATTTAAAAAAAGAAAGACTCAAAGTTTTTTAAGCGTACAACAACCCTTTGTCTATAGTCACGAGTGCTGGCTAATGAAAAGTCTGAAGTGGCTAAAGTAAGAGTTTATATTGAAAATATAATCCGAATTTCAACTGCTGATAACTAATTGAAAAATGAATTAAAATTGTATAAGGGTTTATATGTCGAAAAACAATATCCGTATCTGACAGGAAACACTGAAAAATAGGTAATACAACGCAGGATACCTCCACACAAAAGAGGAGAAAAGAGGTGCTAGTCATGTCATTGACCAAGGAAGTAATATATTTTGTATGTAGAATGCCTCGTAAAAAGTTAGATCAAAAACTGAATTAAATTTTTAAATAATTTTATCCTCGGAAAAAATAAACTGATGGTTGGAATCCCAACAATGCTAAGCTTTAGTAGATTTCTTCTGCCTTTTAATATAATTCTCGTGTTCTGTGAACCTAAATCTAAGCACATACTTCGTATGCCCGATGTAGGAGAGTCCGTATTTACAAAAAATTCTATATATTCCCCACGTATTATGGCTCTAAATTGGATCGTTCAGGTTGGAAAAAGCAACTTTATTGGTCAGAGAGAAATCAACTTTGAAACTAAACTTATTGAGAATACGAGAAATTTGAATACTAATTTTGAGAAAATAAGGTAAGTGATTAACATTTTTAATACTTTATTTGCTGTAACATATTAAAGGACTGTCCGGTATGTAGATAAATACGGTCAAGGCTATGGAAGGAAAGTCCATTTAACTATTTGGGCGTCCCACTGTCAAAAATCACATTTAAAAATTTTTTGACTGTCGTTTTTTTTTTTTTTTTTTTTTTTTTTTTTTCCCGGGATGCACTCTGGCATGGTTGTAAAACAAATGGTAAAATTATCAGGCTTGATGAAGAATGTTTCTTGGAAAAATTTGCATTCTATCATGTTCTGATATCCAAAATAATTTTTAAAGAAACGTGAAAAAATTCTTAGGCTGTATCAATCAATCAATCTTTCGATGCTTAAAAACTCGCCTACTAATTGATCGATTTTAAGGAATTTTACAGAGATTAAAAAGTTTAATACATATTTAAAAATGGCAATTCTGTCTTCAAGCTGCAATTTGTCGCATGTCGATACCTAATTTAGTTTTTGAGAAATATAAAAAATTATAATAACTATAAGAATAAATCAATCAACCAATCATTTAATACTCAATTCTCGATGTCTAATAGATCAATTTTAAGGAATCTTACGGCGATTGAAAGGCTTAATTAAGATTTATAAATGATAATTATTGCATATTGATCTTATGAGATAAACATTTTATGATTTTTAGGGTTCAGTCCTTAAAAAAGAAAAATGAAACCATTATAAGATCATTCCTGTGTCTGTCTGTCCGTCTGTCACAGCCATTTTTCTCGTAAACTATGGAACATGGAAAGTTCAAATTGGATGAAATAATAAAGGCTATTGACCCACATTTTTATAGATTATTAACTATTCAGAAAATATTTAGGAAAAATGTAGAGCGGCTAATTAAGTTGATTGATTTTTTTTTTTTTTTTTTTTTTTTTTTTTTTTTTTGCTTGGTATATTGTGTCAAAGCTTTTGTAACGCTGAACTCAGAAATACATATATTATTATTTTAGGTATTATATTTACAGATATATCATCCAAAATGTCATGCAAAAATATGGCCCCTCGCCATTATTTCCGAATCTACTGAAACTAAAATTCCGAAAAAAATACTGATAGTAGAAATTAATTTGAATTTTGGGCTAAGATGTGTTACTATCCCACCCTCCGCGATGTTGAGTATTTGGCGATTTTTATCGCTCTGGTAACCCCGGCGTTTGGCGTCTAGTAACTTATTATGGAAACCCCCTTTTTTACGAAGCGAGAGCGTGCTTTTTGCGTGAACATTCATTTCACTGCCGGGTGTCGTTGCTGACGGTTGCTTGAGTCTTGTACCAGATACTCTTTGATATCGTGTTCTATGTCTGTCTTTTTATTTTTATGTTAAATTTATTGGATGTATTTCATTGACTATAGTTTCTGTAGTCCGTTTAAACGCTCTTGCTGAAGTAATTAAGAAATATGAGGAAATTTTGACATAAAAGGGAGGTTTGTTTATAGCATGTCAATGCGTATTAAGCCTATTTTGGAAAATGACGGCGGTGTTATATTTTGTGCTGTAGGTTTCAAGAAAGCAGATGTCTGGTAAGGTATGTTGATAATTTTATGTATATTTTGTTGCTTTAAGAGTTTTGAGATTGCTACAAAACGAGAACTACTGAATTTTGAGAATGCTATATCGCGAAAAATGCTGAATTCGGCGATGTTTTTTTCGGTAAATGAGCGCGAAGTGCTCATACAACTATTGCAGATTGCCACTTTAGCGAGTTTCGTTTTTTAGGTATATTTTGCTGTTTTAAGAGTTTTTTACATTTTGAGATTGCTACAAGACGAGAACTGCTGAATTTTGAGAATGCTATATCGCGAGAAATGCTGAAGTCGGCGATGTTTTTTTCCGTTAAAAGTGCGCGAAGCGCTTATACAAGGATTACTGATTGCCAGTTTAGCGAATTTTGTTTATTATTTACATTTTATTTTCGTTGAGCCAAACATGCGTATAAACGGGTGCTTGGCGACATTTACTACTTGGCGGAAAAGGGGTTTTCTCGCCAAAAAAATCCAAGATGGCGGAGGGTGGGATAATAACACATCTGTTCCGAATTTTGCAGGAAAACTATAGCAATTACCATAAGTCAAATAGTTTTTGAGAAAATCGCATTTTTCCGTTACACACAAATTTCGAATTTCGGGAGTCCAGCAAAGTAGTTGAGGAGTGCTAGAGCTACCTATCGTCGCAGATGTAAAAAAAGGATTGTTGAAAATGATTTTCGAAAACACTGGTCGATAATTACCCGAGATATTAATCATTACAGACACGGACCGTTTGGACATACTCAAAGTCACGGGCGGCATACTCTATGAGCCGTCGACTTTTATAGCCTTGATAACAACTTTTAATGATATATTTGTGCAATACAATGAATGCCCAGTTACTAATTCATACATTTATTATATGGAACTCTCTCTATGCAAATAATACTAGCACTTGACCGGTTTATTTACTTATAATTTTTTAAAGTAATTTTATAAGTAATTTTTAATGGTAGAATACAACAGAGTTGTCAATTTGGCCTTATATTAAAATTCAAATATTTCAAATTCGCACTGGAAATTCTGATAGCAGAATTTTTACATTAAGCAATCACGAAAATGGTCACTCGTTAAATAATGAAAAGAAGACTATAAAAAAAATTCTGGTATGAATGTGAAATTGCGAAATTTTAAAGAAAGGCCAAACTGGCAACCCACGAATACAAATAAATTTAGTTTTTTCCCAAAACTACGATAAGATATTATGGTAAGATTATATGGTATGGTATTTAATGGTAATTAAGATATTATACTCGAAATATATTTTGGAATATAAACGCAACACATCAGCTTACTACACAGTTAGTCTGTTTATATTTTTAGAAAGACGCTTTAGCATATTTTTTTTTCAATTATAGTTTTAAAGTTACATTAATATATATTTTTGTCTTTTCCCAAATTTTAAACGTTTAATTATTTTGTTTTCATTTATGATTTTATTATCATTAGTTATAAAATCGAAATAATGCATGTTTTTTAAGCAGAAAGTTTATTACTATACAATTTTAAATCATTTTTTTTACAGTAATATGTGTGAAAAAAACGTAAATTAATGTACTGTTCTTAAGTAATTACAGCATAACGTGTATTATACTCTAAAAACATGTAAAAAAGCGTTAAAGCATATTACTCTAGCATATTGGTTATAAAAAAAATTGGATACAATATTTTTGAATATTTGCGTAATACTTTTATCTCCCTTTTACGATGCCATAAATCAAAAATATTTCATACGGTTAACGTTAACTTACGCTATGCTGAAAATTTTCAGAGATAAATCTCGTCTTCTTATAATTACATCCTCGAAGAATGAAACCTATTTTCTTGAGGAATGCTTATTACTGCATATTTTATGGTAGGGAAAGAATATAAGCGCGATAAAGCTATTATGAGGATTATGCCCCTAAATAATCGATCTTTTAGGTTTTTGAGAAAATATTATTTTTATATGAGCGAGAAAAATTGTTTACTTCAGATTTTAAGTAATTCTATTTTAATAATACGCTAGATTTATTTTATGTATATATATTAAAATGCATGATATGAAATTTTCGTTTGTGTTCGAGTACATTTTTTTTTTTTTTTTTTTTTTTTTTTTTTTTTTTTTTTTTTTTTGTATTACTATTATTATTATTATTGCGAAAGAAAATTTTTGGAATAAGAGATACCTTTACCTGGTTATCATTATAACTATTAGCGAACAACACACTTTATAAATATAAAATAATTTCTCATAAAGTTTGACTCACTTTTACTAATTTCTTTATTTTTTGCATCTCGCCTTATTTGTGTTTTCTGTTTAATAATTAAATGTGATAATAAGTATTAACTGAATGTGTCTCTTTTATTATTCATTTATGGCGAAAGAAAAAACCCACTTATCTAGTTTTTTTAAAAAAATAGATTGCTTATTGATTCAAAAACACCTTAACTGACAAAAGTTTGAAAAACCAATTACTTTTGTATAACTGATTAAACGGAAAGTAAAGATCCGGTTTGAAGGCGGAAATGGAAGAATCGATTACTTATTTGGCTGCCAGAATGACCACTTTCGTTTAAGAAAAATGCTTACTGAGATCATTTACATAATGAAAACAAACTAAGCTTTCTGATAAACGGAATTTTTTTAATTTTTTGTACCCAATCAATGCCACATTGGTTTTAAAATTTCTCTGTTAATATTATATTGGGATAACGTAATAGATTCTATAAAGTCAGTAACAATAAGAAGTTTTTTCGTTCACAGATTTTCAAAATTTACAGAAAACCTTTTTTTTTTTTAAATAATTTATATCCACATCATTTTAATTTTCATTATGTAAAAGATCTCAATAAGTATTTTTCGAAATGGCAACATCATGCTGACCAAACATCATGAAAGTAGTTGAAGCATAATCTTAAGTGTATGAAGAGGTTATGCTAGAATCTTTTATAAGAACCAATGGTTTCAGAAATTTTAGAAGGTGGAACTTCAACAGACTAGAATGCGCAACAAATCAAGTATTTTGATGCTGTCCTTCCTGAGAGCTTAGGCCTATAGAGCTCCAGCTGAGATAATAGCGCATGTGCGAGAGAAGATTTATGTCTACTACATATCATTTTTTGCTCAAGGGGGGGGGGGGGGCTTTCGGCTTCTTGCATGTACTTATTTCGTTAATTTTGTAATATTATACAATTTAAATTTAAAATTTGATTGGCTTTGGTTATATAGCAGTTGTTTTTGTTTCAATTTTGCTCAGTTAAGGTATTAAAAAAATATTATCCATAACATTTTCAATTATTAATTTTGAAGTATTGCTGTTTTAAATAATTTTGTTTGAATTTGATACACAAATGGAGTATGCGAGTTGGCCCTACCTTGCGAACCCTGTGAGGATATATATATTTGATATTTGATTGCTCCTTTCATCTTCCAAAGAGCTAGAAGTTGTATTTAGTTTGAAATTTAAGTTTATTGTTAATGTTTCCATTGTTCAATGCTTTTTAAATGTTGTTTTCTTGCTTTTGCACCCTCTTTTCATCGAATTTTCATAAAATTTCATACTTTTTTGGCTAATATATATATATATATATATAATTAATGAAAAAATTATTGCACAACTGGCGCTAATAGCAGCTCATGTCAAATGCAACAAAATGTATTTCATTACTACATTAAAAATGCAAAAAACACCATAACTCTGAAAAGAAGATGTATATCAGCATTATTTAACGATAAAAAACTCAAAAACTTTTAAGAATACAGGTAAAAAACAAAAACACAGGCAATAAAACAGTCTGTTCTTCATCAGTTGGAGGGCAGATAGACCTAACCCCACCCCCTGCAAGCTTTTAACAGTGGGGGTGGAGTTAGGTCTGTCTGTCCTCCCACTGATGAAGAACAGACTGTTTTTTGCCTGTGTTTTTGTTTTTTACCTGTATTCTTAAAAGTTTTTTAGTTTTTATCGTTAAATATTGCTGATGTACAGTGGCGGTCAAAAGTTTCCGGCCAGCATAAATTTTTTGGTTAATTTCTAAGTATACCCATATCAAGAGGAATCTCAAAGTGATACATATACACTTTATTGACATAACAGTTAAGAACTTATTTATGGATTAAAAATTAAATATTAATAAATTTAATTGACAAAACTAATTGCAAAAGAAAATGCATGTTCTCAAAAGTTTCCGGCCACTTTGGCAAGTTTGGAAAAAAAAAATGGTGTTATAAAAGAAAATAACAGTGATCAACAACATTTACAAGTAGTATTTTGTATTCATACATTTAGCAATAAGTACTGCGGCGCAGCAACGTGGCATCGATTCAATGAACAGTTGTAGATCATCAATGTTAAGTTTTGTACACGCTTCTTGCAATTTTTGTGAAAATGCTGCTAAATTGGAATATTTATAATTCCACACACGTTTTCAAGTTAGTTTCAAAGATTTTTATTATATTCAGATCGGATGATTGGGCTGTTCATTTCAAAAGCGAAGTTTTTTTGTGCGAAAGCCACTGTTTGACGAGCTTGGATGTAAGTTTTGGTCGTTATCATGATGAAACAAATAGTTGCGAACACAATTTTTCCTCCAATAAGGCAGCAAAGGATCTTGCGAGATATCCTTTTGCATTGCACTATTCATCTTGCCGCGGATTTTAAATAACGAACAGGTGCATTTTTCAGAAAATGCTCCCCACAGCATAACGTGTCCTCCGCCGTGCTTCATTGTGGAAATAATATATCTCGCACCTTATCTTTTGTTTTTAGGTCGTCGGTTGTAATGTTTTTTATCACTCACAACAAGATTGAACTTCGATTCATCTGAAAATAGTACCTTTTTTCCAGTTTTCACTTGTCCCGTCTTGTTATTCCTTCGCAAACGCCAGTCGGACCCTCTGAATTTTTTTACTTATGAAAGGTTTTTTAACACCGAATGTTCCATAAAGTTCTACGCCACATCAGCGTCTTGACACTGCAGATAGATTAGATGTATTAGATGTAAACTTCCAACTGGGTGAAAAATGTCCGGACCAGGATTCGAACCCGGGACCGCCTGGCTGAAGCCACCAGTGCTCTGCCATCTGATCTATTCCGGCACGATTCTGGTCGAACTTTTTCACCCAGCTAACCTTGATGATTACAGCATCTGGTCTGAAACCTGGTTCAGCTCAACAGAATAAATTTCAGGTAATGGAACTCCAGAAATCGCTGGATACGAAATTACACTATATTAATTTTAACTATAAAATTAACTAAAATATAATTAAGTTCCATTACCTGAGATTTATTATGTTGAGCTGAACCAGGTTTCAGACCAGATGCTGTAATCATCAAGGTTAGCTGGGTGAAAAAGTTCGACCAGAATCGTCCGGGATAGCTCAGATGGCAGAGCACTGGCGGCTTCAGACAGGAGGTCCCGGGTTCGAATCCTGGTCCGGATATTTTTCGCCCAGTTGGAAATTTACATCTAATATGATTTGTTTACCAATTAAAATAATTGTGTTAAAATTAATCTACTGTAGATAGACTTGTTTCAGGAATAACCATAACACCATAAATCGCTTTTAACACCATAAATGGAATTGCAGCGGCATGTTTACGCGGGTCATCAACTTCTTTACTTCTGATAATTCTGTCTACAAGAATAGTCGTTTTCCGGGGTCCCCTGGACCGCGACAAGTTCCGAAGGCCATGACCATCTTTATATATTTTTAAAATATCGTTTACAGCAAATTTTCCGATCGACAACTTTGCCGCAATCTCACGAGAGGATTGTCCCTTTAGCGATAAACAAATCACTCATTTAAGAGCAATAAATTGTTATATTTTTCATTTTTGAATTTCAAATACATTATTCACCTTGATTAATTAACAAACATGGCCAAAAAAACGCTTTAGCGATAGCAAAAACTAATGAATGACGAATGGCCGGAAACTTTTGCACGCGCGAATTTTGAATTCCTCCCCTTTGCATCAAGTATCATCAAGTATCTTAAGTATCAATTATCAAGATCAATCAAAATGATCACGTGGTCAGAGGTACTTTGCTTATTCCTAACTTTTGGAGCAATTGAACTTCTTCTTCGCTAAAACGTTCTGTCAAGCAAATAAAAAAAACTAACTGGCCGGAAACTTTTGACCGCCACTGTACACCTTCTTTTTAGAGTTAAGGTGTTTTTTGCATTTTTAATGTAGTAATGAAGTATATATATATATATAACAGAAAAAACATCTAACGTATTGTAACTAAAACAAACAGCAAAACGAATAATAACTAAGAAAAATCAAATGGGAAGACAAGCGGCAAGATTAATGATTAGGGTTAAACGTGTTTACATCCAAGTAGTTGACTGTGCATTGATTTTTTGATGCGCTTTTTAAATTTAAAGTATTTGGATAACATTTAAATTGATAAATTTTTTATTGTTATTCAACTTATCTACCAAAATTTCATCTACATATCTGTATACCTTTAAATCTTTTTTCAACACTAAACCGGCTTCATATGTAAGCAGATAAATATCTGCAAGAATGGAACTGCAGCTACCCGCATTAGAATACCCTTGTTTTGAATACACTTGTTTATATATGTATTTCCCCTCAAACAGATCATTATTGAAAACAACAAATTGAAATAAATCAGAGAGCAGTTCAGTACTGATATCCTTTTCTTGGATATTCCTATTTCTTTCTTATTCCTATTCCTATTTCTTTTTATCCTCTTTCTCCTATTGGAATACACTTGTTTATATATGTATTTCCCCTCAAACAGATCATTATTGAAAACAACAAATTGAAATAAATCAGAGAGCAGTTCAGTACTGATATCCTTTTCTTTAGATTTCATGAAAAAATCCATAACTTTTTGCTTCAAATCATCTAAATTTATGCTGTTATACAGATCCTCAAAATCATATGAATGCAGTCCTGAGATGTTTTTCAGCTGTTTTAGACTTTTTACTAGTTCACTGTTTTTTATTATTATTAACGAATATTCATTTATGGCTTGATCGAAAAACTTTTGTAATATGTTCAGCAATTTTTTATTTACGCATTCCAGATATGTATTAAACCCACAAGTTACGGTTCTAAAAGTAATTGGGTTTTTATGAAATTTTGGAATCGTAACAAGATAAGGAAATTCTGCACTTTTCTGCTAAGATTTCATTTTTTTTATAGAACGCCTTCACTCTGTTTGCAATAACCTGTTTAGTAGATTTCAGTAGTTGATGGTTTCCCTCATTATAGTAGGTTTCCCTTAGAATATCTCCATATAATTTTTTGCATATTTTAGCATAGTTAGTGTTTGCTTTATCCACACATGTAATGTTAAAATTATCCTGGATATTTTTTACTGATTTAATCAAATTTTTGTAAAATTCTTCCGAGACACCTTCAAAATCTTTATGGTAAAGGCGTTGAAATTCTTTTAAAAATAGTATCTCCATACCTCAAAAATACTTTTTGGTAAACTATATTTGTATATTACTTTTCGAATAAATATATCTCTATTATTGGACAAACCTTTTGTAGCTAAACCTCTACTCACAACTGTCCTCAATCTGTATTTTGTACCATACCTCATGTAATTTCTAAGATTTATATCTACCACCATATTTAGATCTCCGGTAAGAATGTGTCCATAATTTGAGTTAACGTAGTTTTTATATTCAATTTTATTAAAATGGCAAATACTGTTCGAGAAACAGTTTTGCAAATCCCTAGAATATCCATTGTAATTAAATATAACTCTGCCTAAAGTTTTATCGTATTTATGAGTTTTAATAATTTGCATATTTTTATCCGGCAGGTATTCATTATACTTATTTAAAATCCCCTTAAAATTAACCCCCATAAAATGGTGTCCCAATTAGTCCAATACAAAATATATCTTATTCTCTATACTAACTTAATTGTTTTCAACCTTTTAGATTCTGCCTACCTATTCTGAACCTCAGCAAATCAATCCCTGTATCTATATTGCCGTTTTCTGTATGTTCACATAAATCTTTTAATATATCAGGTATTAATTTCCTCTTCACATTGAAAATTATATACTTTATTGTTTTAACTATATAGCCTGAATTAATATTGACAATAGCTCTTTTAATCTCCTTACTACAATTTAGTTCATTAACTTTGACTATTTGTCTATTATATAACACTTTCTTATTACTCAAATCGTGTTTAATGTTTCCATAGACTTGCTCTTCTAATATTTTATTTCTAAAATTCTTCAAAACATTAATCCGATCAAACATAACATTTAACCCATATGGGTACACAGTGCCATAATTAAACAGCAGATTGCTCTCATATATTAATATTTCAGCCTTGTTTGCAACTACAGTACAGCCTCGATTATCCGCGGAATTGGGTGGCAAGGGCACCGCGGATAACGAAAATCGCGGATAACCCGAAAAAGACTGAAAATGGAGTGCAAACACGAAAAAAAAAGACAATTCAACATAAAAACTATGTTTTAGTGCACAAAAAACATAATAAAACGTTTAAAATACATACATATGCACGATATGTCAGAAACCTTTCCTTTATGTCTAAATCACTAAAATAAAGAACTGTAAACAAGAAACAATGCCGTACATACTGTACAAAAAGAGGTGAGTTACATCTTTTTAAACAAGTGGGTAAGTGAGATCACAGATCGCACAGAGGGTTTCGTTTAATATTCCTTTCAAAACATTTTATCCTCTTGAAAAATCTGTTAGTTCCACATTTCACAACCAGGGGGCGCACTTGATTATAAACAAACCTGTATCCGAACGAAAATCCGTTTTACATACTATCAGTAGATATATTAGACGAGGGGATTGGGCCCATAGCACCCGAGATAAGTAGGCGCACCTGGCGGAAAAAAGAGAACTAAAATATGTAAGGGTATGGTGCATAATATGAAAGATAGGTCAAAGGAGTGTCGGCAAAAGTTGGAAAATTTCTCCCCGGGTTAAAAGGGCGGAGGTTAGAAAAATTGCTTAAAATACACAGCCCAGAGGGGTAAATAATAACAGACTTTTTGAAAATTTTATGATTTGTCGTGTGCTCTGAGGCATTCAGCTATACGTATGCAAAATTTCATGTCACCAATTTAATTACGGGTTCTCTTAGTAAGAATTGCTTCAAATACATATGTGGTAGCTAAAAGTGTTAAACGTAAGACTTTTTCAAGATTTTATGATTTTTCGCCTGGCCTCAGGTGTTCTGCAATAAGTATGCAAAATTTCAAATCTCCAAATTAATTAGGGGCTCAGTTAGAAAGAATGGCATAAAATACACAAGCTGGAGTTGAAAGGGTTAAATATAAAACTTTTTCAAAATTTATTATTTGACGTGAGATCTGAGGTGTTGAGCTATATGTATGCAAAATTTCACGCCTCCAACCTAAATAGGGGCTCACTTAAGAATTGTTTAAAATAAACATGTTTGAGAACAAAGGGTTAAATGTAGGACTTTTTCAAAATTTTATGATTTGTCGTTTGATGTGAGGTGTTCAGCTATAAGTAAGCAAAATTTCACGTCTCCAAACTAATTAGGAGGTCACTTAGAAAGAATTGTTTAAAATACACATGCGGACCCCAAAGAATTAAATGTACGACTTTTCCAAAATTTTAACATTTGTCGTATGATGTGAGGTGTTCAGCTATAAGTACCCAAAATTTCATGTCTCCAACATAATTAGGGGCTCACTTAGAAAGAATTGTTTAAAATACACATGTGGGACCCCAAAGGTTTAAATGTACGACTTTTTCAAAATTTTATGATTTGTCGTTTGATGTGAGTTGTTCAGCTATAAGTACGCAAAATTTCACGTCTCCAAACTAATTAGGAGCTCACTTAGAAATAATTTTTAAAATACACATGCGGGAGCCCAAAGGGTTAAATGTACGACTTTTTCAAAATTTTATCATTTGTCGTATGATGTGAGGTGTTGAGCTATAAGTACACAAAATTTCATGTCTCCAACATAATTAGGGGCTCACTTAGAAAGTATTGTTCAAATGCACATATGGGACCCCAAAGTGTTAAACTTACGACATTTTCAAAATTTTATGATTTGTCATTTGATGTGAGGTGTTCAGCTTTAATTATGCAAAATTTCACGCCTCCAAAGTAATTAGGGGCTCGCTTAGAAAGAATTGTTTAAAATACACATGTGGGACCTCAAAGGGTTAAACGTACGACATTTTCAAAATTTTATGATTTGTCATTTGATGTGAGGTGTTCAGCTGTAAGTATGCAAAATTTCACGCCTCCAAATTAATTAGGAGCTTACTTAGAAAGAATCGTTTAAAAATACACATGCGGGAGTCCAAAGGGTTAAATGTATGACTTTTTCAAAATTTTATCATTTGTCGTATGATGTGAGGTGTTCAGCAATAAGTACTCAAAATTTCATGTCTCCAACGTAATTAGGAGCTCACTTAGAATGAATTGTTTAAAATGCACATGTGGGACCCCCAAAGGGTTAAACTTACGACATTTTCAAAATTTTATGATTTGTCATTTGATGTGAGGTGTTCAGCTTTAATTATGCAAAATTTCACGCCTCCAAAGTAATTAGGGGCTCGCTTAGAAAGAATTGTTTAAAATACACATGTGGGACCACAGAGGGTTAAACTTACGACATTTTCAAAATTTTATGATTTGTCATTTGATGTGAGGTGTTCAGCTTTAATTATGCAAAATTTCACGCCTCCAAAGTAATTAGGGGCTCGCTTAGAAAGAATTGTTTAAAATACACATGTGGGACCACAGAGGGTTAAACGTACGACATTTTCAAAATTTTATGATTTGTCATTTGATGTGAGGTGTTCAGCTGTAAGTATGCAAAATTTCACGCCTCCAAATTAATTAGGAGCTCACTTAGAATGAATTGTTTAAAATACACATACGGGAGCCCAAAGTGTTAAATGTACGACTTTTTCAGAATTTTATGATTTGTCGTTTGATGTGAGGTACTCAGCTATAAGTATGCAAAATTTCACCCCTCCAACCTAATTAGGGTTCACTTAGAAAGAATTGTTTAAAATACACATGTGGGAGCGCAAAGGGTTAAATGTACGAAATTTTCAAAATTTTAGGATTTGTCGTTTGATGTGAGGTATTTATCTATAAGTATGCAAAATTTCTCTCCCCCAACCTAATTAGGGTTCACTTAGGAAGAATCGTTTAAAATACACATGCGGGAGCTCAAAGGGTTAAATATACGACTT
The DNA here is from genome assembly GCA_963932465.1 of Maratus speciosus. Classification (NCBI taxonomy): domain Eukaryota; kingdom Metazoa; phylum Arthropoda; class Arachnida; order Araneae; family Salticidae; genus Maratus; species Maratus speciosus. The sequence continues at coordinate 280,831,553 of OZ010799.1, read as the reverse complement.
TTTCAAAATTTTATCATTTGTCGTATAATGTGAGGTGTTCAGCTATAAGTACCCAAAGTTTCATGTCTCCAACATAATTAGGAGCTCACTTAGAAAGAATTGTTTAAAATACACATGCGGGAGCCCAAAGGGTAAAATGTACGACGTTTTCAGAATTTTATGATTTGTCGTTTGATGTGAGCTATTCAGCTATAAGTATGCAAAATTTCACTTCTCCAACCTAATTAGGGTTCACTTAGAAAGAATTGTTTAAAATACACATGTGGGAGCGCAAAGGGTTAAATGTACGACTTTTTCAAAATTTTAGGATTTGTCGTTTGATGTGAGGTATTCAGCTATAAGTATGCAAAATGTCACTCCTCCAACCTAATTAGGGTTCACTTAGAAAGAATTGTTTAAAATACACATGCGGGAGCTCAAAGGGTTAAATATACGACTTTTTCAAAATTTTATCATTTGTCGTATGATGTGAGGTGTTCAGCTATAAGTACCCAAAATTTCATGTCTCCAACATAATTAGGGGCTCACTTAGAAATAATTGTTTAAAATGCACATGTGGGACCCCAAAGTGTTAAACTTACGACATTTTCAAAATTTTATGATTTGTCATTTGATGTGAGGTGTTTAGCTTTAATTATGCAAAATTTCACGCCTCCAAAGTAATTAGGGTCTCACTTAGAAAGAATTGTTTAAAATACACATGCGGGAGCCCAAAGGGTCAAATGTACGACTTTTTCAAAATTTATGATTTGTCGTATGTTGTGTGGTGTTCAGCTATAAGTACCCAAAATTTCATGTCTCCAACATGTATAGTTTCTGAGAACGAGCTCTGTGACGGACAGACAGAGGAACGAGACGAATAGGGTTTCGTGAGATGAACGAAACCCTAAAAATCAGTCGTCACTCGTTTTTGCCTCTTGTTTTGGAAACACCCTTTCTTTATTCTAAACTGTAAACTATTAATTTTCTTTTAGTATGGAATAATTTTTATTTCAAAAATGAAGATATTCTTGATATGCTCTCCTGGAATTTATGATAATAGTGTTATTTAATTGTAAAATATTTTAATTGCTGTGTTTACGTTTGGTTAATAAAATCAAGAAAGGACATCAAGGCATTATATCTGATATTTCAAACGTGGCAACCGAATCTAGAAATATTCTTCCATGACTTTCGAATACATTGATTTTTCTGTTTATATTTAATAGTAAGGCTTATTGTATTTTCCTTGCTGTTGACTTGAATTTAAAAAAAAAAGAAAATGCTTCGCGGATAAACCGCACCGCGGATAATCGGGCTTTACTGTATCTGCAGTAACGATATTTCGATGTTTTCAAATCCATGTTTTTCATCGGTACCTTGTCAAACTGTCCAACAAGAAAACAGTAGTCGACTTTTGTTTAATTCAGATTTCTTGATTGGCACCACTTTTTTGAAATAGTAAAATTCGCCCTATTTAACCGTACCTAATAACATATTAATTAAGGCGAAAATATACAGAATTTTACCATTTTAGAAAAGCGGTGCCAATCAAGAAATCTTAATTTTAAAAAGTAGCCCACTGTTTTCACATTGGATAGTTTGATATGGTACAGACGATATATCAATTACAACCGCTCAACGTTGTTTGTATGCGACGTACGTTAGATTTTCAAACTTTTTTTTTGTGACCAACTTATATACAGATAGAATATTTTTTTGTGTAATATATCCGAAGGAAAGGTAGAATTTTGCAACAAAGCGTACGAGATCAGTATTAGCTAATACTAATGTAAAGTCACATCAAAATGTTTTAGTACGTGAAAAAAAAAGTTTATTAATGAACGTATTCGAAAAAATACAGTTTAAAGTCATTGCAATTAATGATGGTGCATTGTCCCAATGAACGAGTCAGTATTGGGATTAAATTTTTGAAATTTTATTCTTAAGCTGCTAATTGCACAAAGTATAATAAAACATTGTCCTTTCAAAAAGTTTTTTATCTGTATAACGTATTATAAAATTGTAACTTTTTTTTTTTTTTTTTTTTTTTTTTTTTTTTTTTTGCAGCAAAATTTACAGAACAACACTTCCAAATAACGGACACCTCTATTTGGAGGATAATTTTGCGATCACCAGCACATATAAATTTAAGGGCGACCGGGACACAAAAATCTTCAAATTTTACAAAAACATTTTATTTCGTTAAAAATTTCTCTTTTTTTTCCTGCTTAAAATGACATTTACCTCATGCTTCCTTCTGAATTAGAAGAAAAAAAAATATATTTTTTTTTTTTTTTCAAAATCTAGCTTTCAAGCAAAGACAAGCATGGCAACGACTTCTTGTAAAAATGCGTTTTTCTTCATGATAGGTTTTTTCACCATTTCTCGTATTTAAATACTTATAACTCGAGAACTGTTAAAGATAAAGGTTTCAAATTTGGAACATATCATTTTCAATTATTTTACTTTAATTTTGATTCAGCATATCTGAAAAAAAAGTTTAACTTTTGAAAATATGATTTTTAAATAAAAGTTGCACCACTTTTTTTTTTAATTTTTCCGTTAAATATTTTTAATTTTTTCATAAACTAATATTTTTTTAAATGCTGAATCGAATTAAAACTTATATATTTCTATTTATTTAAATGAAAAAATGATTTGAAATTCTATAAATAATATTCCGAGTTATAACGATTTTAATTTATCCCACTTTTTTAATAAATTTTAAATAAATTCTTTTTTTTTAAAGTTAGACAAGTTTTATCATGTGATTTTGTTTACAAATAATAAGGTTAACCATCCCAAAATATTAAGAATTTTAACTGAATAAATAAAAATTATCTTCAAATGTGTCCCGGACCCCCTTAAATATTGTTAGGTTTGAATAGTGGGCAAATTCCGCGCTCTGACGTGTCCGGTATTTAGATGTTTAGCTGTATTATTACAGTAGAAAAAATTAATCATAAATGTTTGAATGCTTGTCCGTTCGTTCCACGATCAACGGTATCGTCACCCGCTAATCCATATTTCGGGAACCTCTGACATGGGGGCTTAAGTTTGTATCGGAATTTGTATTTCAGATAATATTTTCCCTATTAATAAAATTTTTGAGAGAGCTGATTTTCTACATACTGAAAAGTTTCGTTTCCGTCTCACCAGCCTTACTTTACATATTTAAAGTTCAAAAAATTTTTGAAAACCTTTTTCAATATCCAATAATATTTCAAATTTTAATTGCTTAACCCCATGGGAACGAGCGACCGGTATTCGTGCCGCGTAAGGTGCTCAGAATCAGGGATTATTCTCACCAGTAAATTTTTATTGTAAATTTTGCCTTATTTAATCTGAACCTTTTCCTGATTCAATTAGGCAAAAATTTCTGTTTTAAAAAACCGGTGATTAAAGATTAAAAATTATGTAAATGAGGATCGTCCCGAAGGGGTTAAGAGGCGTAGAGCCTACAGAGTGAAAAAGAGTGTACAGTCGTTGAAAAAAAGTAAACACCCCCTACTAACTGCTCAACAAATTACATTGAAGAAAGTTACTGGTACCGAACGCTTGGAAATAAAGTCCACTTTTAAATGATGTATATAAAATTTGCTTAGAGGGCAATCTACATATTAAAACGAACACAAACTTCATTTTTTTCAATGTCAATACCCAATTTTAAGAAGATATTTCATATCTTCGGTTCAAACTATGACTAGACAACAAATTTCAAGTCATTTGAATGATAAGTTTTTGAATTATAAACATTCAAAATTGAGTGCTTCTAATGTTAAATTACATTTTCACATTTTCATAAATATCGCCTCAAATTATACTCCTAATGTGCTAATTTTTTGTGTTGCAATAATACTAAAATGCCCAAACATAAATACGTTGAATTTGCATTTTTTATAATTTTATGATATAAATTATGAATTATAAAATTAATATTAGAAAAAATTATGAATTGCAACAAACAATTTTTTTTGATGGATTGAGATTTATTAAGTTCTGCTTTATGGAAATCCAAAATTTCACATATTTCTTTCAAGTAGTTTTCAAATTATGCTTAAAAAACGGCAAAATGACGTTTTAACACTAGAACCGCCGGAAATTTTACTCATGTTTTGGAAAATTATTTTGCACCAGAATTTTTATTTAAAACTGTATTTAACTCATTTATTTAAGCTTATTTCTCTGAAGTACATATTTAACTTAACTTACAGAGAAATTTCTGGTTCGAATCGAAATGTTTTTATTTGGTAGCGGTCAAAATGACCGTTATGGCTGTTCTAGTGTTAAGGGGCCGTCTATGATAGAAGTGACTAGATATTTTGAAATTTCTAATGCGATTCTGTAATCGAGCAGTGTTCAGTGGCTGCTTGAGTGGCGCTTCAGATGTCTTGATCCTCATGGTCAACAATCGAATAGAATTGTGTACTGCATAGCTGCGAACCTTTACGCTTTCTTCCTACCACTAAAATTTTCTTGTAAGTATTGTCTTATTTAATGGTCAAAATTTCACAATTAAACAAAGAGAAAATCTCTTCTAAATTATAGTGGTAGCAAAAAAGCGTAAAGGTTGGCAGCTATGGTACTGCTATTGAAAAAAATCAAAGTTATGGTTCGTTTTAATATGTAGACGTCCCCCTAAGAAAATTCTATATACGACATTTAAAAGTAGACTTTATTACCAATCGTGTGGTACTATTAACTTTCTTCTACGATAATTTTTTCTTGAGTTAGTAAGGGGTGTTTACTTTTTTTTCTGACTGTACAGTCAACAGAGTGAAACACGTTTTCACTCTCTTAGCTGTGCGCCTTTTAAGCAATTAAAATTTAAAATATTATTGAATGCAAGTCGGACGTGAGAAATTTTCTACAGAAAAAGTTCCAAGTATTATATAGACTTTTTCCATATTTTAATTTATTTAAAAATTTTGTATCTAGCCGACATAACGCTCCGTGATACTTGAAAGCTGAACATTGTGGATTTTTAAACCTATCCAGCTCATTTATCAGAAGAAAATATTAAAGAAATGAAAATATTGGGGCGAAATGCCCTTTATTTTGAAAACCAATGAGTGCTAATGGAAAATTTCCTTTTTTATTTCTTGCGCAGAAACATAATAAATAAATTAGTTAATTATTTGAAGTAGTTATCCGTCACTAACATTTTTAAAATCTTTTTTGTAAAACAATATCTATTTTTAGCTTGATTAAAGGGATCTGAGGACTGTTAAAGCTTCAAAATTTCCGAAATTGTAATTTTTTTATATGTTAAACTTCTATCTTTTATGAACTTTTGATATAATTCTTTCCTTGAAGTTCCCATTAGAAGAAAAGTGATGGTTTCTAGAATTATACCCGCTCATTAGCTGAAGCGGCTTTTCCGAAACTTTAAAGTCATTGTCCTCCAAACGACGTTTTTGGGAACAACGCGCAGGATATTTCAAATACTTCTGAATATTTTTTCATGAAATTTTCAAAACATATATTTCATGTGAGTCTTTATAAACAGTCATTGAGATTTCATTTTTACTGTAAAAAAAAAAAAATATATTTTTTTTAGGTGATTATACTGTTGAAATTTTCAAAATTTTGTATTAGCTAAATACAACTTTGTATTAAAAATATAAATATAAATTTATTATTTATGTTCATGGTCATTATTACAACCTGAAGTATAATTAGTCAAAAGAAAATCATTCTAGTTGCAAAAATTATTGTGTAATTCTGTGCGTAAGCTGTTATACCAATTTTCTGCTTGACAAATGTCTGACAATTTGAAGCCTCCTGTAAATATTAATTCTGCATCTTGATTTTTTTTTAAATACCGTAATTTCCCGCGTAACCACCTTGAATTAGTTAAGTCTTTTTCGAACCGGAAATTTTATTCAAAAAAAAAAATGCCAAATAAATGCTAGCCAGAAATAAGTCACATTTTGTTTAAAATAAATTCTGGTAAGAAATCGAGTTATCTGACGTGCGGCGGATACGTGCAAAAATATGGTACATGGAAAAAAAAAAAAATAAATAAAAAATGCTTATATCTGTCATCCCAATAAAGATTGTGTTTTTAAATCATATATATTTTAAGATATAATTGCCGAAACGTCAGTGAAGGCTTACTGTGGAGACACGAAAAGTTTTGATTTCCGTTTGTCTGTCTGTCCGTCTGTTCCGCGATAACTGCCGCAAAAAGCATCCGATCGGCTTGAAATTAATGTGGCATGTTGATGAGGTACTCGGACTTAGCTGTATGGTTTTTGGTTAAATTTGGTTCATTCGTTCGGGAAATATAGAATATTTTATTTTGCTCTGTAATGCTTTTCAATGGCAAGTCAGACGATTTTCAAATTTTCATTTGTTGAAAGAAATGGCTCATATAAAAAATGGATTTAAATGGTAAATTTTTGATGCTGAAATTTTTAAATAAGAGTAGTAAATTATTCCTATTAGTTTGCAATTTTGTCAAAACATTTGTCAGAGCTTTTAAATTAGGTGTATAACTTATGATGGAATTTTATACATGTGTTCGAATAATATAAAACATTTTATTTTATGAATTTACTTATATTTCATTTTTTTTCTTTTAACCGTTGCGTAGCAACTATATCTCATCTAAAAATATCATAAATGTGAAAGTATGTATGGTTTTTAAAGTCAAATCAAAGTTAAAAGGAATGAATTAATGAATGCCTTTGTATAGATATTTGCATATAAATTGATTTAAACGCAGAAATGAAAATAGTATTTATATACTATATAGAATAATATCTTTATTTATGTATTCAACTATTTTGATTATAAAGGAAAAAGTTCGTTATTTTCATACAGAATAAACTGACATTATTCTATTAAACTTTATAAACTTTATTGTTGCCAAAAAAAAAAAAAAAAAAGAATAACAATTTCTCCCAAAGAGTTCATTTTAATTTGTAAGATTTCCACGTGCAAAGGGAAAATGCAGCAAATTACAAATAATAAAAAAGATAAATAGGACAAGAATGAATACATATAAACATTTCATACCAAATACCACCTAAATTAATTTTTGTAGTGGTATTTTCCCACACTACGAAGAAAGATTCCTCGATTTACACGATTTTACTTGGCCTTCCTTTTCTCATTGGTTGCGATTTCATTTTCGCAATTGCGTATATTAATTGGCACAAAATTTTACATTTTTATGACTGAGGTATATGTAAGGCCATACAAATAAGAAATTCCGTATTGTTTCCTATAAAATGTGATAAAGTGTTGGTTAACTATATATGTTTCTATTAAGAGGAGCAGGTCTGCCAAGCCTCCGACGTTCTGGATACCAGTATTTTAATACAAAATATGTTACTTTATTTAATTGAAACATTTGCGCGATTTAAAAGAACAACATTTTCTGTAAGGTAATAGTGTTGAGCAAAAAGCCTGAGACTTGCCATGTCTGGTGGTGAGTGAAATGTTTTATTTAATGCATTTATCTCTATTTTAATGCTACGTGAACAACGTCCCGTGTAACAGCTTGTAGAGTGTAAAATAAATTATTAAAATAATCCCTATTACGAAAAATGAAACAAAATGTCCGGCTAAGGGAAATAAAAGGTTAGTTAACCATAATAATAATAAAGGACTTTACGTTGTAATATCGATACAAAACAAATAGGTGTTGCTATCCAACGTACAATTTATTCACAAGTTTAACATAAAACTCTACGTTTCGGTTTAATCTTTAAAACCTTCATCAGGAGAAAATTTTTCTAACATATAAATCGACAACAAACTCTTTACATGCTACATTTTGAAATCAATTCAAAATACAAAACTTTCTAACGGAAACCTCTTACTCCCAAAAAGACAGTTCAGTGGCGCCATCTAGTTAACCTTTCGTAATTTGACCTGAACACAGGTGTGCATCAAATTTCAACGGTGTTTGTAACATCACGATTTTAAATTAAATGTGGATACTATTAAAAGGCTATTACAAAAAATACTTAACGGCGCCATATCACGTTTATCTATTTAGTCAATTGGAAGTGGACACGATGATGAATTATTAACCGTTAGGTTTAGAACTCCCCCTACTTTAGGGTGATTTTAGTAAGTTAATGCTATCGAGTACATTTTTAGATATTTAGATTAGATCTTAGATATAAATATTGCAGAATGGTAATCAAAATTATTATTAGATTTCTAAATTAGATGTCTCAGTTTACATTTCCAAAAGTTCTTTATCCATTAGATACAGATGTTTGTGGTTAGCAGGCAAGTAAATACTGCTGTATGGATATTAGGATAACGTAAAATGCTTGACCAAATTGTTGCTTATCCTTATAAATCGCAGTGTAAAAATGAATCTAATATATAGGATAATCATTAACTCAATCAATAGAAAATTACAAATGCAAAATAAATTACACAACGGGGGGTTCAGGGGGGGGGGGCACCCCCCTGAAGAAATTTGCTTTATTATATAAAAATTACTAGAATAAGTAGCTCGTGAGAATTTCAGAATATCATTACATAACATCGTGTTTAATTTAACGCTTCTAATGTCTGAAACCATCGAAATATTTTTTTCTCCTTCTATAAATGTTTGTGTAATTTAAAAGTTTAAATTTTGTTTTTGTAGAAAGATTAATATTAAGCAAAATTTGCTAAAAACAATAAGTTGCAGAGATGACGTTGAGGCTCTTGATCTGCAGATTTACTAGTATATTGAAAAGGGTTTAGCTTGTTCATTTTTAGGTGCGTTCGTAATTATATAAATACATAGCACCTATAGTCGTCGTTCAGTCCGTCTGTCCGTCCGTCTGTCTGTCCGTCCGTCAGTCCGCATATAACAGAGCAAAAACTACCCGATCGAATAGTCTGAAATTTTAAATATATAATTGTTGCAAAATTTTGTCGAGTCATTTCACATTTTATGAAAATCGGATCTATAGTTTAATTACAGGGCAGTCAAAAGTTTTCCGTTACAGTACATCCAGTGGGAATAAATTATTGCAAGTGATTTTAATGATGTTAAAGCATTCCGAATGGTCTGAAATTTTAAATATATAATTGTTGTAAAATTTTGTCGGGTCATTTCAAGTTTTATGAAAATTGGATGCATATTTTAATGATAGGGGCAGTTAAAAGTGTTCCGTTTACATGAATGCCAGTGGAAAAAAAATATTTCAAGTGAATTTTAATGATATTACAGCCTTTCGAACAGAATGAAATGGATATGGATATGCACTTATTGAAGTGCACTAAAATATACATTCAGTACAATATGCGACCAAATATATTAAAAAAACTAGTTATAGTACGAATGCACCTCATTTGCCACGTTTGACGAGCAATTTCCAACTTGTTAAGTTTAAGAGTCCTGATAGCTCTTAAGAAAATTACATTATTTCAAATTTTGAAATCCTGCTGTTAATGGGTTACTGAAATAAACGATTCAAATATATTCGAAGCCCAATCAAATAAAAAACGGTATTTGATTTAAATAAAACGCAGAATGGGCGATTCAATAATAGCTTACTTCATAATCTGCTCTTTTAAAGTACTTTTTCTTCTGATGGCAGATAATTATATTATTTCGTTGTTCTAGAATGAAGGGGAACTAATATTCCAGCTAAATACGCAAAATTGATGACCTCTAAGTGTACACTTTTTAAGCCTCCCACTGCGTAAGTAATTTTTCGCGATGAGCGTCTTTTACAGAATTTTTAATCTTTTATCACCGGTTCTTAAAAGCAGAAATTTTTGAATATTATAATCGGGGAAAATGTCCTGATTAAATCAGACAAAGTTTTCACTAAAAAATAACTGGTGGGAATAACCAAATAGTATTAATTCGACGGGAAAATGCATGCCTGAGTATTTCTGTGGTTGCGCAGTGAGAGGGTTCATGCCTCAAATATGTAATATTTGTATAATGAGAAATACGTACTACAAACAGAGTGTTCTAAAGTCGTTGAGGGGATTTCTTCCTATAATTCTTCAGTTTAAGGGTGTGTGGAACACAAAAATCTTCAAACTTTCTTTAAAAAATCTTCCTTGCATTAAACAGTTCTCTGTTTTTTTATGCTTAAAATGACGTTTAAGGCATGTTTCTACCTTAATTATGCAGAAAATATTAAATTTTTCGTTTTGGTTTGTTTTAAAATTTCAGCTTTCAAGCAATGGTTGTCATGGTAACGACTTCTTGTGAAAATGCGTTTTTCTTCATGATGGGTTTTTCACCATTTCTCGTACTTAAATTGTTATAAGTCAAGAACCGTTACAGATAAATTGTTTAAACTTGTAAAATGTCTTTTTCAATTGTTTTACTTTAATTTTGATTTCGCAAATTGGAAAAAAAAAATATTTACTTTTGAAAAGTTACATTAAAAAAAAATATTTTAAATAATTTAATTTTTTTTTCATGAATATTTTTTTAAATGCTGAATCAAAATTAAAACTTATATATTTCTGTTTATTTAAATGACAAAAATTGAAATTCTACAAATAATAGGTCGAGTTATAACGATTTTAAATTACCTCACTTTTTTATTAATTTTTATTTTTAATTTTTTTTTTTTAAATATGAGAAGTTTTATCATGTGATTTTGTTGACAAATGATATAGTTAACCATCATTAAGAAATTCAAAATTTTGACTAATAAATAAAAGTTATTTTAAAATGTGCCTCGGACACCCTTAAACTTCCGTATAGTTACACCAGAGATATTCTGTTCTAAATGCTGCAAGGTGGGGCTAATATTCAAACCCCTGTCTCGCTCACCGACCTGAGCTATTTGTCAGAGTTTACCATGATTTTCTTTGAATCTTATAAATAATGGTGTGGCTACATCAGAATTATCCGCATGGAGGTCAATCCTTTCCTAGGTCTGTATCGCCTTAGCAGATAATTGGCCGTACAAAACACCAACCAACCAATCTACCGCACAGGTTACGAATTTATCATGAAGGAATATGTTCTTGATCTGAAATTTGCGTCATTGTCTCCGGTATGCAAGCGGTTTTGCCATCTGTAATGCAAGTAGTAGCATGTCATAATAGTATATTATATGAGTAGTATTAAGATTTTTGTCCGTCTAAAAATTTTAAATAAGTTTCGTTAATTCGCAATGTTCCACGGATGTCAATTGTAGGCCTCAAATTCAACGTCTTTTCATGCTTCAATTGACTTTTTACTCCTATCATAGACCTGTGTTTTGTAACCCTTTGGGGTCTGGTGTACTATTAATAGTACATAACTTTTCATCAAGTATTATTTTGTCATAACAACTACTTTTGTTTCTATCTACATATAGTAATGATAGTATGTTGCTATGCCCTTAATATTATGACTTCATTTATGTTTTGACATTTAGTAATAGCAATAATAATAAAAGTTTGCTTCATTATCTTTGCACCTTTGGCGATTCCTTTATGTTATACATATATTTCGCTCTTTAAATTTAAAATATAGGGTACTTTCTGAAAGACTCGTGTGTAATAAAACGCAAAAAGCATTAGAAAGTTGTAATATCTGTTACACCCTGTTGTAATATGATAATTTCCAAATGTGTCCAAAAACTCCTCCTAAACATATATGAATTGAATAGTACAAAAAATAAGTACATTCGTTAGAATTCAGACAATGAGATAATCTTTAAACTTCAGTAAATCTGTTTGCATAGATTGCTACGATTAACATTATTAACGTAAAAGTAATTTTGTTCTCAAAAATGAAAAACAAATCGGACTCACAAGGGTTAATAGCAGTGTCTGGCAGCTAAATACTTTAAAAAATTCTGTAAAGTTACTCTTTTGCAATACATTTCATAATTATACGTTTGAAACATAATAGGTATTTTCTTGTTCATTTATCTTTATGTTGACAGAAAAATCGATTTCAATGAACCGTCCCATGATGAGCTAGTCACGTGACGACCCTAACAATTACATTTATACCAACCTCCATTGCTACCTGTGCTCCACACACGAACGAAATTCCGGTTTACATATGATTGACCTCACACATAACATATCGTACATAGGATTGCCGTTACACGCAGAATAGACGGCGCGGCGTGCGCGACCGTCGAAGGCTTTTCCTTTTTAAGGGCGTTCGTGATTATATAAATACGTAGCACCTATAGTCGTCATTCTGTCTGTCTGTCCGGCCGTCCGCATGTAACAGAGCAAAAACTACCCAATTGAATGGTCTGAAATTTTAAATATATAACTGTTGCATAATTTTGCCGAGTCTTTTCAAATTTTATAAAAATCGGATGTATAGTTTAATTACAGGGGCAGTCAAAAGTTTTCCATTACATTACGGCCAATGGGAAAAAAAAATATTGCAAGCGTATTTTAATGATGTTACAGCGTTCCGAATGGTCTTAAACTTTAAATATATAATTGTTGCATAATTTTGTCGAGTCACGTCAAATTTTATGTAAATCGGATGTATGTTTAACCACAGGGACAGTCAAAAGTTTTCCGTTACATTAAGGCCAATGGGAAAAAATTATTTCAAGTGCATTTTAATGATGTTACAGCCTTTCGAAGAGAATGAAATGGATATGCACTTATGAAGTGCAATGAAATGTACATAACTTCAGTACACTGTGTGGTGAAAAAAATATTTACAATACTAGTTATAGTACGATAATCATTTGCATGTTTGACGAGCAATTTCCAACTTGTTGCTCTAAGAAAAACGCTATAAGATCCGATCATGGCAGATGACATCCGAAAAAAAACAGCTAAATAGAATAAGCCAGCAAGTCCGAGCGGGATGGTACGTTCAGTTTATCGCACGACGGCAACGGCATGAAGATCATTTTAGCTCAAAAATGTACTGAGGCACAGATACTCTTGGCAATAAAATGTCTAAGAAAATAATTTTGAATATATATATCACTTATAGTATAGGGCATTGGGAAAATATAATCTTTTTTATTATTTAGATATTAAATTGAACATGCTTTTTATGATGCCATAAATCAAAGTTTTTATTTATTTTTTTTATTTTATTTATTATTATTTTTTTTTTTACGATGATACATAAAATGCGCTATGCCTAAAAAGCTAAATGAAGGATCTCGTCTCATGTAATTACATCCTTAAGGAATGAAACTTCTTTTGACAAGCAGCTTTTATTATTACATATTTTATGATGAGGAAAACATAAAGCAGCGATATTGATATTATGAAGATTCCACCATCGCTAACCTCAGACAAATATTTTTAGTGGTTAACAAAGGTGTTCATTTTTTGCTTGAAAATAATATGTTATTCGAGATTTTAAATTATTCTATTTAACACGTTCACGCCGGCGTGCATCACCGGTGGGTCACGCTTGACTGCCCCATCGGGCGGCGTGCATCACCGGTGGGTCACGCTTGACTGCCGCATCGGGCGGCGTGCATCACCGGTGGGTCACACTCCACTGTTAAATAGAATGCGTGCACTACAGGTGGGTCACACTCGACTATGCCATAGACGGCGTGCACTGCAGGCGGGTCACACTTGCATATTCAAAAATTCGGTACTAAAAACAATTCAATATTATAAACCTTATACATTCTCGACAGGAAACGAAAATTCTTGTTTTGTATTCAAAAGATATCATTGACTAAGGGCGTGGCTTCTACCTTACAGAAAAGGCTTTTATATTATGTTGTCCATATTTCTTTAGATTTTAAGACATTTTATATTAAATTCGTAGATATTTAGTTAATAAAATCATGTCTCTCAGTAATATGCTTACTCCTTACGAACTTTCAGACATTCACAATCAACTCTGCTTGTTATATTCGAGTTTAATTTAATAAATATGAGAGGGGCGTGTCATTACATACAGTGTCCGAATAAGCAAAAGTACCGCGCCGTCAGATGAAGCAAAACGTGAATTCGAGCGCCGCCTCACAGCGAAAAACATTAATATAGGCGCCGGTGTAAACGTGTTAAAATGGCCAGTTTTTTTTTTTTTTTTCTTCATTATTTATAAGAAATTATATTTAAAACGAATATGTATACCTTAAACGAATAAAATTTATATTTACATTCCAAACATTAGGAAATGAATCTTGCCCTCGTATAGTTATGTGGTATTTGAAATCATGATAGTAAAAATATGTTATCGCATATTTCTAAAGAATTTTTATTATACGGACAAAAGTGTTATGAGGTTATAAAAAATAAGCATAAAACATTGATATTTCAATCATCCTAAGAGGCAAGATATTACTTTATAGTTTTTGAAATTTATTATTTAATAATTTAAATAATATTTATAATTATTAATATTTAAAAATAATTGTAAATAAGTTTTTTTAGAGAGTTTAGTTTTATCTGTTAAGATTTTAAACATGTGCTACTAAGCCAAAAATAAATCAAGAAAAATTAAAAGAAAATCTTTCATTGCTATTTTATTTAAATTTAACCATTTAATTCCCATTGTAGAATACGTTTTAGAAATTACATAGTTCAGAGAATCTGAATTTACACCAGAAAATTTCGATGATAAATTTCTCTTTATTTAAATACGGAACGTCTGTTACTAAATAAAGCAAGTACAGTAAGCATCCTCTAATTCGGGATTTGAAGCATGCCGGATTACAGGATGAATGTCAGGAAAAAGTTTAAATTTGGAATTAAACAAAGTAATGCTTGCTATTAATTAATTAAACAGCTTGAATATAAAAAAAATATTCAATAAGGCAAAGTACAAAATATGTACATGATTATAAAACGAAAATGTGCACTGTAGGCCGATACTGTAGGCGTACTCGTAGAAGCTATCTCAAACAAATTTTGAATAGTATTAGTTTCTTTATAGTCGACGCGACGGGGTGATTGGGATATTTATGGATTTGCGATTTTCAAACGTCTGTAATGTTTGTTACGTAATTTTCCATTCTGAAGTTCCATCAGATTACCATAAACAACAGGGGTAATTAAACAAAAATTACTAATTATTTTCCGAAAGTCGTGCCGGACTATCCAGCACGCCGGACCTTAGCATGGCAGATTAAATGATGTTAACTGTATTGCTATTTTAATTTTCTGGTATGAAATTGGAATATCCGAATTAAAAACCTACTAAAATTCGAAACACTGTTGTTTGCATGTATGCGAACGCGCATTAAAGGGTTAAATTTTGTTGCACAGGATTTTCCATTTAAGTCTTCGAATATAAATGTAGTTAATTTTTTTTTTGGTAGTGTGCTAATAAAACGGTGATGAAGTCTTTATGAAGTTACGTTTAAGTTATTATGAAGTCCTTACAGAGTACAGTGTAAAAAAAGATATAAGGGAGACTAGGGAGGGTTGACCCACTTTTTACTAAATGATTTTTTATTTTTTAAATATTGAACGTAGAATAAAGTTTTATATATCATTTTATTTGTTATACAATCAGTTATTAAAATAAAATTGCTACATAAGAGTAAGATATAAGAAATTTGAAAAATTATAGATTTTATTCATGAGAAAATAATGGGTCAAAGCTCTCCACATATGGAAGTTTGACCCACTATATGGGAGGCTTGACCCAATTTGTCTTATATTGAAATATTTGTGAAGAGAAATAAAATCAGTTTAAAAAAAGCAAAATAAATTTATGCTACATGCTTTAATTATCATATAAAAATATTTTTGAAAATATGATGCTTAAACAAACTTGTTTAGGTGCAATAGCACGTCAGAGAATTTTTTTTTTATTATTTTAAACAGGGTTGTCTGAGCAGGTGTAATTGTACAGCAGAGAAATGAAATTTAACATTAAGACAGTATTCTGCTAGAGACACGTTCCGTTTTAATAGGGTTTCACGCATTGTAATGTCCGGGCTTAGTATCCACTGCAACCCCCTTTTTTGTCTCCTTGTCCTACGTTTTGTGACATTCGACCTGACAACTCTAGTTGTCACGTAGTTTGGCTTCATCTCACTCTATTCATCATGTTGAAATTTGTCTACATACCTTCTTAAAATTTTTCGATCAATGCTATGGTCTTTTGCAGCCGCATGAGTACTAAACGTATCATTAACCTCTTTTAACGCTTTCAGGTGCAGAATACTTCCAGTTCTAAAATGTTGAAATAAATGATTGGCACCGGAATATACGAACAAATTTATTTCGAAATATGAAAACGGCTATATTTCAAATACTTATTAAATGGAAAAGATTTTAGCAAAATTCTGGTGCCATTGTGGTGTTTGGGAATTAAAATTAAGTCGTTTCAAAAACATACCACTGACCCTTAAACGGTTAAGACTGCTCCTTTCGTAATTTCTAGTCCTTTCTAGTCTTTTCTACTGTTTATATTTACCTATTGTAAGTAATATTTAAATGGTAAAAAAGTTCCTTTTAATATTCCTATTTACATTTCATTAATTTTTTCGTACAGTGGATAATATATCAATTTTTCACATCTTTCTTTATTCAGTTTTAAACGTTTTCTTTTTAATCATCTCATTTTACTGTAGCTTTGCAGAATAAATTTACGTTCATTTTTATATATAACCATTAATCTTTCATTATGCACAATGTATAATAAAAATAATAATATAACATATTAAGATTTCAAAAACCACCTAATTAACACATTGCCGACGGGCAGTTTTTATCAAATCTGAATTTTAAAACAGTAGAAACTCCTCCCTATTCTGAAGGTCTTTTGTAAATTTGTGTTCTAGATAGGTTTCACGAGTTTATATATCAGTAAATATCTTTCAATGCACGAATTTAATACAAAATGTCTTACAATCTAAAAAAATAAGGACAACATATTATAAATGCATTTTCTGCTAGGTAGAAGCCACGCCCTTAGTCAATGATGTTTTTTGAATGAAAACGAGAATTTCAGTTTCCCGTCGTGAATGTGTTAAAGAGGCCTTGAACATCTAGGTCAATCCTCCCTCACATTGACTGGGTCAAGCCTCTCCACACAGCCCTTTTCTAAAGAATAGCACATTGTTATGTTAAGCCTAACTTACTGTATAATCTTTATGCCTGAAATGATAGCTCGGTATTTCTGCATTACTTAAAACTACTTACTTAGATTTCTATGACATATTTTATTTGAAAAAGCTTTCAAAATATTTCTAAAACACACAACTTTTAGGTTGAAAACGCCTTACAATTGATTTTTCCACACCTATTTCGATTATCTGTATGAAACAGACTGTTGTTTGAGCATTCAGTCGCTTTGGTTAACACCTATTGATAAAACTCTAAAATTCTGTTAAATGTGAAAACTGATGGGTGGGTTAAGCCTACTGTATGGTCAATACTCCCTAGTCTCCCCTTACATATCAAAATTCACAGGTATTTATCATATAATTTTACGATAAATGTAATAGTTTTAAGTTCCCAGTATTACACTTTTTCTTAAATCTATATTTTATTAGTGATTTTAAGTAATTTATTGAAGAAAAAAAGCGTAAAAGTTGATAGCTCGTCCCACAAAAGCAGGTCATGAAAGTAAAATAAAGAAATATTGGCACTTTTTACTTGCCATTTACCCGAGAGTAAAGCCCATTTTTAATGGGCTTTGCCTGTAAAGTCTGTTGCTCAGCATTCCCCGTAATTTCACTCAGATGTTCTTTACAGTGTTTCCTAAAACAGAAAATTACAGTATGTTTAGGCTTTGCAGGAAAAGTATTGTTTACTGGGCAATAAACATTGTAATTTAATAAGGTAATTAATCACTTCACCGGCAGCAGGTATAAGGAAACAGTGCTTTTACCCCTTACTTATCTCGGGGCAAACGTAGAATTGTTAAGTATATTTTAATAATTCTATAATATATGTCTACATATTAAAAGTGATATAGAACTATTTTATTTCACATATTATAATCAATAAATGTACAAACTTTTGTTATGTACGTAAAAAGAAGCAGTTGCGCAAGATTAAAAATAAACATATGTATTTTATTATTAATGTTTTTTTACTAAATTTGTACGTAGAAAAAGATTGCAATCATGGTAGACTTATTATTATACTTTTCCTAATCCAAAAGCGCACTGAGTTTTTACTTGAGGTATTTAAACAACGCAATTTTTACAATAGACTTATATAAATTTAACTGCATAGAAAAAGGTTTCGCTTTTGAAACGTATTGGGTCGATCGGAAAGACGTGTCGTGTTGGGAAAATCAATTCGTACCGGGAAGTTCTATCACTTAATTATTGGACATTGGTTCCGATGTCCTAATAATTACCGGGTAGAATTTTCCGGTCCGAATTGATTTTCCCAACTCGACACGACTTTCCGATCGACCCAATAATTTAGGATTAGCTTGTATTACTATTATCAACTTCTGCAGAAAAAATCAAATAAAGATAAAGAAACTTTAATATAACATAGTTTGCGCTATAATGCATTTTTTTTCTTTAGCTAATTCTAATAAAGTAAATTTAAGATTAATGAAATACTCGGCAGATGATAATCGTATAATCAGAAATTATGAAATTCGTATAAAAAAGGACAAACAAATGTACAAAAATTACTTTCAGGTACATACATATAATCTAAAATTATTTAAAATACATTTAAAAATATCTTAAAATACATTAGAAAAACCCAGAACGTTTTCAGCTATTACAAGGCCGTCATCAGTGGGATTTAAATGTTGTTATAATTTTCTTTGCGCTTATTCAAGAATTTTCTCGTAGAAACCATCGTAATTTAAAGGTTGTACATCAGACGAGATGCCAGAGACAGTTATTCAAATTTTCAATAAAACGAGCTTTCACCTATTATGCAGCAAATATCTCCATACTCCATAAATATCGTATAGTGCATCGTTACAAGCTGTAACTTTATTAGCAGTTATTTCAATTGATTCTTTTATAATGGCTTCTTGGTAATTAATTGTACGAAAGGTAATTCTCGATTTATTAATATCTACTTTTATATGTTGAGTTTGAGTTAATGGTGATAATGCAATACGGGTTTTTTTGTACATTTATTTGTGTTTTTTATATAAATTTTAATTATTTAACTCAAGGTGAACTTAGAACTAGAATTTTAACTTTCATTTATAGAAGTTATGAAATAAAAAACTAAAGTCAAAATATAAATCTGAGGATTTTCAGATTCAACGTATCTTTTAACCACATTAGATTAACCTGATATTTATTTGATGTTAACTAAATATTGATTTTATGTTTCCTTTGAAAAATTTCAGTTTAGAGGCAGACAGCGGTATAGTTTGATTAATCTGCGTATTTTCGTTTTTTAATTTGCTCTTAGCAATCAATTTCCACTTGTAGTACTTGCTCCACTAATTACTTAACATTATTTTAGCAAACATATGTTTTGTTATGATGTTTGAAATAATTCATGCTTTAAATTCATTATTGATTATTTAAAAGCCCAGAAAAGCCACTAAAATAAGCTACAGATTTCATATAAATTATAAATGGGAGTACTTTTTACTTTCTTCTATCTTTACAAGAAGAAAGTATTGGATTCGCGATAATTTTCGATTTCCGATTTTCGATGGAATTACACGTTTTAGAGGTCAGATATTCCGAAAAACATGTTTTTACAAAATGTCTGTCTCTGAGTCTGTCTGTCTGTCCGTCTGTCTCTCTGTCTGTATGTGACACAAATTTTCTATCTCAAGAACTAATGCACGAAATTTAATAAAAATTTATATTCAGTTAGTTCCTTATATAAATTGGTGCTGATTTTTACGATTTCCGCAATAGCTCTATCTCAATAACTAATTCACGAATTTTCATCAGAACAGATGTCATAAGTTCCCACGGCCGCCATCTTGGAATTCTTCTTGGAGTGAAAATCCCTTTTCCGCCAAGTAGTAAATGTCGCCAAGCACCGGTTTATACGCATGTTTGGCTTAACGAAAATAAAATGTAAATAATAAACAAAATTCGCTAAACTGGCAATCAGTAATCGTTGTATGAGCGCTTCGGGCACATTTACCGAAAAAAAACATCGCCGAATTCAGCATTTCTCGCGGTATAGCATTCTCAAAATTTAGCAGTTCTCGTTTTGTAGCAATCTCAAAATGTAAAAAACTCTTAAAGCAGCAAAATATACATAAAAAACCCAACTCGCTAAAGTGGCAATCAGCAATAGTTGTATGAGCACTTCGCGCACATTTATCGAAAAAAAAACATCGCTGAATTCAGCATTTCTCGGGATATAGCATTCTCAAAATTCAGCAGTTCTCGTTTCATAGAAATCTCAAAATGTCAAAAACTCTTAAAGCAGCAAAATATACATAAAATTATCAACATACCTTAACAGACATCTGCTTTCTTGAAACTTCCAGCACGAAATATCTCTCATAACATCGCCGTCATTTTCCAAAATAGGCTTAATACGCATTGAGACGCTATAAACAAACCTCCCTTTCTTGTCAAAATTTCCTCATATTTTTTAATTACTTCAGCAACAGCGTTTAAACGGACTACAGTAACTCAAGTCAATGAAATACATCCAATAAATTTAACATAAAAATAAAAAGACAACGATAGAACACGATATCAAAATACATCCACAAAAATTCTAAGCTTCTCAGGGGTTGCCAGAACACGACACGTCACAACACATACGTCACAACACACACGTCACACGGGATTTACATATCGAGTTTGTCATATCCATAAACACCGCCAACACGCCAACAAAAAATCGCCAAACAATTCAAAACAACAACGGCTGAGGGAAGATACGGCATCTAAGACTTTTCATCAAACTGCAAATTCAGATATACTTTGATATGAATTAGGGCTAAATCGATGTAATTTCTTGTACTATTTAAATGATTTAGTGGTTTATATAGAAGAAAGTTTTGTGATGGCCACAACATACTAGTTTATTTTTGATGATGCAAAAAATTAAATTATTCTGCATATAGATTTGGTATATGATCAATAAAAATGGGAACCAACCTATCTTGTAACCATCCAAAAGTAGCCTATATATTTTTCAGGATGACCAAAAAGTCCTTTGTGAAAAAATTTGGATTTAATATTAGGGATACATATACAAATATTTTATAAAAGTACACCACCCTCCTCATTTTTGTGGACCACAAAGGTTTATTTCTTTTCAACAATAAATGCATCACCTAACAATGTTTGATATGAAAACACCTTTTGTAATCTGAGAAACATTATTTGAATTTCCTTACTGCTTTTCATTGGACAAAAAAAAATCAATATACGTGCACAAGATACACTGCATACCAAAAGTGATTGTACTGTAAGAATCCTTCGCAGTATTTCAGTGGCACTTTTTATTAAATTTCTATTTTTTCTTGGGAGAAATGGAAAAAGTATATTGTACTTTCAAACAAAACACCGACAATATCTACTGGGGAACTTAAAAAAATTATCTTTTTTGTATGAAGAATTTTTTTATGTACATTTAAACGAAGATGTTTAGATTTGTATCACCTTATTTATATGTATCATACACACAGACTTTGAAAATGTTCTGTTATGTTTTTATGATATTCGTCATTTGTAAACATTAACTGGAATTTTTTCTTTTTTTTATTAATCCTTTTGCATCATTAGGATGCATTTTAGGATTATTTTTTAAATTGATAAATTCCGAATTCATACTAGTAATGCAAATAGTAATTTCTTGAATATATAATACGTGATTTATCAAATTGCTAACGAAGCGTAGAACCAACACTGTGAAAAATATCCAAGCAGGTAGTCGAACCCGGAAGCCTTGGAATAGCTCTCCAAGTGCTCTCCAATTTAAGCTACGAGGACGATGCCTAGCTTAGAATTTCCGACATATATTGGTAAGGCTGCAACAGCAGCACAAGATGGAATAGTCTTCATGAGCGCACAATCGTGCGGCAAAATATGAGACACAAAGAAACCCAGCACTGGTGAACACATATGAGTCATTCTCTGAAAAGTGGCTGTTTTTTTTTTTTTTTTTTTTTTTTTTTTTTTTATGCGGCCCAATAAAATTGCCTCAGAAATCTCAAAATTTAGCCTACAAGTATCTTGTTTCTATATTTATCAAAAAGTAATATGTCCCATATTGTACCTGATAGATATTCTGAGATCTTAATTTCAAAGTACTTCCATTGCTAAAGTGTTCAAATAAATGATTGGCACCGGAATTTAAGAACAATTTTATTTATAAATATGAAAAATGTTATATTCCACATACATGTTAAATAGAAAAAAAGTTTATAAAAAGTCTGGTGCCATTGTTGCGCTTGGGAATTAAAATTAAATGGTTTCATAAACATACCACCGCCCGTGAAAGGGTTAAAAAAGAAAAGAAATTATAATTGGAAATTTTATACTGCCAATAAATAATATTTTTTTTTACTCTATGTCAATTGAAAAAATAAAGATAAAGCATTAACATTTAACAAAGTTAATGTTTATTTGAATTAGTACAAGAATTTTTTTTTTTTAATTTTATTTAACTTCTCCAAATAAAATAATTAAAAAAATGTATTATCTTTACTTACGCTAATTAAAAGTCTTATGAGTTTTTTAATGTGTATGTTATTGCATTAGATTTTCTTATTTTACTGTTTAGTACATATATAAATGAATTTAGATCATTCCCTTATGTATTAAAATGAAGAGGGAATGATGAAATACTTCTGAAAACCACTTTATATAAAAATGATTAGTCTAATGTATATTTTCGGTAACTAAATATTTTTGAAACACATTTCTAATAATATAACAACATAAAAAAGACATTTCTTTAGCTTCTATTAAATTTGTAATCGATGATGGATAATAAAAATACTTACTTTGATCTAGTACTTGAAAGCCACGTGATAGCTATTCAGGAATGTTTCTGAGCAAACAACAGTATAGCTGCTTCCCTTTACTCATGTACACACAGTCCTAGATATATATAAAGCATGTGCTGCTTTCTACTAAGTAAATAGGGGTAAATTTATAGTTATGTGAGGGAATGACGACAAATACTAGGGACATCATTAAAAGGTGCCCTAATTCTTTCATTGTATAAAATATAAATATAATTAAATGGCAAAATATTTATTTAATTATGTTTAGTGGATTGTGAAAAAAATAATTATAAACATACGTGCTGTCCTGATTCAATTTATGCAGAGAAAGCATTTTCTTTCCTACATATGTGAATGGGGACATAGTGAGGGCATAAAAATACATTTAATGTATCTTATTTCAATTTCAATAAGCAAATAATTATAGTTTATATTTATCACTGATTAATACTGATAGTTTCAATCACTTTTTCTTTTTGTAATTTTAGAAATATGTCTTCAAGACCCCTGCGACGTAAATTTGTCATTTTTCAGAGAATGACTCATATATAAATTTTAATTATTTTTTTAACTAAGCAATGTGATAAATCACGTATTATACAGAGATCGCACTTGTCCTGAAATTTTAAGACCGGGAAATTCATGTACCAGTATATTCTTATAGAAAATCTCTTCTCATATAAGACGAAATTTTGCGCGATTAACCTAGATTTATTTTTCAAAATTAACCTAGATTTATATTTTTAAATTAATTTAAAATTAATTAAAATTTATATAGTAATTTCTTCTTTATTTAATGACAGAAGTTTCTTAATCACATAATATATATATATATATATATATTTCGGAATTACCGGTATAGTTTTGTAATTTCCGAGTGAAAAAGAAATTCCTGAAACGGACGCATACATACGATAATGACTCATATGATTTAAATGAAATACAAGAATATGCGCTAATGATGCAAATGGGTTAGATTGAATACAAGAATATGCACTGATGAAATAAATGGGTCAGATGAAATACAAGAATATGCGCTAATGATACAAATGGTTAAGTGAAATAAAAGAGTATTTGCTAACGATGCATCTGAATTAAATGAAATTCAAGAAAATAGTCAGAAATAAATTATTAGAAAAAACTCTGACAGACGAGAATGTGATTTATTATACGCTGTAAAATGATTTTTCTTTCAATTTATGATAAGCAATAATGGATAATAATATCAATTAACAAACTGAACAACCTGTAAGAAACATTATTTATTAATGATGACTAAAAACACGTGTGCATATTGCAAATATAAAAGATTATATTTTGTAAAAATAAATTATTTAAGATTAAGAATAATCTTATTAATTATGCACATGCATGAAGATAAGTTATGGATGAATTTCTAGAAAAAAAATTTACGTCGTATGTGTATATTTTAGAGCATTTTCTAATTTGAATGAGGATAAATTTTTACACATATTGCACAATTTTACAACGCATATACTCCTGTCTCTAAGATACACCACATTACAGGGTTTGTATGGGTACCGTTATTTTCCAGGTGAAATATTAGCATTTTTTTATTAAAAAAAAATAACCCGCGAAAACCCCGTTCAAACCAGTGTTGCCAGTGGGCTACTTTTAGGTAGCTTTCCTTACAAAAAAGCTACCTATTGCAGCCGTTCGGAGGAAAGCGATTTCAAAAAATTTTGGTATATTTTCATCGATCATGACCCCCAGACCCCGAAACCACCCTCCGTTCAAAATTGATATATATATATATATATATATATATATCTGACCTATGTCGCACTGTAACTCCCGTAATTATGAACCGATTTCGATGTAATTCGGTGTGTACATAGTACATACCAATGTCTCGACCGAGTTCGTTGGCCAGCTTCATCCGCCGTTTTGTTTCAAAATGGCGGCCATTTAAAATGTTTAAAAAAATTTAAAACTTGAAATGTGGTACCAAAAAATTAAAAATGGAAAAATATTTTTTTCTTATGTATTTGACCTTTATACAAAGATTCCGGAGCAGTTTTTGTTTCGTCTATATCTTAAAAAATGGCTGAGTTATAGCGTTTTGAATTTCTAGCGTGGCTGACATTTTGAAACGTCCTGAATTTTGTCACGCGATAAAAGGCGTATTTATGAACCGATTTAGATGTAATTCAGTGTGTACATAGTACATACTAATCTCTCGACCGAGTTCGTTGGCCAGCTTCATCCGCCATTTTGTTTCAAAATGGCGGCCATTTAAACTTTTTTTAAAAATTTAAAATTTGAAATGTGGTACCAAAAAATTGAAAATGGAAAAATATTTTTTCTTATGTATTTGACCTTTATACAAAGATTTCGGAGCAGTATTTGTTTCGTCTATATCTTAAAAAATGGCTGAGTTATAGCATTTTGAATTTCTAGCGTGGCTGACATTTTGAAACGTCATGAATTTTGTCACGCGATAAAAGGCGTATTTATGAACCGATTTCGATGTAACTTCGTTTATACATAGTACATACCAATGTCTCGACCGGGTTCGTTGGCCAGCTTCATCCGCCATCTTGTTTAAAAATGGTGGCCATTTAAATTTTTAAGAAAAATTTAAATTTGAAATGTGGTACAAAAAAATTAAAAATTGAAAAAATATTTTCTTCTTATGTGTTTGACCTTGATAAAAAGATTCGGGAGCAGTTTTTGTTTCGTCTATATCTTAAGAAATGGCTGAGTTATAGCATTTTAAATTTCTAGCGTGGCTGACATTTTGAAACGTCCTGATTTTTCTCACGTAATAACAGGCGTATTTATGAACCGACTTGGATGTACCTCCCTGTGTACATAGTACATACAAATATCTCGACCGAGTTCGTTGGCCGGCTTCATCCGCCATCTTGTTTCAAAATGGCGGCCATTTAAAAAAATTAAAAAATAAAAAAAATTAAATGAGATAACAAAAAATTGGAAAGTGAAAAAGATTTTTTTTTGTGTGTGTTTGACCTTAATACAAAGATTCCGGAACAGTTTTTCTTTCGTCTATATCTAAAAAAAATGGCTGAGTAATAGCATTTTGAATTTCTCTTGTGGCTGACATTTTAAAACGACCTGATTTTTGTCACGCGATAACAGGCGTAATTATGAACCTATTTGGATGTAACTTGGTCTGTACATAGTACATACCAATGTCTCGACCGAGTTCGTTGGCCAGCTTCATTCGCCATCTTGTTTCAAAAGGGTTGCCATTTAAAAAAATTAAATTTAAAATTCAAAATAAAGTATTAAACAATTGGAAAATGAAAAAGATTTTTTTATGTGTTTGGCCTTGATACAAAGATTCCGGAGCAGTTTTTGTTTCTGAAAATTTGTTCTTTTGTTTATATCTTAAAAAATGGTTGATTTATAGCACTTTGAATTTCTAGCATGGCTAACATTTTGAAACGATCTTGTATTTGTCACGCGATAACACACGTATTCGCCTATTTCGATGTAAGAAGGCATGTGGATAGTATACATCAACACCTCGACCATGTTCGCTGGCCAGATTCATCATCCATCTTGTTTCAAAATGGCGACCATTAAATTAAAAATATATATATATTTAAAGTGAGGTGCAAAAAAATTAGAAATTGAAAAAGGTTTCTTTCTTAAGTATTTGACCTTGATATAAGAATTCAGGAGCAATTTTTGTTTGTCTTTACCTTAAAAAATGGCTCAGATATAGCAATTTCAATATCTGTTGTGGGTGACATTTTGAAAAATCTGATTTTTTGCATGCGACAGAACTCCTATATATTAACCGATTCCGATGTGAGTGAGCATGTGCACAGCAATTACTAAGATCTCGACCAAGTTCACTGGTTAGCCTCATCCGACATGTTGTCTTAAAATGACAGGCACTTTAAGAAATTGCCGAATTTGGCAGTCAAATATATGTTACTTTAAAGAAAAGCAGCTTGGATAAAGCTGACTAATTTCGCGAAATTCTCATTCATTATATTGATAAAAATTAGTATTGAATCTCCTATATTCGGTTTCCACTAAATTGAGCTTCGTGTGTTTGAATGATATAATTTGGCTTTTTTCAAATAAGGATTATGAAACCTACCTCTTCCTCCCGGCACTGGCCGGAATGACTTTTTTTAATTCAGATTTCTTCATTGGCACCACCTTTTTATCATACGTTAAAATTTCCTTTGTTTTCGCCTTAATTTATTTGTCATTAAATAAGTCGCCTTTTTACCATTTCAAAAAGGTGGTGCCATTCAAGAATCTGAATTTAAAAAAACTAGCCCAGCTGGCAACACTGGTTCAAACCGGCGAAATTTTGCCTTTTTTAAGGAGATATTTTCTATAAAAAATACTGGTTTCGAAGAATTTCCTAGCCTTGAAATTCCAGGACCCCTAAGAACACTGACACTGACAGTTTTTATGATTTTGAAGATTTTATGGTGTTTCAACGCTTACTTTAAAAGATAAAAAGTTATTTAAAAATCAGCTACTATCATGTTTTACAATCAAATTTTAATCTCTATTTAAATAGTAATTGCAAAAAGGTGAAATTATATTTTATTGCAAAATTCCGAACGTGAGATTGAATTATGTTTATGTATCAGAATTTAAATTAATCTTTTGTGCTTATTTTTACATCGAATAACTGTTTGTGTAAATTTCTGTGAATAGAAAAAAAAATAATAAAATATATAAAAAACCCAATTACATTTAACAATAAAACTTATTCAACTGTAATGCACTATTTCCGGAATGCGAAAGTAAAATTAACCAAATTAAAATATATATAAAACTGCTTTTTTTTTTGTTAAAGAAAACTGTTCATTTAATTCTCCCTATTTAAAAAAAGTGCAGTTTTATCGACATTTCAAGAATTCAGTTTTTTGCCATCATATATTTATATATTTAATTTAATATTTTCTGTGCGGTCAAATTATATAGAGTAAAAAAAAAAAAAAAAAAAGAAGAAGAAGAAGAGAAGAGAATGGATAAATCTAAAAAAAAAAAAGCATTTTAAGAAGTTATAACGACCATTTGGAAAATGATTTTTTCAAAGACTAAAATTTAAGGCATAAAAAATCGCACGGAGTTGATCATACATTACGTACGCCACGAATTAAACATTGTTCCTGGACCCATCATGAACAAATTTTAAAAGAAATTTCAGTTTTACAATTTTCGGTACTGTAAATTTTTAAACTTCTACGGAGCTGGTCATACATTACGTACGCCATGGATTAAACACTAATATTCCTGGACCAATTTTAAATGAAATTTCCTTTTTAAACTTCTAAACATCCCACAATATTACCTTTTACACCGTCGTATAGAGGAAAAATGTACTTTTAAATGCAATTTGTTTGAAAGCTGTATCTCAATTTGTTTCTGAGTTATTTTTAGGTAGCTTTCATTACAAAAAGCTACTTATTGCAGCCGTTCGGAGGAAAACGATTCCGAAAAATTTTGGTATATTTTCACCGATTACGTACAAAATTGATATATATATATATATATATCCATATATATATATCTGATATTTGTCATACTGTAACTCTCGTATTTATGAACCGATTTGGATAAAAATTTCGTGTGTACATAGTACATACCAATGTTTCGACCGAGTTTGTTGGCCAGCTTCATCCGCCATCTTGTCTCAAAATGGCGGCCATTTAAAAAATTTTAAATTTAAAATGAAGCGCAAAAAAATTAGACATTGCAAAAGATTTTTTTCTTATGTGTTTGGGCTTGATACAAAGATTCTGGAGCATTTTTAGTTTCGTCTACATCTTAAAAAATGGCTGAGTTATAGCACTTTGAAATTCTAGCATGACTGACGTTTTGAAACGATCTGATTTTTGTGACGCGGTAATACACGTATTTATGAACGGATTTGGATGTGACAAGGAATGTGCATAGTACATAGCAATGTCTCGACCGAGTTCGTTGGCCAGCCTCATCCGCCATCTTGTTTCAAAATAGCGGCCATTTAAAAATTATAAAAAAATTAAATTTAAAAGTGATGTACAAAATAATTAGAAATTGAAAAAGATTTTTTCCTTATGTGTTTGAGCTTGATACAAAGATTACGGAGCATTTTTTTTTCGTCTATATCTTAAAAAATGACTGAGTTATAGCACTTTGAATTTCTAGAATGGCTGACATTTTGAAACGATCTGATTTTTGTCACGCGATAACACGCGTATTTAAGAACCGATTAGGATGTGACAAGGCATGTGCATAGTACATTGCAATCTCTCGGCCGAGTTCGTTTGCTAACTTCTCCGCCATCTTGTTTCAAAATGGCGGCCATTTAAAAATTTAAAAAAAAAAAATTAAAATGAGGTACAAAAAAATTAGAAATTGAAAAAGATTTTTTTTTCTTATGTGTTTCAGCTTGTTACAAAGATTCCGGATCATTTTTTGTTTTGCCTTTATCTAAAAAAGAGCTTAGATATAGCAGTTTGAATTTCGAATGTGTGTGACATTTTGAAAAATCTGATTTTTTGCCTGCAACAGCACTCGTATATATATCAACCGATTTAGATATGAGTGAGCATGTGCACATGAATTACTAAGGTCTCGACCAAGTTCATTGGTGAGCTTTGTTGCACCCATTATGTTGCTTTAAAATGCTGGGCTGTCACCGATAATTCGGGTTAATATAATTCTTAATATAATTCGGGATATCACCGAATTTGGCGATAAAATATAAATCACTTTAATAAAACCAGCTTCGATAACGCTGACTAATTTCGCGAAATTCTCATTCATATTCAATATTGACAAAAATTAGTATTTAATCTTCTATGAACGGGTTCCACTAATTTGAGCTCCGTGTGTTTGAATAATATAAGGTAGCTTTAAAAATATAAGGAGTATGAAAGCTACCTCTTCCTCCCGCACTGGCCAGAAGGACATTTTTTTGTAGTTTTTATTACTTTTTTGTCATTGTGGCAACAGAAGTATCCATCTCTGTTGAAAGTAAAGGGAAAACCCAGATTACTGTATAGACCAATCAGAAAAAGAATAAAATGCGGGATTCAACTAATAAAACGCTTCAGATATGTTTTTGATTTCCTATCCTGACCGAGGACAATAACCATTTTTCCAAATGGTTAATAACAATTTTAACAATTATCGGAGCAATAATGTAGTAAAATGATAAAATTTAATAACAAAAGAATTCCAAAAGTATTCAGAAAAATGTAAAAGTGTTTAAAAAATACATTTAGTTATCGATTTTTTAAGTAATCAAATATATTATTCCGAAGTTCTTATTTTTATCCTATTTAATATATTTTTAAAAATGAAAAAATGAAAAGTTAATTGAAGCTGTAAATAATTTATCAAAAATGCATTTGCCTAAATAATGTATAGGAATAAAACTTAATTACCTATCGTTATATCCCAAAGTCTTTTTTGTTTCGTAAGTATGATTTAAAGTTTTACACTTTTTGTCGTATTTTCCAATGAAATCATGTCATGTTTTAAGCAGGGCGTTTCATAAAAGATGGGCAAAATTTTAAAATGTGATAGTACACATGCAAACAAACAACTTTTATCAAAAAATGCATGGTCGGAATTAAAACGTAAAGTTGTTAGAGGGCGCAGAAGCTGATGTTGTTATACGAGGCAAAATACACAAGACCGATTGTGTTTCAAAAGCAAGGTGGGACACCGCTCTCCGTAGAATCATTGAGCCTTTGTGCCATTTTCATTTGCAGTTTCGTAGATAAAATGCATATCAGCCTTTTCCCTATTAGTAAAGGACAACATCTCCCGATACGTTCCTACCGCAATTGACAGTTGCACACTCGGATCAGCGGTTTTTATGCATTAATAGAGGCGAAATGTTGCATACGCGTTCTTCTTCTTCAATGTATCAAATTTCCATGCTATTTGTATCGTTTTTCTCCCGATAACGCGCAACAGGAATGGAGCTTAAACGTTTGCATTGTCTAAGCACCTTAGCGTTTTATTTCCGACGATACATTCTTTGATGACAGTTATTTGTTTGGATGTGTACTATCACCTCTTAAAGTTTTGCCGATATTTTTGACATCCCTTTTTAAGTAACTAGTTGACACTCCGGGCGTTACTCGATCCGTTATAATAACCTTAAACAAAACTCAAGTTTGTATTATTTTATATCTTCTGAAAATCCGTCTGTTTTATAATATATCCTAAGGAAATTGGAATTTTGCAGCAAAACATACATACGAGATCTGCAAGAATTACGAGTAATACTAATATGAAAGTGGTATAAAAACGTTTTACTGCGTAGAGAAAAAAGTTTATTAACAAACGTATTCGAAAAGATATAATTTCAAATCATCACAATTAATGACATTACATCGTACCAACGATCGAATCAGTATTTGGATTAAAATTTTATAATTTTATTCTTAAGTCACAAATTACACAAGATGTGATAGAACACTGTGTTTTCAAAAAGTTATTTATCTTTACAATTTATTTTAAAATTCTGGCCTGTTGTTCTTATTATAGATCAAATTCTAAACCTCTATTTAACGGACAAATTCCACGATCCTGATTGTGTAACTAACCAAAATAATGTTCTGTTTTACTTGACAGCTGTACATTGTTGATTTTTACGACTATCTCAACAGATTAATCAGAAAAAATGTAAAAGACATGAAAATACTGAGGTAAAATGAACTTTATTTCAGAAACCACATGATAGCTAATGGGAAATTTCCATTTTTTATTTATCCCCCTACCCCCCCCCCCCAAAAAAAAAAAAAAAAAGGTTTTATCGATTGAATTCGGATTCCGTCATTTACAGTTTTATTTATTTGTTTATTTATTGTAAAACAATATCCTTTTAGCTTGGTTAGGCGAATTTTCTTTATCTCAAATTTTGAAATTCTGCTGTTAGTGGGTTACTGAAATAAACGTTTAAAATGTATTCAATGGTCAATCAAGTTCAAACGGAAATTAACTGAAATAAGACGCAGAATAGGTGATTCTATAATAACTTTTTACATAATTTCCTCATTTTAAAGCACTTTTACGTAGATTTCGTAAGAAATACTACCTATTGCAGTCGTTACCATGGTGCGACATTTGAAAAATGCCTTCATAACTTTCCATTATATGATCCCAGGAATCTCAAAACACCCCCACCTAAAACGTTTATATATATATGTATATATATATATATATATATATATATATATATATGTGTGTGTGTGTGTGTGTGTGTGTGTGTACTAAATTTTGTCCGCACGATAAAAGTCGCAATTATGCACGGATCGTCTTCAAACTTGCCAAATACGCTGAGGTGGCTATTATTTCGACGGGGATTGCAAATGAGAAACATCGGTCCAAGGCTGTAGAAATTGGGGAGGGTTAAAAATTTTAAATACTGCCTTAACATGATTCTGATAAAACCAGCTCTTACAGAATAATGACAGGAAAATTTAAATATTTTAGGTAGGTTTCGTAAGAAATACTACCTATTGCAGTCGTTACCATGGTGCGAGTTTTGAAAAACTCCTTCATAACCTTTCATTATATGACCCCAGGAAACCAAAACCACCCCCACCTAAAAAGTTTATATATATATATATATATATATATATATATGTGTGTGTGTATGTATGTATGTACTAAATTTTGTCCGCACGATAAAAGTCGCAATTATGCACGAATTGTCCTCAAACTCGCCAACAACTTTGATATGGCTAATATCTCGGCGGGGATTGAAAATGGGCGAAATCGGCCCAAGAGGGTGGAAATGGAGAGGGTTCAAAATTTTGAATACTGTCTTAACATGATTCTGATAAAACCAGCTCTTACGCAACAATGGCAGGAAAAAAAATAAAAGTTTTTCGTTATAGCAGTTGCCAACAATAAAAAAAAAACAATAAAATTCTCACCACAACAATTACTTTTCTAATGCAAAATTTTCACGTGTAAAAGTAAATAGTTTGACAAATTGAAAACAAATTGAATATTACGTCATAAGTTTTCTAGAGCAAGATATCAGCATGAAAAATCAAAATAAAATAAATAGTTTGACGAATTAAAAAAATATGTATATTGCGTCATATTGGAAATATAATGGACCTCAGCAGGTAAATATGTAATGCCAGGTGAGTTTGAAGAAACGTATTAAAACATGATAAAAACCCGACTATGGAAATATTAACATATTTTAACACTTTAAGGTTCTCTGAATTTTTTGTAGCCATTTTTTAAACCTATTCCATATACATGTGTGTGTATATTATAATTTTCACAAAAAGTTTAGCTCCATACAGCTCACTCTTTGTGAAGAAACTGGGTTTATCTCTAATCTTGATTTAAGTTTTTTTGGAGAATTTAGTACTTAACTTCGAAATCTACCTCTGCCTGTACGCCCGAGCCGGCAGGGATTTTTTCGTTATAGCAGTTGCCAACAATTAAAAAAATAAAATGAAATTCTCACCTCAACAATTACTTTTTTATTGCAAGATTTCCACGTGAAAAATAAAAATCTATATATATATATATATATATATCACGCCATCGTATCTCCATACATATAAGGGTGTTAAAGTAGGGGGGACCCTGTTCTTTCGCCAAAGGACGTCAAATATTTCGCCAACTTGGCGATATATCACCAAATTTGGCGACTAAAATTAGTTGCCAAAAGTGACGCCTACTTGGCGATATCTCTAACATTTCGCCAAATTCCTATAGACTTCCATTGTAAACCAATGGGGCTTATTTGCTTACAGAAAATCAACAAATTGAGATATTTTAATGCAACAAAAACTAATATAGGACTATTTGGTTATCCCGTCGACCAAAAATCTATCGCCAAACAATAGGATTGAATGCCAACAATGGTTGTTCGTAAATATCAAGTTCACTTGACTTTAAGCAAATTACACGTGTTTACGTCATCAAGTGATTTTCATTTCGACGTTTTATTTTTATTTTTATTAATGTTATACTAATTTATTTGCTATTTCGTTATTTAACATAAAAAAATAACTTTTAACTTCAAAATCTACCTGCGCCTGTAGGTTGAGCTGGCAGGGATTTTTTTTTCTTCACCGGCAGGTAATTATTTTACTCCGTTATTTTAGAATAAAGGAGATTAGTATTCCAGCTAAGTTCATAAATTAATAATCTCTGCATCTCTTTTTTAATGCCTCAAGCGTATAATTATTTTCTAATAAGAAATACGGCCTGTATGGAAAGTGTTTTAAATTCGTTGTGTATTTTTTCCTGTTATTCTTTAGTTTAAATTTCTGTATAATTACCCCACCAGCGGTAGAGATACTGTGCTCCAAAAGCTGCCATTTAAGGCTAATATTAAAGCCCCTGTCACGCTCACCGGCCTAAGTTTTATGGTAGTATTTACCATTTTATTCTTCGAATCGTGTGTAAATACGGGTTCGGTTACCTTATAATTATTCCTTATGGGTGGCGATCCTGCCTTACGCCTGTGTTACTCGAGCAGATAATTGGCAATAAAAAATATCAGCCATCCATACTACCGTGAGGGTACAGAAGGAATATGTTCTTGATATGAAATTTGAGTTGACGGTATGCAAGCAGTTTTTTGCCTTCTGTAATGTAAGTAGTAGTATTTCATAGCAGTATCATGAAACTGAGAATTATTACATGAGTAGTATAAGGATTTTGTGAGGCTAAAAATTGTAAATATCTTTTGATAATTAACAATACTCCACGGATGCCTATTATGGGCCTCAATATAAACGACTTCACATGCTTTCACGAAATTTGTATCTCTATCGTAGATTTGTGTTTTGCTAATACCAGTGTCTAGTAGCTAAATATCTGCAAAGCTTCTGTGGAGTCTTTCAATAGATTTCATAATCATCCGTTTGCAACATAAGGGTGTAAATAATGACAATTTATCTTGATGTTGACAGAAAAATTGATTTGAATGAGACGCCCAATGTTTGTCTAGTCACGTGGCGACCCTAATAACCAAATTTAGGCCAATCCCCATTGTCACAAGTTTCTCAAACTGGAACGCAATTCCGCTTTGCTTTTGATTGACCTCGTATGCAACATACCGCATAAAGGATCGTCGTACACGCGGAACCGACGGCGGGCGCGATTCTGGAGTCTCTTCCTTATAACACTAAGCGGATAGTAGTGGACCTGATTACAGAAGATGTCATCCACAAATAAAGGAGGTAAATGCAAAAGGCCAGTGGGTGTGAGCGGGATGAGACGTTCAATACACTCACCGTGGCCGCTTAAGGCTCCTGTCCTTGCCGGCGAAGACATTCACGAGCTATTGCTAATCCTATGGCGAGGGATTTATCTAATATCTCGTTTGCATTTTGACATTTTAAAATATTTTTTTTTTGCATTGGATAGCCGATGTTCGTCTCTACATCGCATCTTTTTTACTTTACCGATTTTGGTCGCAGATATTTTTTATAAAGTTACTTTCACTTTAAAAACCGGTTCTTAAAAAAGAAAGTGTCATTCTAAAAAATATCTTCAACAAAAATCGAAAAAGAAAAAAAGGTACGATGTAGAGACGGACATCGGCTATCAAATGCAAAGAAATTATTTAAAAATATCAAAATGCAAACGAGATATTAGAAAAAAACCTTTCCCATAGGATGGATTAGCATTAGCTTGTGAGTGCCTTCGTCGGCAAGGGTAGCAGCTTTAAAGACAATTTTAGCTCAAAAATGTACTGAGGCGAAGGTACTTTTGATAATAATAAAATGTCCAAGAACATTAACTTTAAATATATATATCATTTATAATATAGGGCATTGGGTAAATATAAATAACATACAATATTTTTTATTATTTACATATTAAATTGTACATGCTTTTTATGATGCCATACATCAAATATATTTTTTACGATGAACCATAACATGCATTATGCCTAAAAAAGTTTAAGGAAGAATCTCGCACTCACGTAATTACATCCTTAAGGAATGGAACTTCTTTTGATAAGAAGCGTTTATTATTACATATTTTATGACGGGGAAAGCATAAAACTGCGATATTGATATTATGAAGATTCCACCATCGCTAAGCTCAAACAAATATTTTTAACCTTTAAAAATGCTGTAGGTTTATGCTTGAAAATAATATGTTATTCGAGATTTTAAATAATTCAATTTAAAATTTCTCACTTTATTGTTATATTATTCATAACAAATGTATATTTATAAGTAATATGTATATTTTAAATCAATAGAATTTTTATTTATAATGTAAAACTTAAGAAATAAATCTTGTCCTCGTATAGCTATATCGTATTTGAAATTATGTGCGTAAAATAATGTTATAGTATTTTTCCTATAAGAAGAATTTTATCAGAATTTTATTATATAGAAAAAATTGTTATGAGGTAACCATTCATACAACAAAAAAAAGCATGAAATATTGATAATCCAATCATCAAAAGAGACAAGATATTACGTTATTTTTTTTATATTTGTAATTTAATAATTTAAATAATTTAAGTATTGCGCGGCAGCGCAATACTTATTTATTTCCAGTGTCACTTCTCAATGTTAATTTAACATAGAAAAGCCTATGGAGATCATAACTTTTTTTTTTCTTCCCACCTTTTTGTCCCTGATATATATAATTATTAATATTTAAAAATTAATTGATATCAAGATTTTCGAGAGAATTTAGTTTCACCTGTTAACATTTTAACTATGTCCTACAAAGCAAAAAATAAACGAATAAAAATTAATGAAAGCTCTTATTGAAATTTTTTCAAGTTTCGTAGTTATTTTTAATTAAAATGTGGTTATTTTTTTAACTATTTTATGGTACCGAAGAATAAATCCTTTATGGGTGAAATCACAAAATGTAAGACTTTGAAAACAAAAATTTTCAAATTTTAAATTGTTTGAAAGCTTCTGATTTTTTTTAAATGTTGGTAGAACAGCTGAATAAAGGAATTTATATGTAAAACTATTAAAGTTTGAATATCTTAACCCTTAAATGCCGGATGTTGCTTTTAGGCAACATACCCAATTTAGGCTCTAAAATACTATTAGAATAATATTGAAGCTATAATGCTTAATGTTCCCAATAAAATACATTCTGAAAATATTATTAAATCAATTTTCAACATATAGATGGCAACACTTGTGCTGTTTAAGAATAAATATAGATTTATTTTTTTATTGTTGCTACTTGTCTTTTTGTTTTGTTTGGAAGCTTGCCAAATACCATATTTTCTTCTGCAGTGAGCAAGTAAAATTTATTTCTTATTATAGTTCCTCAAATTTTTGGGTTAATATTATGGAATTTTATCAAGGAAAATTATTTTTGCAATTAAAGACCAGTATTGCCGATTAGTAACAAACCGTTTTTTAGCCGTAAACCATACTTAAAACAAAGTATGATTTTTTTTTAAGCATTTTTCCCATGATTTATTTAAAAAATGAAAGCCGGAAAACATTATTACAATGATTTTTGAAAAATCAGGCATTTAATGGTTAAGTTAATTTTATTTAATTACAATTATGTGTCATTTTCTTGGCATATGTATGCAAGGATAATGACAATTTCATTCTAAAATATTTTTCACATTTTTTTTTTTCTTTTTTTTTAGATCTAACATTTTAGTTTTGTTTAAAGGAGCATGTTTCTTCTATAGTACCTCAAATTCAGTGTAATGTTCAGTTTTATTTGTAATTTATAGAAGCCAGGAAGATGACATAATAAAAGTCTCACTCAGTATTTAAAAAGCCTTTAAACGCATTGTTTTCAAACAAATATCTAAAAGATCTTGTTTGTAACAATGATTTTACTACTTCTGACATGATCTATGTCAAGAACAAGAAGAATTATTCTGCAGCGCCATCTTTATACCTCATGAAGAACTAAAATGAGCATGCCAGGACAATGACATTCATTTTCAGTGACAATCATATTTTAATTATTAAAAATTATTGTAGAATACAGAACTTGTTACCTTCCACATATATGTGTTATATAAGGTATAATTATTGATTAGAAATTTTAAAAAAACTAGAAAAAGATATTTGTACAAGATAGCAGAAAACTTTTTACTTTGCGCACATCACAGTGTGACATGCCAGGAAAAGGACAATCTGAAATTTTAAGTCTTTTGATTGTTTTATTTTTTGATATTATGCATATAATATCTCTTGAAAATGCTTCTAAGAATATTTTTTTTATTAGAATGTAAAAAAGAAAACTGCTTATATAACATTAAATATAAATTTCATTGTGCGGACTGCAATTACTGTATTGTGTGATATTGACCTTATGAAGTTACGTTTAAGTTATCATGAAGTCTTTGCAGGGTACAATGTAAAAAAATCCTTGCCGGCCCGGCCTACAGGCGGAGGTAGATTTCGAAGTTAAGTATATTAATTGCTCCAACAAAAACTAAATCATGATTAGATATAAATCCACTTTAACAGTTTTATGTAACCGCTTTTGACGAGTTTTTATTTCATTTTTATATAATACCTGGCTTTATCAGA
Source organism: Maratus speciosus (assembly GCA_963932465.1). Lineage (NCBI taxonomy): Eukaryota > Metazoa > Arthropoda > Arachnida > Araneae > Salticidae > Maratus > Maratus speciosus. The sequence continues at coordinate 280,793,315 of OZ010799.1, read as the reverse complement.
ATCATGTTAAGGCGGTATTAAAAAAAATACTTTTCCATGCTTAACAACTCGAAATTTTCTGGCACATTTTCAGATTCATTTTTAATAGATAAATACGAAACTTGCTGACGTGATTTTTGAAAAGATTTATAAGCGGCATGTCTTCTTGTTTTTCTTTCAATTAATTGAAACTTGATTAATAAGCAATTATTTTCTCAATGCCCACTTTGACATCATTTTTTGAAATATATTCTGCCTCTATAAAAAGAAAATCGATCATTACGGTACATTATATAGTTTCCGAAGAAGAGAATCTACCAACTGGATGCGTTTGAGAGCAAAAATGAATTTAAAAATGAGTTAGAATTGAGTTAAAAATGAGAAATTTTTTCTCCCAAAACCCCTATTTTTTGCTCCCCTTGAGCCCATTTTAAATTTTATCAAAAATCTGTGATGCATAAATTTTTGGCCCTATTTTTAGAAGTAATAAAAGGAACTTTAAACTGATTTGATAGGTACAAAATTTAAGAAGTTATGGGTTTTTTTCTATTTTCACAAAACCCCTCCCTATTTCCAGCCCCTTGGCCCGATTTTGCCCATTAACGAACTTGACCGAGATTTTATGCCCCTTGATTTTATGTATCAGTTTGGAAGATATTTGCGCAGAATTGTGGAAGCTATCGTGTCCAGAATAAAGTGATATATACACTGGTTATCAAAAATTAAGGAAAAGTCACAAAATGCTAATTTTTAAATACGCGAATTCTCAAAAGGAAGTAATATAATTTGAATAATTACTATCTCTGCAGAACAGATAGTCCATATAACATCTCATTCAGGTCACACATGGTCACAAGAATCACAGTCACTACGGCGAAACAAAAAATAGGAAATTCCATACGTCTCTTTTATGAGTCTCAAATGACTACTATATGTGACTCCACTGACTGCTGCTTTGGGACGAGTCACCAGGTAACTTTGAAATGTCGTTTTATTGAGACTCTCGTGTGACTCTCATCTGGAGATTCAATTTCAAAGTCATTGTGCACGTTGCATTATGATAAATCACCAAATAATGTCACATTAAAGTCACATGGTGACTTTCTGTCACATGACTTTGTCAAATGGTAATAGAGACCCTACTGTAAAGTCACCATGTGACTTTAATTTGACATTATTTGGTGATTTATCATAATGCAACGTTCACAATGACTTTGATGATTATCTGAGTAAAACACACTTTTTGTGGGATATGTCTGTAACCTCTGTTGCCCGGCATTCGCCATAATTTTACTCAGATATTCTTTACAGTGTACCCTAAGACACACAATTAATTTTAATAATTATGTAATTTATTTCTATATTACACATATCCTAATCCATAAAAGAAAAAAAATTGTTAGGTGCGTAAAAATAAGCGGTTACGCATGATTAAAATTAACTATTTTTTATTAACAATGTATTTTGTTTATTAAATTTGTGTTTTATGTAGTAGGAAAAAAATTACATTCACGGTAGATTTCTTGTTATACTTTTCTTATTCCAAAATTAATACTGTGTTTTTAGGCTTTAATAGGATGTATTGGAATTAAATAGTTACTTGGGGGTATTTAACTATTTCAGGGGCTAAGTACTTGTATTCGTAACACTTTGAAATACTTGTATGACACAAATATTTAAAAGAAAATTTACTTGTAAGCAACTAAAAGTATAATTTCGCGTACACAATAAAAGTGAATTTATCATTAAAAAATTCGGGTGCCTGTGTGGCAATTAGGGATTAAAACTATGTGATGCCATAGTGGCATCACCGCCCTTCAAGGGATTAAGCAACGCCATTTTAACATTAGACCACGATTTAAATTTAAATGAAAAAAAATAAAGATTTAGTTTATGCCACTGTAATTTCTGACTTGCTGGTATTATTGATTTTAGATTTTATGGAGGAAAATTAAATAACGATAAAGAAACTGTCTTATAACATAGTCTGCTTTATAACGCATTTTGTTCTTTAGTTAATCTTAATTAAGTAAAATGAACACACATAATGTACTCGTCTGATGATAATCGTATAGTTAGAATTAGGAAAACAAAAACTAAAGCTAAAATGTAATTCTGAGCATATCAGGATTTAACGTATCTTTTAACCAATTTAGCGTAACTTGATATTAATTTTAAGTTTCCTTTGAGAATTTTCAGTTCAGAGAGAAGTATCGTGTGATTAATCTGCGTACTTGATTTCAATTTCCTCTTGGGAATCAGTTTCCAATTGTGGTAACATTTCCATTAATTACTTTATATTACTACACCAAACAAAGGTTCGCTGTTAAGATAAGTTTAAAATAATTCACGTTTGAAACTCATGCTTAATTATTTAAAAGCCAAGAAAAGCTAATAAAATTAGCTACAGCTTTCATATAAATTTTAAACGAAAGTACTTATTTGTTCGATGATGTAAAAATTTAAATTATTGTACATTTATATTTGGTGCATGAACGATAAAAAAATGGCAGCCTATCATTCTAGTAGTAATTCAAAAGTAGCCTACACATTTGTAAGGACGACAGAAAAGTTCGTTGTGAAAAAAAATAGGACTTAATATTAGACACCACATGGAAAAATATTAAATAAAAGTACAGTCGTAGAAAAAAAAAAGTAAACAATCCCTACTAACTCCTCAACAAATTATCGTAGAAGAAAGTTGCTGCTACCGAACGATTGGAAATAAAGTGTACTTTTAAATGATGTCTATAAAATTTGCTTAGAAGGCCATCTACTATTAAAACGAATCAAAACTTCATTTTTTCAATAGCAATACCCAATTTTAACGAGCTATTTCAAATCTTGGGTTCAAACTATGCCTAGATACCAAATTTAAAGACATTTGAACGATAAGTTTTTGAATTATAAACATTCAAAATTTAGTGCTTCTAATGTTAAATTACATTTTTATATTTTTATCTATATCTCCAGAAATTATGCTCCTAATGTTCTAATTTTTTGTGTAGCAATATTACTAATATACCCAAACATAAATACGCTGAATTTGCATTTTTGAAATTGCAACCTGCAATTTTTTTGATGGATTTACATTTATTAAGTCCTGCTTTATGGAAATCCAAAATTTCATATTTTTCTTCCAAGTAGTTATCAAATTATGCTTAAAAAACCATAAAATGATGGTTTAAGGGGCCGTCTATAACAGAAGTGACTAGATATTTTGAAATTTCTTCTGGTGTCCTGTAATCTAGCAGGCTTCATTGACTTCTTAAGCTGCCTTGATCAAGATGGGGGCTCTCCCGGTTAACAATCGAGTTCAGAACTTCGATTTGGATACAGCCGTTGTCCCCGAAACACTCAAGGCCTGAGGACACGAGTTGTGACGTCATCACTAATCGACCGACTTCTCACTAGTGTTAGAATTCACACCGGAAATTTTTGAATGGCAATTTTCTTTTATTTTATTTGAGGAATTACCATCATCTGATAAAACAATAATAACTTTTTAAACTTACTGGTGAAAATTTGGAGTACCCCAATAAAAAATCAACCAGGTGCGGCAACACTGAGGCATTCCGCATCTGGCTGAATTTTTATTTAATGATTTCGAATTCTCACCAGTAAGTTTAAATAGTTATTATTCTTTTATAAGATAATAGCGATTCCACAAATAAAATAAATGAAATTGTTATTAAAAATTTTCCGGTGTGAATTCCAACACTAGTGAGAAGTCGGTCGATTAGTGATGACGTCACAACTCGTGTCCTCAGGCCTTGATTGTTTCGGTGGCAGCGATACAGCCCATAAAATACGCTCATTTTAAAATAAATAATTTCTCTAAAACTTATGGTACGAATTGCATAAAATTTTTTTAGGCTAATTGAAGGGTGTAGAGTTCATTTATGCTGTCAGAATTGTGTACTACTATTGAAAAATACAAAGTTATGGTTCTTTTTAATATGTAGATGGCCCCCTAAGCAAATTTTATGCATATCATTTAAAAGTAGACTTTATTTCCAATCGATCGGTACTAGTAACTTTCTTCTACGATAATTTGTTGAGGAGTTAGTAGGGGGTGTTTACTTTTTTTTCCCACGACTGTACATCAGCCTCCTCACGTTTGGGGACTACAACGGTTTATTTCTTTTCTACTCTGACTACAACTGTAAGAATCCTTAGAAGGATTTCAGTGGCACCTTCTATAAAAATAAAATCTGTGAAAAAATGGAAAAGTATATTGTATTCTGAAAGAATACACCAACAAAAATCTACCGCGGAACTCCTAAAAAGTTCTATTTCTGTATACAGAATTTATTATTTACGTATATTTAAAAAAATATTTAGGTTTTTATCACCTTAACTTTATGTAAGATACACATACATTTTGAAAAAGTTCTCTTATTTTTATGAATTTTCTCGTTTGTAAACTTTTATTGGAAATCACCCTTTGCATCAATAAGGTGCATATCAGGATTTTCTTTGTTTTAATTCAGAAATTCCGAATTCATACCAGATATTCTAAATACTGATTTAATAAACTAAGCTAAAAAAAAATACTATAAATGTGATAAAATACATTTGCTTAGATTAACGTACTTTTCATTGCACAAACGGCGACATTTTCAAAATCATTCTTTATATATTAAAATTATTATAATAATAAAGCTTTGTAAAAAATCACGATAAAATAAAACAAAACATAGGACGCGTTTCGAGCTAAAAATATTAACAGCTCGTCATCAGCTACAGTAAACACGTCTCCGAAAGGGGACAAGGTCAAAAATGAAATGAAAGGTAGAGAATAGAGAGATGATGACATGATGAATGCGACAGATGACGCTAGTTGAAAGGGTGACATGCAGAAGACGAAATTGTTGCCAAAATGATTGAAGAGAAATTGATAATGAAAAATGGAAATAAAAGAAATAAACAAAATTAAAACAAAATAAAAGAAGTAAATTAAAAAATATAAATATATATAATAATAATAAAGAAAGAAATATAAAAGAATAAAACAAGAAAAAAACGAAAGATCCTTGTTCCTTGGTATGGTGTAGTTCAGTGTTCGGGTTCGTAAAAGTGCATAAGAAAAACTCCAACCCAAGATACAGGAACTAGAAACTTTATTTTAACATTTTTGACATAATAATAAAGGGTAATTTACTTAGAACTATAAGATGGGAGAGAAGAAATACGAGCAAGAGGGGTACGCCTGAGCGTACCCTCGGACCACAAGATCTTTTACATCCGTACCGATTGAGAGCAGAAGTTCAAGAGCGCGATTTCATAAGCAACATATGAGACTTGGCGCACAACATCGCCAAATTCTGAGCATTAAAATTAGTGTACGGAAAGCAGACAAAAGGTGATATTTACACGCCAAAATGATTAACCCAGAATCTAGCATCCCAACAAAAAAAACAATAAATAAATCGCGTGATGCAGACAGATTGCCAGAAAAACGGTTCTACATATGTATATTACGGACGCCACTAAGCCAGCCATAAATTAACAAAACAAAATGATTATGTTCGATGAACGGTATCTAAAATTGCGAAATCCTGAGAAAGATATGTATTAACACTACTGATAAAGAAAATTAATGTACATGAAAATTAATTTAAACACCGCATCAATAATCATTCATTTTGTATTTTAGATAAATTATTTTAACGGTCACTTACTTAAATAAATAAATGAGAAATAATTACATCTCGCGTGGGCAATGCCAAAGAATAAGAAAACAAAATAATATTCATTGAAATCAGCAGCAGGTGCTTCTGATTTATCTATTTATATTTTATTTTTAACGGCCGTAGATGTTATTAGGAAAGCTATAATAAATAATTGAATTGAGACATACTGCACTAAATCCTAAAGGATATTGAAAGAAAGAAAAAAAAACTGATAAGATTCTAAATGGATTTCAAGCGTCGAGTTAAATAATAGATTTTACCTAACGAAGGGAAAAAACGACATGTTTCGAAAGCCAAAAATAAATGAATTAAATTAATTTTGAAGCAATAAGGATATTTGATAGATCTGTATCACATATCTCACCGGGACACCCGAAAAAGATGCAACGTCTACGTTGCAGCTTTCAATCAACACACCCTTTGTCTACCTTCGCACTTACAAATATGTACTATTACAAACTAAAAACTATTTAAGTTGCCACACAAAGAGAAAACTATTTTTAGCTAGACTCTGAAGCTAGTACACCATAGTTCCTGTAAATATTTTATACAACAACACATAAGTAGAAAAAAAATATATTTGCTTGATTTAAAGTCAGTTCACAAAGAATTGTATCATTTCATGACTGAGCGCTCATAATATTCAAAATAATCTTTTTTTTTTTAAATTATATTATCCAAAAAAATGAAAGTGCCACATTTGTTGATGGCATAGGAGCCTATATTTAATTTTGGTGGCATTGTGTTTGTGGCGCTGGTACCAGCATTTTAGTCATGTATATTTTCATATAGAGAAGCATTCACATTTACTGTATTTATCACTTCTCAAAAATTTGATCTTACATGAGATCATAATATTATAAAATGCAAGCAAATAAAAAAACACAGACGACAAATACACCATTAAAATTTTTTTAACTTTCAATAAAGGTGAATCCTTTAATATAATTGAAGCTTATTTGTAATGTCTTAGGTTGCTTCATTACTGGCATAGGAAACAAACAAAACTTTGTGCATAACGCACAGGATTTACCAGAGACAAAAATGTGCATGTTGCACGTTCCCAAACAAGTGTAGCCCTAAATATTGAAATATTTTGAATTAAAGTGGCATCAGCTAATGGCTTCTGCCTTAAACAACAAGGGGTAGATTTTTATTTTTTTTAAATTTCTGCAATTTAACTAAGTTCCCGCTTCCAAAAAAATCAACGTATATTTTAATTTAGTATATTATAAATTTTCACACTGCCATCCTGACTTTCTGTGTATTGAATAAAATTTAACTCCTTTCAAGATTAAAAAGTACTAAGAAATTGCTTAGTACCTTGTATAGTGTAACAAGATATCTTACTCGATCTGCCACCTTCAAGTAAGAAATATCCAATGGAAGTGTAAAAAAATGTTACATGTTTAAAGTCAACAAATTCGAAATGTATGTGTAGTTAAATATGTCATGTGACGGATAACTCCTAGAAACCTTAAAATCTCTGTACATAGACAAAGTGATGGTGTCATTAATATGTTATGACATTATGCAAACACAAAAAAAAAAATAATCCTGTTAAAATTTTTTAAAAAATGGTAGAGTATTTTAATATAGAACATGGTGTAAAATTTAAAATATAGAAAAGTAACAGGGGAAAAAAAACGGGTGTTGCCTTTCCTTTGAAGCTCTATCACGGAGTTTTTAAATATTATTAGTTTACCAGTATCACAGCCTTTCTGCTGCTCCAGCCATGCCAAATCTTTTTTTAAACATTCAAAAGCTTCAGAATTGCTAATTTGTCCGTTTGCTTCCTTCCACTCCGCAGCTTACATGAGCTCAAGTTAAATCCAAAGGAACTCTAAGAAAGGGGATCAAAAATATTTATATGTACTCGTAGTTCGGAATGGACCGCTTGCACACAAGCAATATGACAGTTAAAAAAAAAAAAAAAAAAAAAAAAAAAATTTTGAAAGTGGATTTTGCACGCAAGGAATGTGATAGTGAAAAAAAAAACATTAAAATTGGATTTCGGTTAATCGAGAGTTTCGGTTAAAAGAGGTTCTACTGTATTTTAAAAATTAATTTTTAGACTTTCGATTGACTTCTCTCGCCTGATCAACCACTGGGAAAATGACAATTAAAAAAGCTATTTATTTATAATTTTGTTACTATTTTATTTCAGCAGATTTTATTTTTGCCCATTGTAGGGCATTCATTAAAGGCTGTAGCAATCATTTTAGTTTACTTCTAAAACTTAAAAGGAAGGAATTATAAAAAAAACCCGTAGCACTGACTTTATGTGACCAACTTCTGGCTGAGTCACCCTATATTATTATTGATATAAATTAACAAAAAATTATTGCATTTTAAAGAATGTTTTTAAAAAGTTTTAATGTTTAAATTTGTAATGGGTAATTTTATGTTTTGCATTTGTTGTTGTTGTTGTTTTTAATGAATGTTTTGTTTTTTAATTTTCATTACCGTTCCAATGGAGCAATTTAAATGAATTTTTACTTTTTTTGAGAACATATTTTATACTATTTTAGGGGTGTAAAATTGCTTGCTCAATATTCAGTTACTTTACTATATTATAGCTAAGATTTTTATTCTAATTTGTATCACAAAAATGTCACCATCATTCAACTTAAGTATACTGTATATTTTTATTCAAAAGCTTTTTCAGCCTTCACAAACATGTACATATTTGATTAATCCCCGTAATTAAGGGTACAAAAATGTTCAACGCAAATGCTTAATCTGCATTGAATAGATGTTTTAATATATTTTTAAATTGAAACCACTACTTAATATAAATAGTTTCAAATAAAAGAAGTATTTCCTTAAAGGCATTTCATGAGAAAAAATATTCGTTTATTTCAAAATTAGTTACTAAAAATAAATTTTATGCTTATTTAAGTATGTTCTTTTTAAGTAACGCTAATGAACTGCGTTTATTGCAAATCCTTTTGAAATGAGAGAGAAAGCAAATTTATTTTAAACTAGTTGGATGTGTCAACCCCATAACTTTCTTCTATCTCATATATTTTAATATTTCAAAAAGTTGTTAAAAATGTCAACATTTCATTTTTATTAGTTCAATACTATATTAACTTTGACTTTAATCTTAAATTTCTGCTTCAGTCAATTAATCGGTGTAATAAACTAGCAAGTGCGAGTATTACTCGCGCACAGAAGTTTCCGTACAATAATATATGAATAAGTTATTGTATTATTAAAAAAATGCCGTTGCTAAAAGAATACTAAGACTTTGTAAAAACTATACAACGTAGGGTTGAGCATAGCTGTATAGTATACAGGGTGGAAAGGAAAGTCCCTTTAACGTGAAAATATTTGCGAACGGAGAGAGCTACAGCTATACAAGTGAGGTAACGGTTCAGTAAAGCGACTACGCCCGACCTAATGCAAACGACAGCAGCACCTCTAGTGGCGAAATTTGGAAGACAGCCATTGCAAATCGAAAACGAAAAGAGGTAGAGCAAATTTTCCAATTAGAAAGTTTTAGAGCATCAATTAATTAGTACGAAACGACATTTGGTTCACACGGATAAGGTAAATCGTCGCCTGCATACCCCAAAAATGTCCGAAATCGATGAGCGACGATTCTACATTGCCTATTCACATTCCGGAAATGTAGCAGTGCACAATTGCAGATTGTGACGTTGTACTGTGCTTTAATGTCTGTAAAGATTTAATTTCCAATGTATTTAATATTTTAGAATAACACTTTCAGGGCCAGAAGAATTCTGTTCGTAAACTGATGAAATAATTGACTGACACCAGAATATTCAAACGAATTTCTCATAAAACGAAAACCCGCTAATTTGCACTTTCATTACAAAAGCAAAGATTTATTAAAATATTCTTGGTGCCATTTGTCAGTTTTGGAATTAAAATTAGGTGGCTAAACCGTCTAGCCACCGCCCTTGAAAGGGTTAAATCTATGTCGTCGTATTGAAGAGGTTTGTAATAGATGTTCCATGCTGAGAAATGTGCATGCAGAATTACTCTCACGAATACAAACGTGTATCGTGAGCAATGGCGAACTTTTCGAACATACTGAATATTAAGTTTTCATCACTATGAGGCTGTTTGTCTTTTTTTGTGTGTGTGATATCAAAATTTATTGAGATAAGTACGTATTTATAGCATAAATTGTGCGTATTTCTTCATACTTCTGAGTATTCCATTCAAACATTTACACAAAATGCAGTGCATCGATTTCGGACACTAACAGGCAGACAGGGTAAACAGGTGAAGATTTATCTTATCCATGTAAACTAAATGTCGTATTCTACTAATTAATTAATGCTCTAAAACTTTCTAACTGGAAATTTCGCTCTATCTCTTTTCGTGTTCGATTTGCAGTGGCTATCTTCCAAATTTCGCCACTAGAGGGCGCAGCTGTCGTTTTCATTAAATCGGGAGTAGTCGCTTTACTATACTATTACCTCACTGGCATAGCTGTAGCTCTCTTCGTTCACTAGTATTTTCAGGCTAAATGGACTTTCCTTTGCACTCTGTATACTAGAAAAGTATAAATGGATATACCATGAAAGTTCAAAGATATATGGAACCTAAATAATAGCAAATATACCTATTCTGTATATTTGTTATTCCATATAGATTTTTAGTTAACCTTTAAAGACATAGTAGGTGTATTGAGAGAGCCACTCAATGGAAACTAGTCGCGAATCCCATAGTATTTATGTGATTAATTCTCATTAAATTAGCCTGTTTTTAACAATTTGACGTTTATTGCTTTTATACAGCTACTGGGCATTGCATTACATAAACATATCCTTAAAATGTGTTATCTAGGCTTTAAAAGCCGATAAAGCATAGAGTATGCCGTCCGTGACTTTGAGTATGTCCAAACGGTCCGTGTCTGTAATGATTAATATCTCGGCTAATTAGCGACGATTTTTTCCGAAATTCATGATCAACAATGCTTTTATACTTCTGCTACGATAGGTACCTCCAGCTTTGCTCAACACGTTTGCTGAAGCCAGTAAATCAAAATTTGAGTGTAACGGAATAATGCGATTTTCTCACAAACAATGTGACCTAGGATAATCGCTATAATTTTCCTTCAAGCTTTAAATTAATGTCTACTACCTCTAATTTTTTCATAATTTTAGTTTCAATAGATTCGGAATTAGATTGGGGGGGGGGCATATTTTTGAACTACATTTTCCATTATAACTTTGTAAAAATAATTCCCTAAAATTAAATGAAATATATTTTTAATTTCAGCGTTACGAAAGCTTTCACACGATACCCCACAAGATATACAAAGAAAAGATTTTGTTTTTCAAGTATCTTAATTAGCCCCTCTACATTTTTCCTAAATATATTTATGAATATTTATTAATCTATAAATATGTGGGTCAATAATCTTTATTACTTCCCTCAATTTGAACTTTCCACGTTGCATAGTTTACGAGTAAAAGGGCTGTGACAGACAGACACAGGAGTGATCTTATAATGGTTCCGTTTTTACTTTTTAAATACGGAACCCTAAAAACGAGTTAATCTCAATTATGTTATTCATTAAAATCAATAATTTTCCGTTATTCAGTTGTATATCAGCTGTTCGCGAAGTGTCGGCTTATCAGGATGGGAAGTTCCCGTCGCTTCACGAGCCACCGCCCCCTGAATACTAGGCCTGAGCGCTGGACCAAAAATGGCGGCTTCCGAAGGCGGATTTATTTCAACGTGTGTACGGTCCCTTAAATATTCCTACCAATAATTTTTTGAAGTTTTTTCCGCTTCATTTTTCTGAGAATAAACAAGATAGAGAAATCTTCTATAAAATACTGGTGTCAGCATTTAAGGGACCGTACCTACGCTAAAAAAAATCCGCCTTCGGCAGCCGCCATTTTTGTGTCATTTTTGTGAGAGCGCTCAGGCCTAGTATTCAGGGGGCGGTGCACGAGCCGTCGATGTACAACACAACTCCGGAAAATCAAGAATGTTACACAAATATCGCTATTGTAATATTTCAAATTCAGGGAGGACCTTCTTGTCATGTCCAAAAACATACACAAAAAATTTGGTGCAATTCTATGCATAACTTCCTACCTTTTTAGATGGTACAGTATTCAAAATGTCACAAAAATCGTTATTGCAGCGCCCCTTTCCGGCGGAGTTTTTCCAAATTAATGCAGAACCTGCCTGCTATAGCAAAAACTAAAAAAAAAAAATTGGTTAAATTCTATGCTAAACTTCATACACTTTTTGATGGTACAATGGCGACAGACAGACGTTTTCTATAAACATGATTTTTGGAATCTTTGACCCCTGAAAGTGTAAATCCGTCGAAAACCGTCGAAAAAAAATTCGATTACAATACTTTCTTCTATCAGAATAAAGTAAAAAGAAAAACTTAAATTACTTACGTCAAATTTATTCATCATACACAAACAGAAACAAATACTTATCATACTTCAAACGATATATAGCGCAGTGGTAGGGGAGCAAAAAAAGGCCGAATTCGGAATTAATTAGGGGAAAGATGGAAATTGTTTTAATCCCTTCAGTTTAGGTCTAAAATGAATATGCTTTGTTTCCCCCCCCCCCCCGTACTAGGTGAGCATTAGGAAATATCTATAGATTTATAGTCAAAAAACACGTTTTTTTACATAACACAACAGTATCTCCAAAGAGCTAACTCTGTCAAAAACATTGTCAATACAAATGTTGTAGAACTTAAAACTCTGAGTAATATGAGTGCCTACACTTAATATTTTTGTTGAACATTAAGGTCACAATTCCACTTTAAAATTTTTGACCCGTTGTCTGGGGGTTGAACTCAGAATTAATTAGGAGAAAACTGGAAATTGTTATAATCCCTTCAGTTTAGGTCTAAAATGAAAGTACTATGTTTTCTTCCTCGTGCTTGCGTGAATGTTAGAAAATATATACATATTTATTTTTGAAAAACACGTTTTTCTTAATTACCTTAACAATATCTCAAAACAGCGAACTCTATAAAAACATTGTCAATACCAATGTTGTAGAGCTTAAAATTCTGAATAAAATGAGTACCATCATTAATATTTTTGTTCAACATTAAGGTCGCAATTCTATTTCAAAATTTTGCCTTAATCGCTAGTCAAGAGCTTGAAGCCAGGAGAGACCAAGTTAACTTAACAATATCTCAATACAGCTAACTCTATCAAAAACATTGTTAGAGCAAAAGCTGTAGAGCCTAAAATTCTGAGTAAATTGAGTACTTACACTTAATATTTTTGTTCAATATTAAGGCCGCAGTTTTGAGATATTGTTGAGTTAACTTGGTCTCTCCTGGCTTCAAGCTCTTGATTTGAAAAATTTTGAATAAAAATATTAATGATGGTAATCATTTTATTCAGAACTATAAGCTCTACAACATTTGTATTGACAATGTTTTTTATAGAGCTACCTGTTTTGAGATATTGTTAATGTAATTTTTAAAAAAAAACGTGTTTTTCGAAAATAAATACGAACACATTTTCTAACATTCACCCAAGTACGATGAGGAAAACATAGTACGTTCATTTTAGACCTAAACTGAAGGGATTAAAACAATTTACAGTTTTCTCCTAATTAATTCTGAGTTCAACCCCCTGATAACGGGTCTAAAACTTTAAAGTGGAATTGTGACCTTAATGTTCAACAAAAATATTAAGTGCAGGTACTCATATTACTTAGAATTTTAAGCTCTACAACATTTGTATTGGCAATGCTTTTGATAGAGTTAGCTGTTTGGAGATACTGTTATAGTATGTAAAAAAAAAAAAAACCTGTTTTTTTACTATAAATCTATACATATATCCTAATGTTCACCTAGTACGAGGGGGAAAACATAGCATATTCATTCTAGACCTAAACTGAAGGGATTAAAACAATTTCCAGCTTTCCCCTAATTAATTCCGAATTCAACCCCCTAACCACTGGGCTAATAAAGAATTTCAAAGCTTCAGTTTATTTAATATAAAATTTAAAAAGCATTGCTGTAAACTGTTTAAATGATTGTATAAAATTCATCTTTAACTGTAAAAAAAATAACTTTCTAGTATTTTGAGTATCAAAAATGTTTTTCTTTTAATTTTATAATTATAAATTGCTATAAATATTACACACATGGTGTAATGTTTATTCAGTTTTCCTTTTTTTAAATCCAAATACTATTTTCTAAAATAGTATTTATTATTTATTTATTATAGTATTTATTAGTTTTTTGTTATTTTTAAGCTATTTTCTTCTATAGCCAAATTCTTTTGTGTGCCCCTGTAAATTAACGAAAATTTATATGCACACAATATTATATAGTTAGAACCTTGTAGTACACAGAGATGTAGTATATCAATTTCAATATGTTTAAAATACTGTATCATTAAAATAAATACCAAACGACTTTTCCCCGAAGACCGAAATGTAACAGAATACTTCTGAGTGACCCTGTAAATAAACCAAAAATGCTACACACTTCATTTTCATTAGCGAACAGGCCATTGTAAACCCCAATAATATATATCCATTTCATGGCAATCGACCATATTTATGCGAGTTTAAGCACGGACAGACGGAAAGACAGAGAGGCCAACAAACAGACGGACAGGCAAACCGAATTTATAAACAAATTTCAACTATGCAGTGGTGGAAAATTGGCGCAGAGGAGGAGCCTATTGACACCACTAATATTTTATGGTATTCTTCATCTTAATAAAAACTGTCATTAGATAAGACGAAAAATTCTACTAAAATTTAGTGGTGTCAATACGCTCCTCCTCTGCGCCAATTTTCCACCACTGAATACGTTGAAAAGTGTTAAAAACGATCACTGAGGTGCCCTACACCTATGATTTCTATGGATTATAGAGTACATATTATTTATCGCTTTACAGAGACGCTCAAAAGAATCGGTTAAATTACAGACATTCAGGGTAACTTTGCCCCATGGGGTGTAACTTTGCACCCACCTCCTATTTTTCAATATTTTTGACTCCAAAAATAAAAATAAAAATAAATAAATAAACTCCAGAACTGAGCTCTGTTGGCAAGGTTCTAAACTGGGATTTCTAATCCGTATTTTCGAGAATAAATTAGCAACATTATGCGCAATTAATTGCATCATCTAACTATTTTTGTGAAGCACTGTTTTCAAGGTAATTTTGAATGCTGTTTTAAAGTTGTTGTAATCCAATTAAATTTTCATAGTAAGTAACACTATACTCATTTATAAGACATATTATCTAAATGTTATAAATGGGTTGATGTTGTGATTATTTATTTATTTATAGTTAATAAAATGTAAAATAAGAGAGCACTAACATTTCAGAACATTTTCAAGGTACTTTGAGCCGGCTCAAATTTATACTGATGTTTATAATTTACTGATTATAGGTGCTACTGTAAAAAATTTCCCATATTTGCACGTATATTTTAAATAAATGCCGAAAGTGTGCATTAGATATAACATGTAAATATTTTCACAAATATGTGTAAAATGCATAAAATTCATTTAATGGCGTTTTTGGGGGCGGAGCTACTCAAATTTGACATTTCATACATTCGACATTTTTTACAGTGTTGCCAGATTGGGGACTTTTTTGTCCCCAGATTGTTCATTGTCACCGCTTTTTTGAAATAGAAATATTTGGCCTAAAGTAAAATTAGTTCAAAAATTCTGAAAAATAAGGCGAATTATACTATTTTTAAAGAGTGGTGACAGTCAAATAATCTGAATTAAATTCTCCATTCTGGCAACATTGTTTTTTATTCTTGTTGAATAATACTAGTACTAGTATGCATTACTGTAACTATGGATATATTATTGAGTTAAAACATTGAAAATTGTTTTTCACTGCATTTTTATATTTTATATAAACAATAAACATTTTTTTTTATTTCTAAATATTCATGGTCCTCTTCATCCACTTTTCTTATGCATAATATTTCTTGTAATATCATAAATTATACAAATCTTGTGATGTTGGGAAATATAAATTCGAGGTATTTGCATACCTAAAAACATTTTCGGTGGTTTAAAGTTGTCCTAACTATAATACTTTTTTTATAATGAATTATTTTAGATAATATTTATCATATGGTGCAAAGTTGCCCTAAATGGCTGCGTAACTTTGAACCAGGTTAAGAATTCATTTTTTATTGCTTTTATCCTTATTATTCCTTAATTTTTGATATTCAAACAATAATTTTGGATATTTTTTTTTCTTTTATGCCTCTAGTTGCAACAATATTCTTAAAATAAGAGTGTGGCAAATGAAAATAGAGAAAATGCGGATCAAAGTTACCCTGAATGACTGTACTCATTACGGGTAAAATTTAGTGAAGTGCATTTTTATAACTCTTAGACATTTTTAAATTTGACTCGTTTTCATTCTATTATGCGCTGAGTATAAATTCTATAAATTCAGGGCTACAGAAAAATTAGCTTACATTACCGTATACTGGCGGCGAATATTGAAAAGGGATTCTTACTCTCTTATACCGCTTTTAACATACTGTTTTACTGTTTAAATTGTTTATTTACATACAGATACATAAGACATTTCATATGTAGTCTGGGTGTTAAGCTGATCTCAGCTAGGAAACCGCTCAGCACCTGTTCAATTAATTTATCAAAAAATATTGGGAAGTTCTTCATGATGTATAAGCAGTACACAGCCTACAAACGTAGCAATTAATGAAGCATTCTGTACTTATTTACAAAACTTTTTGCCTTTTTAACACAAAAATGAATTACACAGTTACCAAGTCTCGGTCTCTTTGAATACCGCTATTATCTTAGAAAAAATGCTGTTATTTTAAATAGATCAAATGTTCCAATTAAATAAAAGAACAATTTCTTTATTATAATACTGGTATGCAAAAACCAGAGACTTGGCAGCTCTGAATGACAAATCATTCTTTTGGAATTCAGAATTTTCTCTACTATGTGAATAAAACTATCGCATTTCAATCCGTTATCATATCACATGCCGAATTAAGGGGTCTCACGATTCTTAAAGTTGGAAAAAAAGGGACTATTTTCAACATTCAATATCTTAAAATATATCTGATTTTAAATCAATTTTTATTGGGAAGAAAGATATGAGTATGTTCTTTCATTTCATGTATTTAAAAAATTGCAAGATGCAGAATTTGCATTTATAGGGTGCACTAAATTGTCAAACATTTGACGAGCATAAAATTGGTATAACCGCTTACGCGCAGGATTACAAAATAAATTTTGAAACTAGAATAAATATTTTTGTGCCTACTTATACATTCAGATTATAATAATAACCCTTAACGCAAATAAATTTGTCTTTAAAGATTTCGTATATTTTTAATGCAAAGTTGTGTTTTGCCAATACAAAATTTTGAAAATTTCAACAGTATAATCACTTAAAAAGTACAAATTTTTTAACAATAAAAAAAGAAATGTTAGGTTCAGTTTATACAGACTAACATGAAACATATGATTTGAAAATTGCATGAAAATATATTCAGAATTTTTTGAGATATCGTCGCGTTATGGCCAAAAATTTCATTCGGAGGAAAATGTCTTCTAAATTTCGGAAACGCCGCTTCAGCTATTGGACGCATGTAATTCTCAAAGCCATAACTTCTGTTCTAATGGGAATTTTAAGAAAACAATTATATTAAAGTTTATCATCTAATAAATAAATAAATAAATAAATAAAAAATTTTGAATCTTTAAGAGTCCTGAGACACTTAACTGAAAAAAATAATTTGTACTGGAGCACTAACTGTTTTTTTATTATAAAATAAAGCAAGAAAAATATTATGTTTAAATTTTTATAATCATACTATTTTACAAAAGAGAAACTGTATTTCTGTGCGTTGTTAAAGCTGCACTTACTAATGATTCAGTAGATTTTAATGGATTTTAATTAGAGGGAAATTTATCTATAGGCATTTTCTTGTAATATAGGACGTTTTAAAAATACAAGGTGTCCAAAAATTTCTAAACATATTTTAAAATTCAATATAAATTCAAGTAATTGTTGTACAGGATTTAATTATTTTATATATCACTGTTTATATCAAGGAATTGTCGTTTGGACTAAAATGCTTCTCAGAATGAAAAGTTTTCTTCGAGCAAATGAAAATAATCAGTTTAAAATTTCAATCATAGATACGCACTTGTCCGTATGTTTGCTTTCAATCATGCTTTTTTCTGATTTCCAGATTAAGTTCGAAGCTGTTGTGTGTTTCTGAAAGCACTGGGCGTTGTCATTTCTATGTTACAGAATCAAAAGTATTCTGAGAATCAGAAAAATGAATGTTTGAAAGCAAACATACGGAGAAGTGGCTCCATCAACGATCGAAATTTGGAACTAATTGATTTCTTTCGCTTAACACTAGAACCGACGGCACAAACGTATACCTATAACCGCCATAGCTGACATTTTGACCGATGTAGATTACCACGCTCAATTATTGTTTACTTACCAAATCAATCTCATTTCTGAAATGAAAACGACACTTACGCAATTTTTTTCAATTAAGAAATAGCTAAAAGTTACAGATAGTAAAAGCCTGAAAATAGGGAGCTATGCTTTATCAGTTTGATGTTTTTTGCTCACCATATTCGACTGTAATCCTTGTTTAACTCCCTCACTGACAAGCCCGTGTTAATACGTTCACTAAGCTCCAGGTTTCACTGCAATACAAGCAATATTTAAAGCAATATAATTCTATTGATTTAATGTATTTTTAATACATTGAACAATGATTAATACTTTCAAGGATTGCATTCACAAAAAACAACTTAACACGTTCACGCCGGCGTGGTGGGTCACACTCGACTGTCTCAGAGTTGTCAAGTTTCCGTCTTTTTGCACACCACTCTTATTTTAGAGAAAATGTTGTTCCTTTAAATTACCCAATTTCTCTAATTAAATAAAACAACATTTTCTGTATAAAATACTGGTATCCAAAAGGCCGGAGACTTGCCAGCTCTGAGACAGTCGAGTGTGACCCACCGCGCCGGCGTGAACGTGTTAATAACGCGTTATTAAGTTTTTTTTATAAAATGTTCAAAGAATCATTTTTTTAGCATTTAAAACAAAATGCAGAGAAACAACATTACAATTTTGCCCTTTTCCAAGACAGTCGGAGGGTAATCCCTTAACGGTCGCGTTAAATTGCGGTTTAAAAATTCAGATTGCTTATCCCCACTATCTTTTTTGAAAAAAGAAATATTCACCTTATTTAAACACAAGTAAAAATTATACCAGAATAAAGCCAATTAAATAAGCGTTTTATAAAACTAGTGGGAAACAAACGATCTGAATAAAAAGCACAACCCGTTAATATCACGGGAGCGAGAGTTAAGAGGTTAACACTAGAACCGCCGGGGAAAACGTATACATATACCCACCAAAGCGGTCATTTTGACCGATGTGGGTCACCATGCTCAACTATTATTTACTTGCCATTTTTTACTCTTAGTATCGTTTATTACTATTATTACCATATTGTCCATATAATAAAATATATTTCATTATTTTTAGTATATTTTTTATATTATAATTGTATATATATATATATATATATATATATATATATATATATATTATTTATATTTTTACTTTTAAGTATATTTTTATACTAAAAAATATTTTTCATGAGAAATTGAAAATTCTAAAACAAGGATAAACTTATAAAATTTTTTCAAAATAACAGACATTACATTACATTACATTACATTAAAAGCTAAAAGCACGAAAAACAATTCAAAAGGACGTTTCGGATTCATTCTGAATACCTCATCAGCAATTTCCTAACGTAAAAGTCATACTAGGTTTTAAAGTTCAACAAGTAGAAAAACAACACATCTAGTTGCCAAAAAATTATAGTTAAAACAAAACTGAATATTCTATTGTTAGAGATGCAGCCTCGTTAATTGCTAAATCAGCAGTTCTCTACTTGTTGAATTGTAAAACCTAGTATAACTTTTACGTTAGGAATTAGCTGATGAGGGATTCATTCTGAATCCGAAACGTCCTCCTTTCAATTGTTTTTAGTGTTTTTATCTTTTAAAGTAGTGTAATGTAATTTCTGTTATTTTGAAAAGTTTTTATAATTATGAATGAATTCACGGGTAGTCTTTTTGTTTATATCAAAGAATAAACTTGGTGAAAATAAACATTTATATTTATCCCCTGTACAATACAATATCCAGGGTGGCCAGTGGTCAGAGAAAAACACAGTGAAAAAAAAGAGGAAATACGAATCTCTCTATTCTAAAAAAAAGTAACTTACGCTGTCACCGCCGCGACCTGTTTTGATTTTTTTGTGACTGGATGTCTTTGTTCGTTAATATAAGAAAAATACTGCATACAAAAATATGAAAATCGGCGGTATTATAGAGAAATGTTTGATAAACACGTTGATGCAGACAGTTTTCAAATCGAGTAATTATTATATGAGATATTTAATGCTAAATTTGGACAAAATCGTTCCATTAAAAAAGTTTTATAGTAGCAAAGACTATACATGGGAATTAATTCATTTTTAGATCATTTTATACGTTAGAAATTCCCGGTGTGCAGACTGCATTCACTTTTTTAATTTGACCCATTTTTTGAGGTTTTATTTCTATTTTAAAATCAAATTTTCAGCATTTCGAGAGATATTTTTTACTTACTAGGGGGCTCTGCCCCCTACGAGCTACGCTCGTCAACCCCCTTTCAGACACGGCAGACTCTAAAAGTACGCTAATTTGATCGGCTTTAAAAATATTTCGGAAGATTGAATTATAATTTAAAAAATAGTGGCAATCACCCTATAAACGGATTTCTATTCATTTCTCCTTGATTGGGGAAATTTAAGGCCAAATCCGCTGCGGTACTACTTGATTATCCCGTCGACCAATTTCGCCAAATTATATAAATCGCCAAATTATACAAATTGACATAATTTTTATTTTAAATAACGAAAGAACAAATGAATTAGTGCAACATTAATAAAAATACAAATAAAACGTCGAAATAAAAATAACTTGATGACGTAGACACGTGTAACTTGCTTAAAGTCAAGTTAATGTGACATTTACGATCAACCATTATTGGCATTTAATCTTATAGTTTGGCAAATGATAGATTTTTTGTCGACCGGATAACTAAGTAGTACCAAAGATACAATCGCTGTTTTCGTCTTTGATTATGTAAAATAAGTTAAACATTTCAAAATAAGGTAATATAAAAGGAATTAAGTAAACAGAGTCTTTGTCTCCCGGTATTTTTTAACAAAGCGAAAAGAAAGCTTTTAAATAAGACATTTTAAAATAATCGTTTTTAATCTGACGTAATTTTGACCAAACTATTCTTTCTCTTTTTAATATTCACGTGAAAATACTTTTGTTAGAAATGAAGTATTATTTGCGCTTTCCTACCAAAAATAGTTGAAATGTATCCTCTCAAAATATCAAGTAAATGTCTAGCGCAATTTCTAAATTTAAACTGTTTTGCAATATTATTTAGTGTTCATTTTATGTAATAACTGTAATGTGACGTAAATTCTCCTATTTAAAACTTCTAACGCATGTTAATGAATTTATTATTTTACAATTTCCTTTCTCTCTTAAAATTCACGTGTAAATATAGGTTTTATGACGTATTTTTAATAAGTTCCTGCTTTTTGTACATAATTATTTAATTCTAATTCCAAATGTTTTTTTTCTGTTTATAATAGTCACGTGTAAATAATTTTTTCAATTTATTTACACGTATAAATACTTTTTTTATTTGAATCAAACATTATTTTTGCGCTGTTTATACAGTTGGCAACAGTTTAAATTAATATCAGTTTCTAAATTATGTAAAAAATATCTCTAGAAATGCTGAAAATTTGAATTTAAAATAGAAATAAAACCTCAAAAAGTGAGTCAAATTAAAAACAAAAAAGAAATACAGTCTGCACACCCGGAACTTCAAACGTATAAAATGATCTAAAAATGATTAAATTCCCATGATTAAATGATTAAATGATTAAATAGTTTTTGCTCCTATAAAACTTTTTTAGTGGAACGATTTTGTATAATTTTAGCATTAAATATATCTCTTAAAATAATTCTTCGATTTGAAAACTGTCTGCATCAGCGTGTTTATCAAACATTTCTGTATAATACTACCGATTTTCATATTTTTGTATGCATTATTTTTCTTAATATTAACGATGAAAGTTCTCCTATCACAAAAAATTCAAAACTGGCGACGGCGGTGACAGCGGTAGTTACTTTTTTAGGTGCGTTCGTAATTATATAAATACGTAGCACCTATAGTCGTCGTTCAGTCCGTCCGTCCGTCTGTCCGTCCGTCTGTCCGTCTGTCCGTCCGTCCGTCTGTCCGCATGTAACAGAGCAAAAACTACCCAACCGAATAGTCTGAAATTTCAAATATATGATTGTTGCAAAATTTTGTCGAGCCATTTCAAATTTTATGAAAATCGGATGTATAGTTTAATTACAGGGACAGTCAAAAGTTTTTCTTTACATTACGGCCAATGGGAAAAATTATTGGAAGTGGATTTTAATGATATTAGAGCCTTCCGAATGATCTGAAATTTTAAAGATATAATTGTTGCAAAATTTTGTCGAGCCCTTTCAAATTTTAGGAAAATCGGATGTATAGTTTAATTACAGGGACAGTCAAAAGTTTTTCTTTACATTACGGCCAATGGGAAAAATTATTGCAAGAGCATTTTAATGATATTACAGCCTTCCGAATGGTCTGAAATTTTAAAGATATAATTGTTGCAAAATTTTGTTGAGCTATTTCAAATTTTAGGAAAATCGGATGTATAGTTTAATTACAGGGACAGTCAAAAGTTTTTCTTTACATTACGGCCAATGGGAAAAATTATTGCAAGAGCATTTTAATGATATTACAGCCTTCCGAATGATCTGAAATTTTAAAGATATAATTGTTGCAAAATTTTGTCGAGCCCTTTCAAATTTTAGGAAAATCGGATGTATAGTTTAATTACAGGGACAGTCAAAAGTTTTTCTTTAGATTACGGCCAATGGGAAAAATTATTGCAAGAGCATTTTAATGATATTACAGCCTTCCGAATGGTCTGAAATTTTAAAGATATAATTGTTGCAAAATTTTGTTGAGCTATTTCAGGAGTTATTTTAGGAAAATCGGATGTATAGTTTAATTACAGGGACGGTCAAAAGTGTTCCGAAAAAATTATTGGAAGTGCATTTTAATGATGTATCAGACTATGCACTTTATGAAGTGCAAAAAATTATACATTCAGTACAATATGGGGTTCAAAAAATAATTTTAAAACTAGTTATAGTACGAACGCACCTCATTTGCCACGTTTGACGAGCAATTTCCAACTTGTTTTAGAATAGAGAGATTTTAGGAAATGGTATTAATTTATACTTTTGCCAACTGTATAAACTGCGCAAATAATAATGTTTGCTTCAAATTAAAAAATTATTTACTCGTGACTATTATTAACAGAAAAAAAACCTTTCAAATTAGAATGAAATAATTACGTGTGAAAAGCAGGAACTTATTGAAAATTACTTCATAAAAACTATATTTACACGTGAATTTTATAAGGATATTGTAAAATAATAAATTCATTAACATGCGTTAGAAGTCTTTAATAGGAGAAATTACGTCACATTTCTCTTATTACGTAAAATGAACAAAAAGTAATATTGCAAAACAGTTTAAATTTAAAAACTGGGCGAGACATTAATTTGATATTTTGATATTATATTAATAAGATTAATATTAATTTTATTGAACGCGTTTAGACTGCTTTCGAGCGATTATTTAGTAAAATAATAATAATAATAAAAGATTACAAGCTGAAAATGAAGTGTCATCAACAAAAAATATGATTTGAAAGAGAAAAATCTGTGAAGCAGAAAATAAAGAAATTGCTTAAATGGTTTAGTTAAGATTCGTTAACCTTCTGTGTCGTTTCCGTCAAAAGAAGGCATTGGTATTTCTAAAATATATTTGCATTTTGATGCAGATTTGTTTATTATATTAGCTTATTTTTAAATGTTTAACTGATTTTATTTAATCAAATACGAAAACAGCCATTGTATCTTTTAACAGCAGCTGATTTTTCCTTAAAATTCACCGATCGAAGAAAAATGAATAGAAACCCATTTATAGGGAGATCGCCACTGTTTTTTAAATTATAATTCAATCTTTCAAAATCTTTTTAAAGCCAACCAAATTAGCGTGCTTTTTAGAATGTGGTTTCTGAACGGGGGTTGGTGAGCGTAGCTCGTAGGCAGCCGAATTCCCTAGTAATATAAAGTGATTAAAGTAAGCGGATTTCTCTTTAACAAAATACTGGTATTTAACACCTTTTTTGACTGTGTTTTTCAGAATGAATACTCGCTAGATCATGAAAATTATAAAACATTTGTAGAGGTCATCGTCTAGAACTAGCTTTTGTAGCATACTTCCGTACCATTTGGTAGAGCACGTCGACGCCAAATTTTGTAGAATTATAGATTTTACAGTTTGCCAAATTTTGTAGAATTATAGAATTTTACAGTTTCTGGTAAGTTTTTATCGCCAGTTTCAAATATAACTTATGAATGTCGCGAACATAGAATTAAAACATATTCATTTTTCTTCCCTAGATAAACTCAACGTAATATCATCCTTGGCAAAAATTTGCCTACTGTAGAAAGACCTTTTTTCGGATTTTATGACATGCAGAATTTTGTTTTTCGTCCGCGATTGGCTGTGCCAACAGAGCTTGTTTTTAGTGACTTCAGCTTTTCTGCAAAGGACAGTGAAGTAAAGAAGTTATCTGTAGTAATGTTCTAACCTTTGTTGAAGTATGGTTGTATGAAGTATGGATTGTTACTACTAGATACAAAGCGCATTAAAATTGACGGCGGTCATTTTGACCGTTTCGGTGGTTCTAGGTCTACTGCAATACTTCATAAATTTTGACTGACTGGAAAATTTATCACTGGCACATCATAGCTTTTCGAATCATAGGAAAAGTCTCGGAAATTGAAAGTTATACTCTAAATATAAACAAATTGGTACGGAGTGAAAGTTTCAAAACGGTCAAGATGACCGCCTTGACGGTTCTAGTATTAAAGGACATTTTTCATCCTGGGAACAGGGATGAGAATTCTCCGTCCCAAATGGTTGATTTTCATCACTAAATTTTAATAGTATTCCTTGCTTTATTAAAACCCCCTCACTGACAAGCCCGTGTTAATACGTTCACTAAGCTCCAGGTTTCACTGCAATACAAGCAATATTTAAAGCAATATAATTCTATTGATTTAATGTATTTTTAATACGTTGAACAATGATTAATACTTCCAAGGATTGCACTCATATTCGTTATTAAGTTTTTTTTATAAAGTGTTCAAATAATCATTTTTTTTAGCATTTAAAACAAAATGCAGAGAAAACAACATTACAATTTTGCCCTTTTCCAAGACAGTCGGAGGGTTAAATACAGAAATTTTGCAATTAAATAAGGCGGGAAATACCTTTAAAATTTAGCAGTAGCACGTAGTCATTTGGGACGGAGAATTAATTCTCATCCCTGTGAGAATCATTTTAATCCTGTACGACATTTACTTGATTTTATACACTGTAAAAAAACGACATTTTTACAGTACAAAGTACTGTTCATCTCGCGCACAAACTCGATCACAGTTGAATGTACTGTATCTTTCTTTGGTTTCCTGACTATTTAAACATGAGAAATCGAGTAGTTGCGTAAAATTAACAGCACAATGTACTGGCAATTTGGACGCCAGTAGTTTGTGCTGTGGTCCAAATGCGTCCAAAATTGCCAGTACATTGTACTGTTAATTTTACGCAACTACTGTATTTTTCATGTTTAAATAGTCAGAAAACCAAAATAAGATACTGTACATTCAACTGTGATCGAGTTGTGCTGGCAAATTTACAGTGGTTTTTTTTTACAGTGTATTGAATTTTAAAATATGTCCAGAAATTTTCGGACACACTTTATGTACCTTATAAATAACTGATAAGTTTCAAAATGTAAATATATAATAAGTCAGAAATCTGATATCCCTTTCATTTAATAAATTATTATATAAATATCAGCAAAGAATCACATTATTACCCGACTGCCAAGAAGGGTTATGTTCTTCACGCGTATCTGGGTATGTGGATTTCTTTATACCCTCGAAACACCCCAACGGCTGGATGGATTTTAATGAATGAGGTCTCTATCGATTCGTCTTAACCGTCCGATGATTGTAGGTCAGGTATTGTTTTCATAAATTCAAAAGGGCGGTAGAGACGAAAAAAATTTTTTACGCACCCTATTGAGTGGCATATCATTGAATAGGTCCTTCAAAATGAAGACGATGTTTCATTGACTGTTTTACAGTCAGAAACTCCGTTTAAATATTACACAACCCGGAAGTTGTGTAGGTAGGATCTCTAGCTTTTTCTGCAACTCTAACCTTCATAGACATCTATAAGCCTCATCAAAACAGTGTTTATAGATGGGAACAAACAATTAATCACAACTTAAAAGTCATCAATTCAAGTAACTAAAAAAAAATTGGTAAGTAATATAAAAAATAGTTTAATATGGATGAGAAATAATTAATTAGTTTGCTTTTTACGCAGTCGGGTTTTTTGATTTTTTAAATTTAATCTTTACTTGTTTTCGTTATGTGTTTAAGGTCTGTGATCTCATTCCAAAAGACTATATTCTCCTTCCTTTAAAACATAATATTTAATATGGACTTGAAAACCCACATTAAATATGTGCAGCCTTATCTAAATATGTTGTAAGAATTATTAATTTTACCTACGCATGGTAATCATTCAATACATATACATAGCTGCCAACTTGTACGGATTTTTGCTACCACTAGAATTTAACAGAAATGTCTATCTTATTTAATTACCAAAATTAACTGCAATTTGGCGATTGAATTAGGCAAAATTTTCTAATAAATTTTAGTGGTAGCAAAAATCCGTACAAGTTGGCAGCTATGCATATATGAAAAATTTACATTTCCCGGTTTGGAAATCAATTATTAACTTACGCAAGTAATGTGATGTAATATTTTTTTTTTTTAATATAAAGCAAGCTGTTTTAAATATTTCGCTTTTGAAATTAAAGTTCCATAATAATGTTCATAAGATGTCATATATCAATTATCCGTTTATCAAGTATCATCTTTAGAACTTGAAAAATACCCGTTACTTCACCGTTTGCAGCGCTAATGACTTCAAAAAGGTGCATCATTATAATTCATTTTGCGAAGTAGGTTTGATGCAGTAACTAAGCTGCTTTTAAAAAGATATGTTGCTTTTTATTGACTTGTCATACAGAGTTTCTGTGTGTTTTCACCTACAGTATATTAGTTTCCATAAGATTTTGTGCGTCATGTCTTCATAGCAACATTCTATGTCTTATTTGAAAGAATTACTAATTTTTCTATTGGACGTTTATACTTTTATGGTATGGTTGGAAGACTCAAATTTGACGGTTTAGGAATCGATACTATTCTTATTTAAAATCTGTACTTACAAACGTGTTGTTTCACGTGAATTACAACGTGAGATATCTATTGATTTCATATTACCTGGAGAAGTTCATGTCAGGAAATAAACTGCTTTTAAAATATTTCGCTTTACAAATTAAAGATGCATAATCCGCTTTCAAAATATTCTACGTATATAATAATCCTGTATCTTTTGTTCTCCATAAGTTAATAACTACAATGTGTTCTTTGAAATAATTATTACTTTACAATCGTGTGTGGATACAAACATGATATAATTGGAAAGCGGATATTTTTATGTTTATGGCACAATAATTAACATATTTAAATCATTTATTCACAGACTTGCGGTTACAGTCACATTACAAACTAACAAGTGCATCTATTTCATATTAGGGTCATTCTCCAATAGTAGGTATATTGTATTAACCAGGGTTCATTGCATGCAAAAATGTAAATTTTTGTAACGTTTTGCAATATTTTCGCATGCAATAACAGAAGTATTGGTAGATGTATTTATTCCATGCATAAAGTCAAGATTTTAATGACTCATTATTTTTAAATTTAATTTTGATACAGGTAAATATCAAATTCATGGAATATAACATAATAAGATTCATAAATAAAACACATTGTTTTAAGAAATTATACTTAATTTAAGTATTTTTTTTTCTTTTTAATTTGCACTGTGAGCTTATTTTGTGAATATTTTTTGTGTCATTTTTTTTTAAAATGTCAAATCTATGTCTGAACATGTGTAACCAGGGTGTTCTATCAACTCCGTTTCTATGTTTTAATTAATATAAAAACGTATAGATGGCAGCACCATGGCATTTTTTTCTATTTAATAGAAAAAGAAGCGTATCTTTATTTCAAAACAATTGGGTGGATAGCTGCAGTTGTGCTTTTACAAAGCATTTTTTATTAATTAACAAATTTAAATTACGTTTATATAACTTCTACTCCATGTCATAAGATTATCAGTTGTAGGTAAGATCATTATCAGATATCAGTACCCATGGAGTTGATTGAATTTATTTCAAATTATATTCATAGTTTAAAATTGTTCTTTAAATTTATTTATTTCATATAATATAAAATATGCACATACATAACAAAGTAAAATTTTAAAACTATAAGTTTTCTATTCAAAATAAGGTGTCGGATTTTAGAATAAAACTACCTTCTTTATAACGTAAGAGTTGCTTACGAAAATATTAAACTTTTATATTATGTTATTCATCTACATATTTGCTGGGTTTTTATGTTTTTGAAGAATTTTATTATAGGCAAAAAAATCTTTTTTATTTAAGTAAAAAAAATTGCAATTTAATTTTAAATTTATAATATTAATAGTGATATTATATATAAAAGTACTAATTATTTATTGAGATTTCGTAATAACTTTGCATAATTTTTACACTTTTCTTTGCTTCATTTTAAGGACAAGGAAAGTTTGAAAAGTAAATTCGACGGTAACTTATTTTTTTGACAAAAACAGCAAGATCATCTCTGGTATTATTTTTAAATTTAACATGCCTATAGCCATAGCTGCCAACTCTTACACTTTTTTGTACCAGAAAATTTTAATAGAAATATTTGTGTTATCTAATCGGTAGGATACGGCGATTAAAAAAGGTAAAATTTAAGATTAAATTTTTGTGGTACAAAAAAGCGTAAGATGTTTGCAGTTATGCCTATAGCAGCTGTCAGAATTTTTGCGGGACTTATTTTTTATCAATTTTTTTCATCATAAAATTGTTCTAGTTTTGCCCCCTAATACCGACTGACATTTGCATCAGGAAATGAGCTGCTTTCAAGCCATCTCGCTTAAAAAGGAACATTTTTAATTATTTTACATAATATGTGAGATATTGGATATCCCTGTTTCTTTAGAAAATAAAAAATTCTTGTCCTTTTTCAAACTTTCTGCACTAATAACTTTAAAAAGACCATTAATTTAATTTTGTGTAAAATTCGTTGCATGCCATAACAATTAAACAAGATATGGAGCACAAAACAGTATGAAATTTAATATCTATTAGGAGATGAATGAAAATTCAAAATATTTCAATCAACATGCATATTTAAATGCAACTGTAAAGAAGTGAACATCTCTGTTTTCAGATTATGTGGGAAGCAGTCTTCCTAAAGAAAAACTGAATACATATCACCCAGGTGCATAGAAAGACTAGTAGACATTTCTCTCACGCTCTAGGACATTGTAAGTGATGATGGATTAAGCACTTAGGACGTACGACGCCCTGATAAACAATGTCAGACCCCGCTATGTGGTCGGAGTATAGACCACACTGTTAGGTCTCGCAAAGGAATTCGCTAACGCCTTTATGGTGACAGAGATGGATTTTTAATGTTTTCTCACGGGGTCCGAAGGAGTGACCATTTTTCGGAGGAAAATAAATTAGGGGATCAGTTTGGAGTCGGGAGTTTAGTGTGTTTTTGCTCGCACGGACGAGGGGAAAAGAGATTTTTTCCCGGGCTGAAGGCATGAGAGGTGCCGAGAGAATTGAGCCAGGCGCTCCGAACTTATGTGGACGGCGAGAAACCTCCCTTTAAAAGCCACCCGGTCAACGAACACTCTGCTGAATGTGACATTCTATACTGAACTATATCACAAATTTGAATCTACAAGGACTCAGGGTTTCTGCGAATCATATAAGCCAACGACCCACGTTATTAAATTAGTAATTTATTATTTTTTGTTGTAATCTACATAGTCAAGAATTTAAAATAAAACTTTTGATTTATTTTCTATGGTAGAGAGATTTGTTTCTCATCGCTACCGTTCAATTATATTGATCGAGGGGCAATTCTCCACACAACATTTAAATATGCATGTTGATTGAAATATTTTGAATTTTCATTCATCTCTGAATAGATATTAAATTTCATACTGTTTTATGCTCCATATCTTGATAGTTACGCTATTTGTAATGCTTTAAATAATTGGTAAATTTTCCTTCGTACATTAATTCTTTCATGGTCTATTTAGATAACCCAAAATCGTGTAAAATGCAGATTTTTCATCGTTATCCTTATTTATCGAACATTATAACATCAAACCGGGTCCCCGCTACCTGGGGCACTGTGTAGCAGGTGTACTGCGCATGCATTGCGTAATCCTGTAATATGAAATATTTCCAAAACATTTATCTTGAGTCGAACGAACTTTGAACCTGGTCCCCGCTACCTACGGCACTGTATAGCAGGAGTGCTTCGCACGTGCTGTAAAATCTGCTACTTCCATTATCCAGCACCATGGGGTGCACTCTATTCTTATCAAACCTCCATTCGAACGAAACTCTGTCACTCCGTCTTATAACATGCCCAATGATATATCACAACAGGGGTGTCGGCAAAATTTAGAAAAGTGCCCCAGAAGGAAAAGTGGGTATAGGCGGGATGGGAGGTGAATAATGTGAAAGAATGGTCAAAGGTCTTTCCTGTGATATATCACATGAGGCTTGGGTAAAAGTTGAAAAACAACCTCCACCACCCCGGGTGTCGTTCGATAGCGTCCCTGACGACAAAAAGATAAAAATGGGGGAGAAGCGGTGATTGTTGAAATATTAATGTAAATTTTCCCCATAATTTTTTGAAAATTTTATGGGATAATAAGGACCAAATTAAAACTTTAAAACGTCATCTAGTGGTGAAAAAGTGAATTAAGTGAGGGGTAATTACCGAAAGCTTTAAAACGATATGTCAAAATCCCATATAATTATCTGGGCCCAAAATAAACCCCACCAGTCGAATCACCGTGAGGGTTTCACTTACGGTTAAGCCTTCAAATGAGGTCGAATTTCGCTGTAGCTTAAGTAGGAGCTGAGTTAGAAGATTGCTGCCCTTGGGTGGGCCAAATTGAGGTGAGATGGAAAGAAAGGTAGATAATATGAAAGAGTGGTTTGAAAGCTTTTCGATTTCATATCATTTGAGGGCTTCGGAAATTTTTTGAAAATTGACGGAACGTACTCATTCCCATCATTGAAATTTTCATATTTAATAAATAATATTTAGCGTAGGTTTCGTTCGTAAAACAACATCTAAAACATACTTATTGTAGAAAATGCTACGGTTTAAAAAACTTTTCGCACCTCCTCCCTGGATATTCAACTAACCTACATTCTTTAAAATTTTTCAGTGGTATCGAATATCTGAAATGTTAACATTAATACAAAAAATCGGGCGTAAAATAATAATTAGTGGTCAAACGCTGCTGTGGAAAACTGTACGGTTTAAAAAAATTTCTTAGCGCGCTCCCCACTCCATC
Source organism: Maratus speciosus (assembly GCA_963932465.1). Taxonomy (NCBI): domain Eukaryota; kingdom Metazoa; phylum Arthropoda; class Arachnida; order Araneae; family Salticidae; genus Maratus; species Maratus speciosus. The sequence goes on along the minus strand of OZ010799.1, from coordinate 280,761,814 downwards.
AAAATTCGACTCCGCCGCACTATATACATGAGAAACTTCTATCCGAATTAAACACCGTTATATATCTTATCCGTAAATATATTCGTGGAGGGAATGGAGGGCTACAATAAGAATTTAAGAAATTTTCTTAAATTACTATACGAAAATATTGGATACACCCGAAATTCAACTCACCTTCTCTTCAAATTTTTTATATTGTATAAGTGATATTTATCTGAGGGCTCCGTGAAAAAACCGCATCTAAAACGTTAGAAAATGATACTACTTTAAAAATTTGTTCACGTCTTCCCCCACAACCCGAATTTTGACGCCACCTCAATTTTTTTAAATTTTATATTATATATTATAAACTATCTCAATGTATAAAATCGTTCGATTTGTCTATTCTCTATAGAGAAAAGCATTTATGTTTTATTTTTTATAATCGATTTTTTTATAGAACAAAAATTCTGAATAGAATTTTCTTAAATTTACATATTCTTAATCAGCGTCGAAAGATAGGCCTAGATGCATAAGTTTAAAATATCTAAATTCTGTATTTTTAAGCATTTGCTACTGTTAAAAAGAATGCTAGTCTAAAAATTACATGCGGTTTTTCATTCCGGATCGCGTGTCTACTTTTTAAAATAAGGCTTTGAAATGAATTATCTAATTAATTAAATAATAATTAATTCCCAATTTTGTAATTAAGAGATGTGTCGAAATTTACACATGGACGCATAAAAATTAAATATATAAATTGAATATTTAAAGTTTTTATACGCTTTCAAAAGGGTTCAGTAAGCGAAGGCACCAGCCGTCTGCCAAACACCTAAACTCACACTGTGAAATATGTCTCCAAAATCTATGTTTCTTTCCACGGAAATAAAAGAAGTTTTTATAAATCGATTTTTAATGGATTTTTAAACTTTTTACATGGATACGGGAATAATTTTCAGAATTTCTGAAAGAGGAAATTTTTTTTTGGCTCTGACTGTACAATTTTCGATCTTTTAGGGCCTGTAGATTTTGAAATAAAGCCCTCTATAAAACACCCCACTATCGCTCACATTTATCGCTCTAGCAGCGCTGTATTTCTATTAACTCCTCCCTCTCTCTTCCACTTTTTTTTTGAAGAAATTGTTTGCTGTTCCATAAAAGATTAAACTGAATCCTTTGTTGAATATTTTTAATTGAAGTTTTTAAATAATATCTCGCGTTAATATCCCCGGATCTTCATGAAAAACTAAACTTGTTTTTGATTAAAAAAAATTACGTGTGTTCCAATACCTTTCACGTGTCTCTGCAACGTCCGAGAATTTAGTTATAGAGGCTTCAGACGAATACATACACGGACAGACAGGTGTAATGCGTATACCAGCATTAATGGTAATGACAAAATACTTAAACTTTATTTGTATATGATATTATACTACAGATCCATGTGTCCGTATTTCAGGTTTTAAATTATTAGTAATGCAGATATTCAGTAACTGACATTTATGAACCAGTAATTGACAAATAAGTTCAGGCCCGGGTAGATCAACTTAAATTTTAATTGTGTGTGACCACAAGATAAATTTAATTTATCATTACTTTTTTAAAAGAGTTTAAATAATAGATTTTAACTTATTATATTACCAAAAACTTGTCACTCTGTCGGAGATTGGTGAAGTAAAATTACTTGAACCAATAAGTGGCACAATCTATTACGCTAAATTAAATAGCAGTAAACTAGAAACTGTGATTCTAATGTATCATAGTCATTTTTTAACTAATGTCTACAAGTATAACTTGAAGAAAAACTTTAGGATGGTTGTATCACAAATAGATTTAAAAAAGCACTACCTTAATTTTAGATATATTATGGAAGCCTCAAACTGGAAAATTTTTGTATTCTCAAATATTTCTTCCTCGTTGAATACATTCTTAGACTACTATTGTTGAATAAATTGACTCCTAGTAGTCCAGGTAATACAGACCGTATAGGGGTTCTACCTAGCAAAATTCATGGTAGTTCTGGAAAAAGGGCTTACTATATGTTTTTTGTGTCGCTGAATCCGAATTTTTAACTTCCCACCAAAATTTCCGAAGGCAACACCCCCAAATTTTGGTAAAAAGCCCCCCCCCCCCCCCGAAAGGGTTTTATTAAAAAAATCAATTTTTTAATTGTTTTAGGGAAAAAGTATCTAGAAAATCAGAAAATAGACAAAATTTGCTACAAATAAGATATGTGACATTATGACGTAGGATGAATGGGGAGGGGGGTGGGCTGCCTCGGAACATGCGCCGCGGTGCTGCGTGGACAAAGTTGCGCAATTCCACTTAACCACTCACATCGTTTACATTCGTCTTTCCGTCTCCCTTCCGAAACTTTCCCTATAAGGTTTACTTTAAATTTTTAGGGTCGCTGAATCCGAATTTTTAACTTATCCCAAAAATTTCCACCCCGCCACCCCCCCCCCCCAAAAAAAAAATAGTTCTTTTTAAATTACATTTTTTATTGTTTTAGGTTAAAAGTATGTAGAAATTCAAAAAGTAGACAAAATTTGCAACAAATAGGATACATGACATTATGACGTAGGAAGAACGGGGAGGGGGAGGGCTGCCTCTGAACATGCACTGCGGCGCTACGCGCACTAAGTTATGCAAGTCCAGGCAATAGGGGATTTTACCTGGAAAAATTAATGCTAGTTCTGGATTTCGGCTCCCTTTATGTTTCTTGGGTCGCTGAATCCGAATTTGTAACTCCCCACCCAAATTTCACCAACAAACCACCCAAAAAATTGATTTTTTGAAAAAAAATTGTTTTTTAAGAACAGCGCGCGGGGAATGTTCCGAGGCAACCCCCCCCCCCTCCCTCTCCCGATTTATCCTACGTGGTAATGTCATATATCCTATTTGTTGCAAATTTTGTCTACTTTCTGAATTTTGTAATGCTTTTCCCCTAAAACAATAAAAAAATTAATTTAAAAACAACTATATTGGGGTTTGCTGGGGCGGGGGGAATTTTGGGGTGATGTTAAAAATTCGGATTCAGCCACCCAAAAAACTTAAAGTAAACCTTATAGGGAAGACGGGAGGGCGAATATAAACGATGTGAGTATTTAGTGGAATTGCGCAACTTAGTCCACGCAGCACCGTGGCGCATGTTCCGAGGCACATCCTCCTCCCCATTCATCCCACGTCATAATATCATATATCTTATTTGTTGCAAATTTTGTCTACTTTCTGAATTTCTAGATACTTTTCCGCTAAAACAATAAAAAATTGATTTTTTTTAATAAAAACCTTTCTTGGGGCATTTTACCAAAATTTGGGGGGGGGGGGGGATTTGCCGGGGAAAATTTCGGTGGGAAGTTACAAGTCCGGATTCAGCGACCCAAAAAACATAAAGTAAGCCGATTTCCAAAACTGCAATTACTTTTGCCAGGTAAAATCCCCTATTGCCTGGACTATAGACAAAAATAAGTATCTAATTTAAGACTTGATGACATCACGTTGCTGAATTTCACAAGAAAATGCTCATTTGAGTTAGATTTTTGTTGAAGTGTCAGTTACTGGTTAGATGACAATAGCTGGGGTTTCACCCTACTTTTGATTATAAAAAGTTGCAAGTGAAGGCAATTTCTATAAGAATTAAGCTGCTTTCAAAATATTTCCCTTTCCAAATTGAAATTGCATAAATCGTATTTATAATATGCCATTTATCTAATACCCCTGCTTGTTTGGAAATTCGAAAAATATCGTTTCTTCCCATTACAAAATATAATGACTTCGAAAGATTTATTAATGTAACTATTTTTCTAGTATTCTTTTTGAATAGATGTAAAATTACACATAAATATTGCACTGACATTACAGTTAAAGATTTGCTTTTTTTTTTTTTTTGAATTTATTTCTTTTTCCCCCATTGTCGTGTCCTCGGTTGTTACTAGCTACATAATCCAATTTATATACGCATTTAAGCAGTATTATACGCGTGTTAACCATGCAGTCCGAGTAAGCATAACAGAGTAAGAGAGAGAGAGATTACGCTGACTATGACTGTTTATATAAAGTCGTCAATGGGAATGTTTGTGCATATTTTTGCTAGCATGCGTTTGAAGAGTACCGGGCCTTCGACCACATGTCTAAACTTATGATCTTAAACTGGCATCAGACATATACACTGGTGTCCAAAATTAAGGACCAGTCACAAAATGCTAATTTTTAAGTAAGCGTTTACTCAAAATGAAATAATATAATTCAAATAATTATTACCCCTAGAGCACAGCTAGTCCATATAGCATCTCATTAATGTCACACATGGTCACAAGTGTCATAGTCACTACGGTGAACCAAAAAATAGGAAATTCCACACGTCTCATTATGAGTCTCAAATTATTACTATGCGTGACTCCACTGAGACGTCAATGTGACTGCTGCTTTGTGATGAGTCACCAGGTGACTTTAAAATGTAGTTACATTGTGACGGTCATGTGACTGTCATTTTTAGACTCAATTTCAAAGTTATAATGAAGGTTGCATTATGATAAGTCACCAAATAATATCACATTATAGTCACATATTGACTTTTCACAAAAGAGCACAATAGTGACTTCCCAGTAGTCTCTCTGTCACCTGAAACTCATCATGTGACTTAATGTGACATTATTTGGTAACTTATCACAATGCCGCGTTCACGATGACTTTGAAATTGTGTCTACAGATGACAGTCACATGAGAGTCACAATGTAACTACATTGTAAAGTCACAAGGTGACTCGTCACAAAGCAGCAGTCACAGTGACGTCTCAGTGGAGTCATATATAGTGATAATTTGAAACTCATAATGAGATGCATGGAATTTTTTTTTGTTTTTTTGTTTCACCGTAGTGACTACGACATTTGTGACCATGTGTGACATGAATGAGATGTTCTATGGGCTGTACAGATAGTAATTATTCGAATTATATTATTTCCTTTTGAGTATTCGCGTACTTGAAAATTAGCATTTTGTTATTGGTCCTTAATTTTGGACACCAGTGTAGTAATGAAGCTATATTTTGCGATGGTGCCGTAGGCCATCATTGTGTGAATAATATCTCTTATGGGCTTCTAATTACTTCAAGCGCCAACTTGAAGGTAGATATAGAATATGCTTTAGAGGTTCAGGAGAGGCGCCATAGGCCATTATTACTGTGAATTATATATCTTATGGGCTTCTAATTATTTGAAGCGCTAACTTAAAGGTAAGTATAGAAATCGCTTTAGAGGTTCAGAAGAAAATTTACTAATTGAATGGTTTCAACATTAGATATAATAAAAGATTTAAAGTGGAAAAAAATATTATAGAGATATGAGAAACTTTAATATAGTTCCTTATCAATTTTATAACATATATACATAATATATAAAGAGAGGGGCAGATTTGTAATATACCATTCTAATGCTGAAATCCTTCCTTCATGTCAATAAATGTTTTGAAATAACATAACTTTTATTATATATGAGGGTAACACTGAATGTTTTGAGACATGTGCAGATGATGTTTGCCAGAAAAAATATATTGGTTGGAAATTTAAATTTGAACTCTTTTATATCCGTTAAAGATTATTTGGTGAAAAACAATTGCAATTTAGCTATCGTAGAAGAAACTTTGAAATTAGAGAATATGGGGGTGACGCTAGAATATTATCTATCTATGATTTTTGACTTTTTAAAGTGCGACTACATCCAGAAGAATTTCTCAACGTATAAACTTAGCATTTGAAAATGAAGCTCCGTCTCATGCAATTGTATTATGATGGTTTACAGAATTTAGAAGAATTCAAACTTCCTGGCTTAAGAGCGCAGAGGGAGACCTATGTCATCTGTAATCCCAAAATTTATGTCGATTGTTTAAAAAATGTCTATCAATGATAACCGCTGTGTATGCCAAATGATGCATAAAGAAATTTACATTTGATCCACAGCTATGCATAAAATTATATCTGAAGTACTGCATATGAATAAATCTATTTGTCGTTGGGTCACCCCATTATTTAAGAGAACTCCAAACCTCAGAACATGTGAGAATCAGTAGAGAAAGTTTAAAATTACATAATATTGGTAATCACAGCATTTTTTTCTACAATCATAATTGGTCATGAGACGTGCTCACATTTTTGGACTTTCCAATACGCCAACAAATAAAATATACTTTTTAAACGATACTCTCCAACCAACAAAGGTGAAAAAACAAAAATAAAAAATGTGGAAAATGTAATGTATGCCATGTTCTTCAGACGTAAAGGGAAAAGCGATAAAACTGGAGGGACTGTAAACAGTTATAGATAACTTGTATAAAAATAAGTGTATTTTAGAAATAGTAATAGTAGTTTAATAGGGTTTAAAAATTTTTCAAAAAAAGAATACTTCGGGAATCATACTTGAACATGACAATGCATCTTCACATTCAGCAAGAATCACAGTACTATATTTTGAACAAAAAAAATCAAAGTGATAGAACATTCACTATTTCTCCTGTATCTCCTATGTGGAACTTTAGAAAATTTCTTAAGGGGCCTCAGGACTCTTAAAGCTTTAAAAGTTTCGAAATTTTAATTTTCTAAGATTATCTTTCCTGAACATTTTGATATAATTGTTTCCTTGAAATTCATATTATAACAGAAGTTATGGCTTTTAGAACTATACCCGCTCAATAGCTGAAGCGGTTTTTCCGAAACTTTAAAGTCATTTTTCTCTAAATCACGTTTTTGGGCATAATGCGCACGATATCTCAAAAACTTCAGAATATGTTTTCTGAAATTTTCAAAACATATGTTTCATGCTAGTCTGTACAAACTGAACCTAAAATTTCCATTTTATTGTTCAAAAAAAAAAAAAAAAATATTTTTTTGATGATTATGCTATGAAATTTTCTAAATTTTGCATTAGCAAAATACAACTTTGTATTAAAAATATAAAAATGCTTTAAATAGAAAGTTATTTAGGTTCAGGATAATTATTATAATCTGAAGTATAAAGAGGGACCAAAATTTTCATTCTAGTTGCAAAATTTATTTTACAATCATGCGCGTAATATGTTATGCCGATTTTCTGCTCGTCAAATGTCTGATAGTTTGGAGCCTCCTGTAAATGTTAATTCTACATCTTGAAAAATTTCTAAATACATGAAATGAAAGAACATACTTATATAGCGAAACAGCACCGAAAACTGGCGATATGAAGCAATTGATATAATAAAACTTTGTAAAAAATCACCATAAAATTGAAACAAAACACAGGACGCGTTTCGAGCTAAAAACATAACAGCTCGTCATCAGCTAAGCATACACGTGTCCGAAAACGAACAAGTTCAAAAATGAACTGAAGAAAAAGAATGTTGCGAAGAATGCGACAGATGGCGCTACCTGATAGAGGGATATGCAAAAGGGAAATGTGTTGAAAAAAGATAGAAGAGAAAATGAAATGGAAAAAATGGAAATAAAAGAAAAAATAAAAATAAAAGAAGTAAATTAAAAATATAAATAAAAATAATAAATAAAAAACTATAAAAGAGCAAGAAAAAAATTATTTTTTCTTTTATTTCCATTTTTTCCATTTCATTTTCTCTTCTATCTTTTTTCAACACATTTCCCTTTTGCATATCCCTCTATCAGGTAGCGCCATCTGTCGCATTCTTCGCAACATTCTTTTTCTTCAGTTCATTTTTGAACTTGTTCGTTTTCGGACACGTGTATGCTTAGCTGATGACGAGCTGTTATGTTTTTAGCTCGAAACGCGTCCTGTGTTTTGTTTTAATTTTATGGTGATTTTTTACAAAGTTTTATTATATCAATTATATCAATTAACATACTTATATCCTTCATTCCAACTAAAATTGTTTCTTAACCCCTTAACGGTCGCATTAAATTACGGTTTAAAAATTGAAATTGCTTATTGAAACAACTTTTTTGAAAAAAAAAAATGCTCACCTTGTTTAATGACAGGTAAAATGATATAATAATAAAGCCATTTACACTATTCTTTTTAAACTGCTGGGAATCAAACAAATCTGAATAATCTGAAAAAAAGACACAGCCCGTGAATATGACGGGATCGAGAATTAAGGGGTTAAAATCGAATACATTTTAAAATATTAAATTTTGAAAATGGTCTTTTATTTCATTTTTTCCAATTTTAAGAGTCCTGAGACCCCTTAACCTAAAATTACTACATAGGCATTGTTTTTTTTCAAAAATAGGATTGATGAGGTAAAAAAATAATATTTTATCTATTGCAAGAAATGCATTGCTTGAGGTGTTTAATTTCTGGAAATTCAGCCTTCAAAATTGCTTTGATTTACTGGGAACTACCTCGAACACTCCTAAGAGTTCAGAAGTTTAACTTGTATCATGTAGCCGTATCTCAAAAAATTCAGCATGACCCTGACACATGTGCGCGTGGGAATTTTATAGAAGATTTCATATCTTCCGTTCATTATTTAACCTTTATTTCAATAGTAATTTGTAAAAGATGAAATTATTTTATTTTCAAATTGGAACATGAGACTGAATTTAGTCTATGTATTAGAATTTTAATTAATCTTTTGTGTTTAATTTCGCATCTAAGCAACATTTTAACAAAGATTTATATAAATTTATTTGAATAAAAAAAGCATTTTTTATTTCAAACCGCAATTACATTTAATAATAAAACTTATTCAACTTAATGCACTAATTCCCAAATCAGAAAAAAAAAATTAAACAAATTCAAGATATATAAAATGATTTATTTAATAAGAAAACTGTTCATTCGAATTTTCATAAAAAAAATGAATTTTTATAGGCTATTAGAATGTTAATTTTTTTCTTATAAAATATTTGAAATATTTGCCTTTTTATTTTTTACGTGGTCAATCAAATTACGTGGAATAAAAAAAGAAAAGAATGGAGAAATTTGAATTAAAATGCTTAATATTTAGCATTACAATTATATATTTAAAATTATAAAAATTAATCAACAAGAAAATATGCAAACTTTCAGAAAAATGAAAAAGTATTTTTAAAATAACTAACTTTATAGATTTTTTATGTACTCAAATATATTTTCTGTACTTTATTGTTTTATTTAACATGTTTTTGTTAATTGTACAAAGGGAAAAGGGCTTTTACGTTGTGAATTATTCATCAAAAATGAATTTGCTTAAATTACGTACAGAAATAAAACTTAATGTCCTATTATTAAATCTCAAGCATTTTTATTTAATTTAATAAGAATTATTTAAAGATTTACGCATTACGTCGTGTTTTCTGATGAATTCCTACAATATTTAAAATAATTAAATCGACTTGTATAGCACACTTAACCCTTTCAAGACCAGCGTTCTTTAAATATTTTTTAATTGTAATTATCGATTTTACAAACCATAAATTTAAGTCTACTCTAATCGCAGAAATGTTTACATTCAATAAGAAAAACTTTACTATTAAAAATTAATGGTAGGTTTAATCAAGGAATTTTAACACATCATGCGTAATACAGACGGCGTTTATATAGGATTGACTGAGGGCACTTATGAAGTCTTGGCCTCATAAAGTAGATTAAGCTTTATAAACACTAGATTATGAACAACGTTTAAAAGTGCTGATACTAGCGAAATTATTTTCCGGCTTATTAAAGATTCCAACCAGTAATTTATTCAAATAATACATAAAATACAAATACCGATATAAGTTTAATATAAGGCGGAAAACATGAAAACACGACTCCTGAATATATACAGAGTGAGAACAAATGATGGACTCGATTTTAATAAATCATATTTTCGAAACTGCTGCACATATTACAATAAGTGATACGTGAATTTAAAGAGAAATATACCAAGTTTTTTTTCAGTTACAAATGTTCGATGTGCCAGCCTCTTGTTCCACGGCATACAACCAATCTGTAATCTAGTTCGTCCCAAACATTCTGGTAGTGTAAAAGAGATTGTTTGTGTACCACCAATGCCAAAAACACTGCCAGAACATAAAGAACGCATTTATGTAGTATTCATAACCATTGACAGAGTGATGCTACAAAAGGTTTGGAATGAACTGGATTACAGATTCGACGTATGCCGTGTAATTAGAGGTTCACACATCGAACATTTGTAACAGAAAAAAGTTGGTATATTTCTCTTTAAATTCATGTATCACTTATTGTAATATGTGCAGCAGTTTCGAAAATATGATTTGTTTAAATCAGGTCCATCATTTGTACTTACCCTGCATGTTTCTGCCCACCGACGGTACTATTGAATTTTATGTGTTACATTATTTCTCAAAATTCGTATTTTTCTTATTAGATAATATGTATCAGTGCTTCGATTAGAACAATACTATTGTTATACATATTCATTTGTATTATAAACATGATAAGATGTTTCTGTTAAATAATATAACATGCAAGTATATAACGCCCTTAGCATCTTCCTTTTTAACCCTTTCATGCGCGGGTGACCACTTCATTTTGATTCCAAACTGCCAAAACACACCAATTATATTTCAGTAAAAATCTACTTTTATAATTTAACGCTGGGGAAAATAAGTTTTTGTTTACTAAGAAATTCCTTTGTAAATTCTGGTGTCAATCAATCATTTTAACATTTTACAAACAGAATTACTCTGCGCCTGAATGTGTTAAAATACAAAAACTCTGCTTCCACAATGTCTAAAGTCAAATAGCTTTAAATATATATTTTGGTAATTTCGCCGGGACTACCACATCCTCGTTAGGAGATTAACGAAGGCATAGCGACTAAAGTACGTCAAGAAAATCTGCATTCGTTCAGTTTTGTTTATTTATGACACTAGTAACACAGCTTCCATAGATAATGTTTTTTAGTGTTAGTATTTATATTTAAGTTTCTTCTGGATTAATGCTGATCATTGTTGATTATACCCATAGGTGCGAAGATTGCGAATTTGAATAGCAGTATTTTGTTTTTTAATTTCTTCGCCTTCTTCAGCCGCAGAATTCTGAAATTTTGTAAAGACGAGGAAATTATTCAAAACTAGTTAAATGTACCAATCCTAAAACTTTCTTCTATCTCATACATCATAATATTTCAAAAAGTAGTTCCGAACATTAATACTTAAATACTATTAGTCCAATACTGTACAAACTTTGATTTTCATCTTAAATTTCTACTTCAGTCAATTAATCAGAGTAAAAACGACTTAATCTACATAATGATATTTATTAAAATCAATAATTTTCCGTTATTCTTTTGTACATAAGCTGTTTGGGAATAGCCGGATTAGTACAAAGCGAAGTTCCCGTCGCTGCACGATCCACCGATGTACATTAGAACTACAAAAACTCGAGAAAATTATACAACAATCGTTATTATAGTGCCCCCTTCCTTCGGAATATTTCTAAATTCAAGGAGAAACTGCTTGTCATGGCCAAAAAGATTAATATAAAAATTGTTTCCATTCTTTGCATAACTTCATACACTTTTTGATGGTACCGTAATGAAAATGGCACATAAATCGCTATTACAGTGCCCCCTTCCGGCGCAATATTTCCAAATTTGAGGAAGACCTGCTTGCCATAGCTAAAAATATGAGCAAAAAAAATTGTTTCAATTCTGTGCATATATCATACAATTTTTTCCATGGTACAATCATGAAAATGGCATGAAAGTCGTTAAAACAGCGTCTCCTTCCGGTGGAATATTTAGAAATTAGAGGAGGACCTGCTGGCTATACACAAAAACATACACAAACAATTTGGTTCAATTTTGTGCATATCTTCATACATTTTTTCGATAATACAGTGATGAAATGGGCAAAAAAATCACTATTACAAGGCCCCTTATGGCGGCATATTTCCAAATTAGAAGAGGACCTGCTGGCCGTAGCCAAAAACATACTCAAAAAATTTGGTTCATTTCTATGCATAACTTCACACAGTTTTCGAAGGTACAATAATGAAAATGGCAGAAAATAGCTATTTTAGCGTCCCTTTTTGGCAGCATATTCCCAAATTAGAGGAGGAGCTGCTGGCCATAGCCAAAAACAAACTGGAAAAATTTGGTTCAATTCTATGCATAATTCCATACACTTTTCCATGGTACAATGGCAACACTCGGACAGCCGGACTTTTTCTTTCTTTCTATTTTTTTTTTTTTTTTTTTTTTTTTTTTTTTTTTTTTTTTTTTACCGAATGTAAGATAGCTTTTCTCCCTTCTACTGTGAACTATTTTTAGCCTCAGCGCGTATTGCAGTGATGTCCGGCTGCGTAATGAAAGTGTGTGTCTTCGCTCCGCGAATTAAAATTACGTTCTTCCTTCAGATTAGTTCTGTTTTCTCTTCCCTTCTTTTATACGCGCTGCTCATAATACGTAATTTTAATTTAACTAATAGATTTAAATCAATTTTGGATGCACTATTGTAAACCCCGTTTGCATGGTATATATACCATGTGCACCTAGTTTTTAACAGATTTTACGAAAATTTGATATTGTATTTTTGACAATGTAATTTGTCCTTTTAGAATTTGGGCCATGCGCCTGATTCAAAGAGCGGTTATAAGACTACAATGCTCTTCAATAGCAAATTCGCGATTCAGGAAAAGTTTATTTTCGATTTCAGGCTTTTTATTTTATGCATTTCGATTTGGACATTTTATCATCAAGGCATTCTCTAAGGAATAAATTTAACCAGCATCAGCCAGCATTCATTATTGTCACTGAATTACTTTAAAATATTCTACGTGGAACGTTTTCTAATATGTACGGTGATAAGTTGAATTTCTCCACTATAACTTCCTACCTCTCCATGTGATTAATAAAGTTGGATTTATCGTAACTACTAGTCTTCCTTGAACAAGTCTCTGAGTCATCTGTTTCTCATAAAGTAAGCCCATTCTTAATTTATTTTTAGTGCAACTAAGGTCATTTATTCTCGCCACACTTTATATCATCGGCAAAGTTATTCCTTGCATATTTTATCGACATAAGGATTATTATTTATGCCACACAATAGCTGCCAGGTGTCTTGCGTAAATCGGAGCGCCAAATGCTCTGGACACCAGTATTAAAAAAAATCCTTAGTCTTATCTAATGGCAGAATTATTTGCGATTAAAGAAGGCGAAATAAACTATAAGAAACAAATGGCGTTTAGAGAATTTGGAGTCCTGATTTACGCGTGAAACCTGGCAACGCTAGTGGAGAGTGAGATTCACCACGTAAACCGGAGATCCAAATGCTCTGGACACCAGTATTTTAAAGAAATTTTCTTAGTCTTATCTAATGGCAGAATTATTTACGATTATAGGCGGCGAAATAAACTATAAGAAATAAGTGGCGTCCAGAGAATTTGGAGTCCTGGTTTACGCTTGAAACCTGGCAACGCTAGTGGTGAGTGAGAGACACTTCTCGAGTGCAAAGGGTTAAAGAAAGTGTTAAAGATGGCTTTACAAATTTTACATGACGATAAAAAATATATTATTTAATAAGATGAAGAAACACCTGTTTCCTTCTTTTTCTGTATGAGAGATGAATTTAAGAAATAATGAAAACTAGAGGATATAACTAGAAAATAATTTAATGTTTTTATCAGATTAAATAAATTTTGAAAAGGCTTATTATATGTGTAAAAAGTGTATTTTAAGGAGAATCCTAATGGTTATTTACAGTGATATATGGCTTATTGCTTGTATACAAAAATAAATGCTCGTTTCAGGCATTTATATATTATGAAATCATATAAATTATATACTTTCGGAATTGTTTCAGTTTCAGAATTTTATGTCATTTGTTCTTTAAGAAAATATCGTTTAAATTTATTTTAACACGTTCACTCCGGCGCGGTGGATCACATTCGATTATCTCAGAGTTGTCAAGCCTCCGGCTTTTTGCACACCACTGTTATTTTAGAGAAAATGTTGCTCCTTTAAATCGCCCAATTGTTCTAATTAAATAAAACAACATTTTCTGTATTAAAATACTGGTACCCAAAAAGCCGGAGACTTGGCAGCTCTGAGAAAGTCGAGTGTGACCCACCGCGCCAGCGTGAACGTGTTAAAGACCACAATTTTATATATATATATATATATATATATATATATATAGCATGATTCTGGAAATTAGATTTCTCCAACTAACAAGGGTGAAAGAGCACTGTTTACAGTTTCCATGTGGTTGTGAAACAAAATTTTACCCGGACACAACGTGACGGTTCGGGTCACAAACTTTTGGAGCACATATTTGTTACTGCTGGTTTGCATGATTCTCATTGTTTCAGGTTCAGATTGCTTTCGGGTTGAGTTTTGATACTTACGACTCAGGTTTGAGAGAACCCGATTTTTCAAAAAAATGATAAAATACTATTTTAGATGAAAAAGTATACATCTAAATATGAATCGGTCTTTATATGTTTATTTTTCGGCGTAAAACATAACACTGATATTAGGGATATGATTGTAGGATATATTTTTATTGTAATGTATTAAGATAAAAAATAATTATCTTTTATTTAGGTTACTGGTAGGTTTAGAGTTAAAGCATTTCGGCTTAAATCGAGGAAAAAAGTCTTAACAGGTACGTGTCCCGTTTACGTTCAGCGAAAATATTTTGTTGGAATCGGGTCGAGTTTCGGGTTGATTTTACACAAAATTTTCGAGCTTATTCAGGACTCAATTTCGAGTCACGCTATCTAGAATTAATAAAAGATAAAGAAAATATAGTCGGTATACACCGCTGTGCATTTTTTGTAGCATGATTTATTTTAAAAACAAAGGAAACATAGTAGACACACTGCACTCTGCATTAGGTGTAACATGATTTATTTAAAAAATAAAAAAAACACAGCCGACAGATTGCGTTGTGCGTTTTCTGTTAACGTGATTTATATGAAATGAGAACCTATACAATTTTTTCAAATGACAAATACTATACGAAAATAGGTACACGTTAGAAATTTTTATTTTCTACTACACGTTAGTATGATGAAATTGGCAAAATACGATTTAAAGTGAAAAATAGGGACAGTAAGAAAAAGTTGTCAAAAAAAAGCTGTTACGTCATACCGCTCCCACTGAAATACGCCAACTGTCTTGGAATAAATAACGTCAGTGCCATTAATTAAAAAACGATAACTGAAGTTTGTGTTTATTTTCATCTTAAAAATTATGTGATTTTTCTTCTTATTATTTATTTAATGTAACTACTCAAGCTACTAATTTTAAATCATTCTAATTTAATTTCTCGAAGATCTATTTATTAATATTCTGTATGATGGAATAAATATGGGAAGCATTTCGTAAAATTTTGTATTTGTTTTAATCGGTTTTCATTTAAATAAACATCTACCTACTTATTCCTATATGTTTATCTTTCTTATTATCTACTATTTGTATTTCTATTAAGACTCTTTCGGATAATCAATATTCCAAACTTAGATGCACATTTATGTAATACACACTTTATTTTTTTCCAATTTAAATACCCGGTACAAAATAGTTATTATTTTTCATTTATGAGAATACTGTCAATAACATTCAAACAAACGAAGTAATATTTTTAAGCATAACATGTATTCATATACAATTTTAAAAAGTACAGTCAATCAGGGTAACTTTGATCCGCATTTTCTCTATTTTCATATGCCACACTCTTATTTGAAGAAAATGGTCGCAACTAGGGGCATAAAAGAGAAGAAATGATCCTAAATTATTGTTTGACTATCGAAAATTAAGGAATAATAAGGATAAAAGCAATAAAAAATAGATTTTTAGCCTGGTTCAAAGTTACCCAGCCATTTAGGGTAAATTTGCACCACATGATAAAGTTTTATGTAAAATAATTAATTATAAAAAAGTATTGTAGTCAGGACAACTTTAAACACCAAAAAATGTTTTCAGATATGTAAAGACTGCGAATTTACATTTCCCAACATCACAAGATTTGTATAATTTATGATATTACAACAAATATCAGGCATAAGGAAAGTGGAAGAAGAGAACCATGAACATTTAGAAAAAAAAAAAAAAAAACCCGTTTATTGTTCATATAAAACATAAAAATGCAGTGAAAAACAATTTTCAATGTTTTAACTCTATAATATATCCATAGTTACAGTAATACATGCAAGTACCAGTATTATTCAAACAAGAATAAAAAACGTCGAACGTAAGAAATGTCAAATTTGAGTAGCTCCGCCTCTAATCACGCCTCTAAATCAATTTTATGTATTTTACACATATTTATAAAAATATTTACATGTCATATCTAACGCACACTTTCGGCATTTATATAAAATATACGTGCAAATATGGGAAATTTTCGACAGTTGCACCTATAATCAGTAAATTATAAACATCAGTGTAACTTTGAGCCGGCTCAAAGTTACCCTGAAAATGCGGTAAAATGCTAGTGCCTTCTTATTTTGCATTTTATTAACTATTAATAAATAAATAATCACAAAATATTAACACATTTAAAAATTTAGATGATAATATGTATGATAAATGAGTATATTGTTACTTACTCTGAAAACTTAATTGGATTACAACAACTTCAAAACAGCATTCAAAATTAGCTTGAAAACAGTACTTCACAAATTTAGTTAGATGGTGCAATTAATTGCACATAATGTTCCTAATTTATTTTCTAAAATAAAGAGTAGAAATCCCAGTTTAGAACCTTGCCAACAGAGCCCAGTTCTGGAGTTTATTTAGTCTTTTAGAGTCAAAAATATTGAAAAATAGGAGGTGGTGCAAAGTTATACCCCGTGGTTCAAAGTTACCCTGATTGACTGTATACAATTTATATTATACTATTACTGTACATTTAATTTTTATTGCAGTAATTTGTCTGAAAAAATTATAAATTAACCCTTTTATGCGTAGTGTGACTAGTGTCACATATTTAGAACACTTCGAACTTTAATCAAGTTTATATTTTTGTTTTCTCTGCACTATGAAAATTGCATCAACATATAATCTATAAAGGTATTTATTTGTTTCCGAGCGATGACGGCACACAATGAGTATTTATTTATTGAGTATAAAGTTTCTTTTCGACGGTTATAGATTTGCCATTGTTCAAGAGGGAGAAATGATAAAAGTTAGTTTATTTGCATTTGTTTTTTTATCGTAGATACAAATAAAAGCTCTAATCTTAGTGTACAGACATTTTTAAAATGTACACTTTTTTGAAATGTCAAATTATGTCTTTTAGCGCATTTTTAATGCATTTTTGTAACTACCCAAATATTGGGCACTAGGTAGTGATGGTCAGAATGAATGATTTTACGATTCCAATGAATCATTTGGGCATGCGCAAAAGAAAAACTGCAAACCTTTCTTTTTTAAAAAAAATATCAATCTCTACCAGAAATTTTGTATCGAAAAAGAAGTTTCTTATTTTGATTAGTATCGCAGGAAAATGGAAAATTTCTTTTCATCGTCAAAGTTGCTGAAGATAATTTATTACAAAAATTACAATGGAACAATGTAAGAGGGTTAATGGAGTGCATACACTATAAGGCCAAAGGTGACCGTATAAGTTAGTAAACATATTTTGTTACGTTTTGTTAAATATATATAAAAATCCCTGAGGAATTAACCTGAAACTGCAAGTGTGTAAACAGTATAGTATAGATCATATATTTTAATATTCATAAGATTTTTTTCCCGAAACCCCATAGGGGACCGTCAACAATTTGAAAAAGAAAGAATAACTTTTGGATAACCCTGTAAAAACTAATGTAGCAAAAGCGTTAAAACTCGAGATTATTAATAAGTGGCTTATTGTAATATACTGTGTTAATTTTTTATGAGGATAGCGTGTGTACTCGTGGAGAA
This sequence comes from Maratus speciosus, assembly GCA_963932465.1. Lineage (NCBI taxonomy): Eukaryota > Metazoa > Arthropoda > Arachnida > Araneae > Salticidae > Maratus > Maratus speciosus. The sequence goes on along the minus strand of OZ010799.1, from coordinate 280,744,012 downwards.
ATGAAGGTTTTTATAAAAATAGTCCCCTATTTCGCCAAGATTTTTGCATATAATTTGCAGGGTTCTTAATATAAAAAAAGTTCTTTTCGCAAAATATGACAAACAACATTGTACATAATACTCTGCAATCAAAATTAAAACATAATAAAAATTCAATGGAAAATGAGCAGGTTTACTACAAAATGTTTCACTGCACATGCGCGAAAGCAATCAAAATATAATCTACTTAATGTATTAGCTAAGTATATAGAGCAACTTTTGTAAAAGTCTCAAAATCATAGCTTGAAAATTCTAAACATTATCGTCGATAGAATAAGCTCGAAATCCGTTGTTCACAAAAGGAAGCAAAAAAATGAGGGGTTGTATCCAAATATAGTAGTACGTGGAATAATGTGTACGCTATCTTGGCACTAATCAACAGATATTTGATACAACCCCTCAACTTTTTGTTTCTTTTTGTGAACAACGGATTTCGAGCTTATTCTATCAACGATAAATTTCAGAATTTTCAAGCTATGATTTTGAGACTTTCACAAAAGTTGCTCTATATACTTAGCTAATACATTATGCATATTATATTTTGATTGCATTCGCGCATGCGCAGTCAAACATTTTTTAGCAAACCTGCTCATTTTTCATCCAATTTTTCTTATTTTTTAAATTCTGATTGCAGAGTATTGTGTACAATGTTGTTTGTCATATTTTCTGAAAAGAACTTTTTTTTATATTAAGAACTCTGCAAATTATAAGCAAAAATCTTGGCGAAATTTGGGACTGTTTTTATAAAAACCTTCATTTCTCCACGATTATACATGCTATCCTCATAAAAATGAACACAGTATATTACAATAAGCCACTTTAATCTCGAGTTTGAACGCTATTGCTTCATTAGTTTTTACAGGGTTATCCAAAAGATATTCGTTATTTTTCAATTTGTTCACGGTCCCCTGTGGGGTTTCGGAGAAAAAATCTGTACGAAAATTTATGACCTATACTATACTGTTTACACACCTGCAGTTTCAGGTTAATTCTTCAGGTATTTTTCTAAATATTTAACAAAACGTCTAAAATCGCAAGTGACTGGTCACCTTTGGCCATGTAGTGTAGTTGCGTGTCAAGTTAACATCCAATGTAGAGGGTTTTGTATTGCAAGGGCATTAGGGAGCCTCAAAAAATTATTTTTGAACGCGGAGAAAGAGAAAAAAGAACAAAGAGAAAAATAACCAATAAAAACTAAGAAAGCGTACATAAATTTACAGATTAAGCTTAAAAGTATGTAAAATTACGAGAAGTATAAAAATATAGTTGAAAAAAGAAAAATATATAAAGAAAAGAAAGATAGAAAAAATCCATTACTTCCAAAAAGTACAGGCGAAAAAGCTACGGGGGTTACCCCATCAAAAAAAACTGACCATCTACAAAGACCTTACATTTTAAACGCTTATGCGCAGACGGTACTTTAATACTTTCAGGGGAAAAGTACTTATGTTACTAAAATGTCAAAATTATTTAGCCCCTTAATTCTCGCTCCCGTCATATTCACGGGCTGTGTCTTTTTTTAGATTTATTGAAATTTGCTTGATTCCCAGCAGTTTCATAAACTAGTGTAATTAGCTTTATTATGGTATCATTTTACTTGTCATTAAATAAGGTACCTCATAGTCTGGTAAAAAATTGCAGTGTGGTTGTAATAAAAGTACCTCGATTTGGAGCTGTTTGTAGCTTGAAAGATTAACCCGAATGAAACCAAAATCGGTGCACTTACTATTCTAGAATGGGGAAGAAGAATGGAACAATAAAAAAATAGCTGCAATAATCGCCGACAGGTGGCGCTTTTGAGTGGGAAATGTAATGTGTAATAAAAAAAAAGAATTAAAGCATAAACAGGATGGCATACCTAATTTATTGGAGCATGTCACAGTGAATGTGGTTACAGTTTCGCATGGCGTTACCGATCAAGTTCAGATACCAGATATTGTGCTGGAAAACACAATTCATGTAGTGCACGACGGGCTCAGCTGCGGAATGTAGCGCATTGCATACATGCATATCACAACATGTGCGACAACATGATGTGATAAGTATATCACAACATGTGCGCAAAAAAAGCACATGTTGTGATATGCGATCTTTTAACACTAGAAAGACGGGGAATTTTACTCAAATTTTATAAAAGTACTTCACACCAGTATTTTTATTTTAAATTATTAACTCATTTATTTAACAAGTTTTTTCCCTTGTCTCTTTTAAACTAGTTTTACAAAGAAATTTCTGATTCATATATTTATTTGGTAGCGATCAAAATGACCGCTCGCCGTCTTTCTAGTGTTAAGTCATTGAGGTTAGCGACACCTCTACGGCACATAATAGATTTAAGGTACTCCAAAGACAAAAATCATACGGCGTCAGATCAGGGGATAGAGGATGACAAAACATACGAAAATAGTGGCTTATTACTTTATCATCTTATCTACATGTTGTAGAAACTGTTGTACTGCTCGCCCAGTATGGGGCGGGGTTCCATCTTGCATAAAAAGTGTTTCAGAAAAGCGCTGTCTTTGCTGCAAGTGAGGAATTACGAAAGCTTCCAACATGCGTAGGTATCTTTGTGCAGTAACCGAGCACGTTACAGGGCCTGTTGGCCGTAATTCCTAAAACAACATAAGGACCAAGGATGAAACTTTCAGTAAAGCCACACAACAAATTTATTTTTGGAGAGTGGAAGGGTATTTCGGGAATAACATTTGGTGGTTTCGAAGACTATATTCTTTAGTTATATGTATTGACTGTCCTATTCATATTAAAAGGGCTTAATCACCCTATAAAATCTTCCGTGGGAAGATATCATCCACCTTCATTCGTGCTAAAAACATTAGAGCAAAATACAGTCTGTTCTGCACGTCGCCTGGTAACAATTATTGATGATAACTATTCTTTAACGCATAGAATTGGGTTACCTTTCTCCGGATTTTTTTAACAGTAGTATATGGAAGATCCAACATCCAAGCAACTCCACGTGCACTAGAACTGGCGTCCGGAGTCCCTGATGACTCCACAATTACAGTGGCAATTTCTTCTTGTATGCTGAGAGATTCTAGTTCCCTCCTAGTTCTACATTTTACACTAAACAATCCAGTCTCCTCGAATAATTTTACCATTCTTCTCAACTGCTCACGGTGTCAAAGGACATTTTCCTTTACGCGTTCCTTTCATATGCCTAAATTAACGTAAAGCAGCTGCACAGTTTGAGCTGTTAACGTAGAATAATTTTAAATTAAAGCATGATCTGAGACGCATCTCGTACAACATTACTGGCAGAAATGACCGCTTCTTGATTTTGCTGATGTTTAAAACGACGTTTGCACCGACAGACCTCGTAGCGCCATCTTTTGGCAGTTATTGCAACTATTTTTTTTGTTACATTCTTCTTTTCCCTTCTCGAATGGTACGTTTACCCATTTTGGCTTCATTCGGGTTATTCCTTAAAGCTATAGGCAGCATCAAATTGAGATACTTTATACTCAAATTTATTATAACTACCCGGTACAGCGGCTACTAACTATTGCTTTTCGTTCTTTTCTGTTTACAAAATTTCTGGTGGTAATTGGTTATATATAAAGATTGAAACTATGTCTTTCGGCATGGCTGAATGATTCATTCAATAGTAAAACCATTCATATCGCTCAGCTCTAGCGCTAGGTATGAATTGCTTATATTTTTGTTAGCCATTTATGGGAGAGTTATTTATGTAAAGTTCTCTTCACGATGATTACGAAATAAATAGTTTTTAAGCCTCAAATGCGATTGTTCTTTGTTTATAATAATGCGAATTGCAATCTTATTAGTATGTAAAGAAATAAATATTTTTTTAGTTGAATATAAAAGCACTAATTATACTACATAATATACATTTAATAGCCATTTTGGAGAGAGTTATTTACATAATTCTTTCTCTTCAAGATGATTACGTAAAAATTACTTTTTAAGTCTCAAATACGATTAGTCTTAGTTTATAATAATGCTAATTATAATCTTACTAGTCTCTGTATAGAATTTTTTTTTTGTTGTTCTTGTATATAAAAATAATAATTATAGTATGCAATATACAATTTAAAAGCCTATTTTGTACTTTAGACAAAACATATAACTATGAATATTATAATTTTATAAATATTATACATATTCCCATAGTTGGAATGTTTACATTTTACCAAATAATTATAAAAAAAAAAAATTAGAGTGATTTTCTTTAGTATACCTCTAGTTCTTTTTCGGATATTTTAAAATAACTATACCAGCAAATTTGAGAAAACAAAACGTCATGTATAATTGAGTTAATGTTGTTTCCTTTATCAATATACAGATAATGTGAATAGTAATCTCGGTAATAAAAGATTGAAGTATGTTATTATATCGTAATGTTTTTTTAAAAAAATAGCACACAATCTTTTTGAATATTTGCATAATATCTTATATCCCTTTTATGATGCCATAAATCAAAAATATTCCATACGGTGAACGTTAAAATACGTTATGCCGAAAATTTTCAGAGATAAATCCCGTCTTCGTATAATTACATCCGCGAGGAATGAAACCTACTTTCTTCAAAACAGTTTATTACTCATATTTTATGGTAGGGAAGGAATATAAGTGCGATAAAGCTATTATGAAGATTTTGCCGGTAAATGATCGATTTTTTTCGTTTTTAAGTAAGTATTATTTTTATATGCGCGAAAAAAATGTTAACTTCTGTTTTTAAGTAACTCTATTTTAGTAATAAGCTGTTTTTTTTATGAAACAGCATGATGTACAGATTTCATTATTTTCGTTCCAGTACATTTTTGTTTGATTGTTTGTATTATTATTATTATTTTTGTTTTATTTTTTAAAAGTTAATGGTAATGGTAATAAACGACATTTCCAGGTTAGCAATATAACTATAAGGGGTCGCACTTTATAAATATATAATTTTAATCATGAAATTTGATTCTTTTTTCTTATTTTTCTTTTCTTCGCGCATTTTTTTTTCTCTTTAATAATTAAGTATGATAACAAGTATTTATTGAAAATTCTCTTTTATTATTCATTACTGTGTGATAAATGCTGATATATCGTTTATAAATGGATTGCATAGCTCAAATATCCGATAATTGAGGAGGTATATTAAAATTTAATTGCGATATATATTCTCTAATCCGGCATCCTAAGCACCGGCACGTCTTTAGGAAAAAAATTGTATTCCTGCAATAACTCCTGGTGTATATAATAATCTGATGGAATAAAGAATCAGTAAGAAACAATCCATTACGAATGGTTGAAAATCGCAAATCTATAAATAGCTCATTCACACAGCTAACGTGGAGGGGAAGAAAAATCATTTCTGTGCATAATTTGCGAAATCAAACTGTTGAAAGGAAAAATAAATTTTTGTCATTCTGAATTAAATACTACATTAGAACTCCGCTAATCCCAACCTCGGTAATCAGAACCGATTTTATTTTCGAAAATTATACTTGAACAAATTAACTGAGAAGATTAACTTACGAAATTTTCGGGATTACAAATGATGATATCGGGAAAAACGTGTAGAACTTACAATTAAACATAAAATGGCAGTAGAGCATGTTTTTCCATTTTTTAACGGCTTGAATAGAATAAAAATAATACACAATGATGTACAAGACACCACGAATATAAAATGAAAACGTGCACTGTACTCCTACTCGTAGAAGCCATGTTTAAAAAATCTCGAATATCTGTTTGTTTGTTATTCACAATAAAATCCTCTTTTAAAATGCAAAAGTGTTTGATTCAAATGACTTTTTTTTTTTTTTTTTTTTTTTTTTTTTTTTTTTAACTTTCAACAATATGATTTTACTAATTATCTACAGAAATGTTTCTTTTTTTTTTTCTCATCGTCGGCGTGGTGACTCAGCTATTTATTGATTCAAGATTTTGAGGCGTTTGTAATGAATTGTCGTGTAATTCATCATCCTGAAGTTTCTTTGGATTATTATAAAAATCGAGATTGATAAAACAACAAAAACTATTTTTTTCCGAATGTCGTGCCAGATTATCCAGCATGCTGGACATTAGGATGCAGGATTAGAGGATGCTTATTATGTTACTGAGTGCTTATAACTTCCAATTTTTTAGCACGCAACTTTTTTCTTTTCTACCTTTATCGAAATTTCTGATAATCCGAATTTTTTGTAATCCGAACAGGCACCGGTCCCAATTAGTTCGTATTAACTGGGTTCTACTCTATTTCCAATTCAGAAAATAATGCTCAACTTGAAACGGAAATTGATATGAGTCATTAAATAATAAATAATGAATGTAGGTCATTAGATTCAAATATTTGTGTAATTTTTGCGAAAGATAAACAAAATAGTTTGAATGAATTTTCGGAGTACATAAAAATTTATCTCGATCGTAAAACATCGGAAGGCGCGAGGGATAGACATCGTAACGAATATAATACACCGGCATGATTGTGCACTGCAAACAAAAAATTCCGTTAAAATACGGAAATTGTACTAGCAATCGAGACGCCAGTACTATTTCAGTATTTTAAAGGAGTTTTTTCGTAAATTTTGTGAAAAAACGGACATTTCTCTGGAATTTACGGAAAACAATTCCATTAAAATACGTAAATAGTACTGGCGTCTCGATAGCCAGTACAATTTCTGTATTTTAACGAAAATGTTTTTACAGTGTTGAGGCGCCACTTGTTTCTACACGTCATACGAAATTACTTCCTAAAACAGAAGTAAGAAGACTACTAAAAGACAAACTGATATTGGAGTTTTGTTTAAGATGTCTTCTACAAGAAGTTCGTCTGTGTAGGCAGTTCACTTTTTCATTTTATAGCCATGTCCATATTTTGTACTTTACATTACTGAGCATTTCTTTTTTATTCTACACAAGATATTTAAAGAATAAAAAACATGCTTTACTGTCATTTTCTGTTTAATTCTAACTCCTACACGTTTTTTTTTTTTCCTGAATTCATCCTCTAATAGGGAAAATTTCGTAATCCGGCATGCTTCAAGTCCCGAATATGCCGATTTAGAGAATGTTTGCTGAGCTATTTTTTACCGGTTAGATGGAAATATTAACCTTTGTCCCTTTTTAGGTGACAATGGATTAATCGATTATTTGTGAGAGATGCAAGTCCAATTCTGATCATCGCAGAAGCTTCCATCACAAACATGTTTAATTTAAGATTTTTAGTGAGCGTAGTTTCTCGCAAATTATTCGGTTGTTGCAATTTCGGTTCAAACTTTGATAGCTTCAATCTACATAACCGTGGGTTTTTTTTCAAGTTATTTATTAGTCCCTTCGATGGGTGCAGTACGTAAATCTTCTAAAATAACATTCTACACACCCTCGGATCGCGTGCTTTAAAATTTCGTGCAAGCAGAAACCACAAAAGCGCTTCTCAAACATTGTTGTTACGCGACCTAAGTTAAAACTTCAAATGTTTCCGTGATCGACCGTCTATACAGGTACATTGAGCCATTTTCATAATATATATGATAGATGATGATTTTTGCCTCAAAGCATACACACGACATCATTAACAGTTAATATTAAAGTGAAAGTAATATTAAAACCTCTTACTACGTAAAAAAGAGTTTATTACATGAACGTACAAGAAGAAATACAATTTAAAAATCAATGAGATTTGATGAACCAATGACAGAATCTGTATTGGGAAATTGGGATTGACTTTATTTTAAACGGAAAAATTCCGCACTTTCTAATTATTCGTTATTTAGTAGTTCTACTGAATTATTATGCCTCATCTGCTAAAAACATTTTTAACTACCGTAATCTCCGGCCTATAATCCGTGGATAAAACAATCTTGTTTCGACCCAGAAAATTTATTTAATAATTTAAATATTTACCCCGATTTAATAGGTTACATTTTATGAAATTTCTGGTTCCTGAGATGCAGTAGTGGTCAAAAGTTTCCAGCAAGGATAAAATTTTTGGTTAATTTGCAAGTATACCCTTATGAAGAGGAATCTTAAAGTGAAACTTATACAATTTATTGACATAATAGTTAGGAACATATTTATGGAATAACAAATAAATACAAATAAATTTAATTGACAAAATTAATTGCAAAGGAAAAATCATGTTCTGAAATGTTTCCGGCCATCTTGGCAAGTTTGAAAAAAATGGTGTTATAACAGAAAATAACAATGATCAACAACATTTACAATTAGTATTTTGTCGTCATACCTTTAGCGATAAGTACTGCGGCGCAGCGACATGAGATCGATTTAACCCTTTCCGGCAGAGAAAAATTATGTTCATAAAATGATGAAATGATTGAATGACACCGGAATTCACAAACGACTTTTTTAGAAATTAAAAACTCGCTGCTTTAAAATTTCATTGTAACAGCAAAAGTTTATTAAAATATTTTTGGAGCCGTTTGTAAGTTTGGAATTAAATTGGTGATCCAGACTTGGGACCACTGCGTCGGAAGAGGGTTAATGAACGGTTGAAGATAGTTTATTGTAAGTTTTTTCCGCTCTTCTTGCAATTTTAAAGAAAATTTTGCTGAATTGAAATATTTATAATTCCGCACATGTTTGTGAAGTTCGTTCCAAAGATTTTCTATTATATTGAGATCGGGATATTGGGCTGCCATTTCAAAAGTGGAATTTTTTTGTGCAAAAGCCGCTGATTGACGAGCTTGCATGTATGATTTGGGTTATTATCATGCTGAAACAAATAGTTGTGACCACAATGTTTCCTCCAATAAGGCAGCAAATGATCTTACAAGGTATCCTTATACATTGTTATACACACACCGTTCATCTTGCCGCGGATTTCAATTAACGGACCGGCAACTTTTGCAGAAAATGCTCCTCACAACATAACGTGTCCTCCGCCATGCTTCATTGTAAGAATAACATATCTCAAATCATATCTTTTGCTTTAGGTCGTCATACGAAGAGTGTGCCATTACTCCCAAAAAAGCTGAACTGCGCATCATCGGAAAATAGTACTTTTTCCAGTTTTCACTTGACCAATCTTTGTGTTTCTTGGCAAACGCCAGTCTGACCGGCTGATTTTTTTTTTTTTTTTTTTTTTTTTTTTTTTTTTTTTTTTTTTTTTACTTATGAAAGGTTTTTTTAACACCGACTCTTTCATAAAGTCCTACTTCACGTAAGCGTCTTGACACGGTAGACCGACTCATTTCAGTAATATTTTCACTCCGATAAACCTGGATAATGCAGCGGAATTTTTATGCTGGTCATCAACTGCTTTTCTCCTAATAATTCTACCCATGCGAATAATATTTTTCCGAGATCTCCCGGAACGTGGTAAGTCCTGAAGGTCACGGCCATCTTTATATATTTTTTTTAAATATCGATCACAGTAAATTTTCTGTATCGATAACTTTGTCGCAATCTCACGAGACGATTGGACCTTTAGCGACAACAAAAAAAGTCATTCGTTTACGAACAATAATTGTTGAACTTTTCATGTTTGAAGTTTAACTACGTTATTCACGTTGATTAATTAACAAACACGGCGAAAAATGCACTTTACCCATAGCAAAATCTAACGAGTGACGAATGGCCGGAAACTTTTGCGCACGCGAATTACGAATTCCTCTCCTTTGCATCAAGTGTCTTCAGTATCCAAGAAAAAATGATCACGTGCTCACAGCTCATTTGCATATTCCTAACTTTAGGAACAATTCCGCCTCTTCTTTGCTGAAACGTTCTGGCAAACAAATCAAAGAAACAAACGGAAACTATTGACCGCCATTATAATTGTTTGACCCGCGGATTATAAGCCGGAAATTACGGTAATCTAATTCTCTACATAGCGAAAAAATTTCATTTTGTTTTCTTCAATTTACTTTGCATCCTTGCGTTTAGCCATCTGAAACATTTTCATCATTAGAAATTTATTTTACACTTTTGTAACATACCACAATAACTTTCAGGTTTACTAAACATTTCATCATTGAGTATTTTTACTTCTACCTCAACCTATTTATCATAAAGAACACTATACACATGAAAATACATTTTATTTCGGGAAATTCATAACTATTTATCTGAAATTTACTTTTTTATCTAATCCTCAGAATTTTAACACTAAATTTTGAATAGTCATTTTTCGTTATTAAAACAATATATAATACTTGGATAAAATGAAAGAAAATTAGAAGTAAAAATTTCCTGGTGTAGACTCGAAATTTCTTAATAAAAAAAAACTGCTAGATTTTGCAACACTGTTTGCGACCTTTATCCCTTTCAGTGTCACTTCCATTGATAAAATGCTGAAATAAATGGATGTCACCGGAATTTACGAACTAATTGATTTGGAAATAAGAAAACGTTATATTTGACATATATAATAAACGGAAATGTTTTATACGAAAATTCTGGTACCACTGCGGCATTTGGGAATCAAAATTAACCCTAGATCTACCGGGAATTTTATTCAAGTTTTAATAAAACGTTCTACACCAGAATTTTTATTTAAAACTATTTAACTTATTTATTTACCTTATTTTTGTCTGGTTTATATACTTAGTTTATTTTAAAGAAATTTCTGGTTTGAATGAATATTTTGTATGTACCTGTCGGGTCCAATGGACCCGTCTGGTAGACGGAGGGTTAAGCGGTATCATAAAAATACTACAGCAACTGAAAGGGCTATAGTGTTAACCCTCCAGCCGCGGGAAATGTTCATATCGCGCTTCACATATTCTATACGATTCCGCCGGACACGCTATTTTCTAGTTCAAGTTGGCTACTAAATTCAGATTGCTTGATTTCCACCACTTTTTTAAAAGTGTATAATCCGGCTTCTTCTAGCATTATTTAGTCTGTAATTAAATAAAGTGATTATTTCTACTTAAAAAATGAGGTGGGAATTAAACAATCTGAATTTTAAAACCTAAAAATATGCCGCGGTTCTATCCCAGAAAATAAGAAAAGTCGCCCACGGCTGGAGGATTAACACTTAATTATTTTTATCATTTACAATACGAGAATCGACCTTTAAATTTATATATGTTTTGTAAAAAAAACAATTATATATTTTTAGCTTCATTAGCGGAATTTCATATCACATAACTTTTAATTCTGCGTATAGTAGGTTACTGAAATAAGCATTTGAAATGAATTCGAGGAACAATCAAATAAATTCGGAATTTAACTATACGTATAAGACACAAAACTGGTGATCCATTAATATTTCTAGGTAATCTGCTCATTAAAAAAAACTTTTTCATCTGCGTATAGTAGGTTACTGAAATAAGCATTTGAAATGAATTCGAGGAACAATCAAATAAATTCGGAATTTAACTATACGTATAAGACACAAAACTGGTGATCCATTAATATTTCTACGTAATCTGCTCATTAAAAAAAAACTTTTTCATCTGCGTATAGTAGGTTACTGAAATAAGCATTTGAAATGAATTCGAGGAACAATCAAATAAATTCGGAATTTAACTATACGTATAAGACACAAAACTGGTGATCCATTAATATTTCTACATAATCTGCTCATTTAAAAAAACTTTTTCATCTGCGTATAGTAGGTTACTGAAATAAGCATTTGAAATGAATTCGAGGAACAATCAAATAAATTCGGAATTTAATTATACGTATAAGACACAAAACTGGTGATCCATTAATATTTCTACGTAATCTGCTCATTTAAAAAAACTTTTTCATCTGCGTATAGTAGGTTACTGAAATAAGCATTTGAAATGAATTCGAGGAACAATCAAATAAATTCGGAATTTAACTATACGTATAAGACACAAAACTGGTGATTCATTAATATTTCTACGTAATCTGCTCATTTAAAAAAACTTTTTCATCTGCGTATATTAGGTTACTGAAATAAGCATTTGAAATGAATTCGAGGAACAATCAAATAAATTCGGAATTTAACTATACGTATAAGACACAAAACTGGTGATCCATTAATATTTCTACGTAATCTGCTCATTTAAAAAAAAATTTTCTTCTGCGGGCAGGTGATTATTTTACTCGCTTATTCTAGAAAAAAGGCGGTCGGTTCTCATGACAAGTTTACAATTATTGCATTTTCCATAAATTAATGTTATTTTTTTTATGTTAAGACCTTTAAGTGTTTTTAATTTAATGCCTTAAATATGTAATGAATGTGAAACGAGAAAAATGGGCTCTAGGCAGATTGATCAAAACCTTGACCTTTAAATTTATATATGACTTGTAAAACAATGACTATATTTAGCTTGATCAGATGAATTTTTTAAATTATCACATAACTTTACATTATCCGTATAGTAGGTTACTGTAATAAGCATTTGAATAGAATTCGAGGATCAATAAATAAAATTGGAATTTAACTAAATAAGACACCAAACTGGTGATCCATTAATATATTTCTGCATAATATGTTCATTTTAAAACACTTTTTCGTCAGCGGGAAAGTTATTATTAGCTTATTCTAGAAAAAAAGCGGTTGGTTGACAAGCCAAGTTTGCAATTAATGCATTTTCCAAAAATTTATGTTTAGTTTTTGTTTATGTTAGGACTTATATTTTTTTCTAATTTAATGCATTAAATATGTAATAATTGTAAAACGAGAAATATGGACTGTAGGCAATTTGATCAAAACTCGTTGAGAATATTTGTTTCAGTAATACTTTAGTTTTAACTGTCGTATAGTCAGCTTACCTCCGGCTAAGAGGATCTGCTTTCAAAGATCGCAGATCAGACGCGCTAAATTCGAACATTGCCGCTTGTCGACCTAACCGTTCGGAGTTTACGGTAGTTTCCTCCTAAACTCGCCTAAATATGGGTTCAATTTCCTTAAAAAAAAAAAAAAAAAAACCTCTCGCCACACATACACACATAAAGAACATAAGGCCTTTATCACTCGCACAGATAATCGGCATTAACAAACACCAGTCATCGAAACTGCTGTATAGGGAACACATTTGTCATGAAGGAATATGTTTTTGTATCTTAAATGGGCATCTTTTTCGCCGGTATGCAAATTTTGAATTGTGCAATAAAAGCAAAAATTTGTCAATGTCAATAGTGTGAAGATGAGTATTGTTATATGAAGAGTTTGATCATTGTTATGAGGGTCAAAATGCCTTTCAATGTTTCCTTCATTCACAATGCTCCAAGGACGCAGTTGACGAGACTCGCGTTCAATAGATTCTCATCCATCCAATAGTCTTGTATTTCAATAATAGACTGGTGTTCTGTTAGGATGGTTCTCAAATTTCCTGCTCAATAACGTAAAACTTACAGATACATTTTTTCAATAATTTTTAAACGCAAAAGCATAAAATTGGCAGACCTGACTATTGATTTTGAATTGCGCAACTTTTTCCACTTAAAAAAAAAAAAATACTTATCGGGTTTAAAGAGATTATTTTTACTTGACGAAAATTCTTACCCTTTCTCGCGCTTCCGCGTCGGGAATTCGGTTCAAAATCGCCTACTTTGATAGTACTTTCCGAAAGGTATTCCGTTTTTACCAACGATTGGAAAATTCCATTCGATTACGTAGTTTCTGAATAAGAGAACGTTCCGATTTCATCCATTTTCGAAAGAAAAGGAATTCTTGATAATAAAATGTCCAAAAATATTAACTTCGAATAAAATATATTTTATATTAAAAGGCATTGATTAAATATAAATAATATGCAACCTTTTTTATTAAGTACTTAATAAAGTGTACGTGTCTTTTATGATGCTATAAATCATATATATTTTTTACGATGAATCATAACATCCGCCATGTCGAAAAAAGCTAAGGAAAAAAAATCTCTTACTCATATAATTACATCTTTAAGTCACGAAACATCTTTTCATGAAAAGTGTTTATTATTGCATATTTTATGAAATGGAAAGCATAAAACTGCAATATTGATATTACAAAGATTACACCATCATTAAATGAAAGAAAATGTTTTTACTCTTTAACAAAGGTATTGGTAAGTGCATGAAAAATATTTGTTGTTTCATGTTTTCAAGCAACTATATTAAAAAAAAAATGTCTACTTCAATAATACAGTGGAACCCGGTTAAGACGCGTTTCAAGGGAGTGGACAAATGTCGCGTATTAAGCGGAATCGCGTATTAAACGTGATTTGTATAATGTTGTAGGATCTGGTCATATCGACACATTTAATTGTCTAAATGGACTTTAGAGCTTTTATTTACAAAAATTTGTACGAAAATTGTACTTAGATTTAAATTTAATTCATTGTTTCTTTGTATATGGACCGACTGGAATACTAACGGAAAATAAATATGGATTCGAAAATGGTTTTATTGTCGATTTATATGTTACAACTAAAAATAAAACAAAAATAATTTTTGTACTAGGCTATTTTTTTTTTTTTTTTTTTTTTTTTTTTTTTTTACAAAAAGAAAAAAATTATATTAAATGCTTGAAGTACATCCTAGCTTTTAAAACGATATTTAGTACTTGTAATAATGAGCACCATTTTAATCTGTCCTTCTTTTTCATATAAGAAAAAAACTATCCTTATTAATCTTCGTGTAAAAATATCGTTAGCATAGCTAAAGGCATAGAAAACATAAAAGAATTATTCAATTGTAGTCATATTTGCTTAATCTTTGAAAGTTTCTCTTTTCCTTTTTCCATTTTTGCTTATAGGATACATTATAAAAAATAGTAGTAATATAATGTGCATTTAAAACTTCACTAACAAAAGTTATGATCACCTCCAATCGTGATAAATTTTATGACGTATCTGAGTAACCTGAATTCGTCTATATCTCTGCAATAGTAAAAACATAGACGAAGCGAGAGAGAAAGAATTTTAAGAGCCGGGATCAAAGAAGAATTACAGTTTTGCGGGTTTTGATTTTATTAAAAAATCGACACCTATTTCCGATTAGTAATTTTTACCTTAATTAATCTGTTATTAAATAAAGTAAATAATTAAATATAAATAAATAATACTATTCTCAAACAGTGTTTTTATCTGATTAAAAAAAAAAAATCCGATAATTGGCAGCACTCGAGAAGAGAGAAGGGATTCTCATCTTGAGGAATGAATTCGCGTCTTAAGCGTGATTTTTTTCCTCAAAAGACCGAAAATCTATCGCGTTTTAAGCGGGATCGCGTAGTAACCGTTCGGGAATTAAACGTGATATATTTACATTAGCCTTATGGGCGATGTGCAAGGGATCGGATAAAATCCGCGTATTAAGCGGGATCGCGTAGTAACCGTTCGGGAATTAAACGTGATATTTTTACATTAGCCTTATGGGCGATGTGCAAGGGATCGGATAAAATCCGCGTATTAAGCGGGATCGCGTATTAACCGTGAGCGTCTTAACCGGGTTCCACTGTATTTATAATATCTTTATTATATATTTATTATATCTACTTCATAAAAATTTATATTTATAAGGCATGTGTACAGTATATCCTTCTATATATATATATATAAAGTAACGATTTAAAAATGGACCAATGAAAATCTGCGTAGATACCACGAAACGCATCTGATTGGTCGTTGCTTTCTGACGCTATAAGGGGGGTTACCAAGGGGGGATGTGGGCTATATCGCCAAATTTGGCTACCAAAATTAGTCGCCCATAGTGACGCTAACTTGGCGCTATTTCCAGTATTTCGCCAAATTTCCGTAGACTCCCATTGAAATGCAATAGGGTTTACTTGCTTGCAGAAAATCAACAAATTGAGATATTTCAATGCGACAAAAACTAATGTTAGCTTATGAATAGAGCGTAATTGAACTATTTACATTATTTTTAAGCACAAACACTAACTATTTTACAATATTCGTAACACTTTATGTATAATTTTATATTTAATAATTCTTATAATTATGAAACTCTATAATCTCTAATCATTATGCCCTTGGAGATAAGAAAATAGGAATTGCTTTGCGATACCGAATAGAATCAGGAAGCGATTACGCGGGGGGTTGGTGAGCGTAGCAAGCAGGGAGGCGGAGCCCCCTTAGTATTCTAAATCAATAAATTTTATATTTATACTGTAAACTTTCGGAAATGAATCTTTGCCTCCCATAACTGAATTAATGTGTTTAAAAATATCTTACCAAATATTTCTTGATGAATAAAATATTTTATTTATCAAGAATTTATCTTACGCATTTTTTACCATATGGATGAAGACTCTATGATATAATAAATAATAATAAAAATACAACGATAAAAATCCTTCTAAAAGACATAAGATATTGCTTACTAATTTTTAATATTTGTTATTCAATAATTTAAATATTATTTATAATTATTCATATCAAAAAGTCCTTCCGGCCAGTGCCGGGAGGAAGAGGTAGCTTTCATATTCCTTATTTTAAAAAAGCCAACTTATATTATTCAAACACACGAAGCTCAATTAAGTGGAAAGAGAATGTAGGAGATTCAATACTAATATTTATGAATACTAAATCATTATGAATGAGAATTTCGCAAAATTAGTCATCTTTATCCAAGCTGCTTTTATTTAAAGTAACTTACATTTGGCTGCCAAATTCGGCGATTTCTTAAAGTGCCTGCCATTTTAAGACAAGATGGTGGATGAGGCTAACCAGTGAACTTGGTCGAGACCTTAGTAACTGCTGTGCACATGCTCACTCACATCGGAATCGGTTGATATATACGGGTGCTGTCGCAGGCAAAAAATCAGATTTTTCAAAATGTCACCCGCGTTAGAAATTGAAACTGCTATATCTGAGCCATTTTTTAATATAAAGACAAACAAAAAAAGCTCCAGAATCCTTATATCACGGTCAAATACTTAAGAAAGAAAAAATTTTCAAATTCTAATTTTTTTTCACCTCACTTTAAATATAATTTTTTTTAATTTAATGGCCGCCATTTTGAAACAAGATGGCTTATGAAGCTGGCCAGCGAACTTGGTCGAGATATTGATGTATACTATCCACATGCCTTCTTCCATCGAAATAGGCGAATACGTGTGGTATCGCGTGACAAATACAAGATCGTTTCAAAGTGTTAGCCATGATAGAAATTCAAAGTGCTATAATTCAGCCACTTTTTAAGATATAAACAAAAGAACAAATTTTCAGAAACAAAAACTGCTCCAGAATCTTTGTATCAAGGCCAAACACATAAAGAAAATCTTTTTCATTTTCCAATTTTTTAATACCTCATTTTAAATTTTAAATTACACTTTTTTTTTAAAATGGCAACCCTTTTGAAACAAGATGGCGAATGAAGCTGGCCAACGAACTCGGTCGGGACATTGGTATGTACTATTCACAGACCAAATTACATTCAAATCGGTTCATAAATACGCCTGTTATCGCGTGACAAAAATCAAGTCGTTTTACAATGTCAGCCACAATAGAAATTCAAAATGTTATAACTCAGCCATTTTTTTAGATATAGACGAAGCAAAACCTGTTCCGGAATTTCTATATTAAGGTCAAACACATACGAAGAAAATCTTTTTCATTTTCCAATTTTTTGGTATCTCATTTTAAATTTTATTTTTTTAAAATTTTCTTAAATGGCCGCCATTTTAAAAAAAGATGGCTGATGAAGCTGGCCAACGAACTCGGTTGAGTTATCTGTATGTACTATGTACAGACCAAATTACATCCAAATCGGTTCATAAATACGTCTGTTATCACGTGGTAAAAATCAGGGCGTTTCAAAATGTCAGCCACGCTAGAAATTCAAAATGCTATAACTCAGTAATTTTTTAAGATATAGACAAAACAAAAACTGCTCCCGAATCTTTTTATCAAGGTCAAACACATAATAAAAAAATATTTTTTCAATTTTCAATTTTTTGGTACCACATTTCAAATTTACATTTTTCTTAAAATTTTAAATGGCCGCCATTTTTAAACAAAATGGCGGATGAAGCTGGCCAACGAACTCGGTCGAGACATTGGTCTGTACTATGTATAAACGAAGTTACATCCAAATCGGTTCATAAATACGCCTTTTATCGCGTGACAAAATTCAGGACGTTTCAAAATGTCAGCTTCGCTAGAAATTCAAAATGCTATAACTCAGCCATTTTTTAAGATATAGACAAAACAAAAACTGCTACGGAGTTTTTGTATAAAGGTCAAATACATAAGAAAAAAATATTTTTCCATTTTCAATTTTTTTGTACCCCATTTCAAATTTTAAATTTTTAAAAAAAATTTAAATGGCCGCCATTTTGAAACAAAATGGCGGATGAAGCTGGCCAACGAACTCGGTCGAGACATTGATATGTACTATGTACACACCGAATTACATCCAAATCGGTTCATAAATACGAGAGTTACAGTGTGACATAGGTCAGATATATATATATATATATATATATATATATATAAATTTTGAACGGAGGGTGGTTTCGGGGTCTGGGGGTCATGATCGATGAAAATATACCAAAATTTTTTGAAATCGCTTTCCTCCGAACGGCTGCAATAGGTAGCTTTTTGTAAAGAAAGCTACCTAAAATTTAAAGGTTAATATGTTTTATGTGAGAGTTTTGTTCCACCAGTAAACATTTTAAAAATGTACTAATAAGCAGAAAATAAAACCAATATGGTTTTTAAAAATACATTTCAGTACGATTTTCTTTAAACTGATTTTTTTTTTTATTTTTGCATAAGATCTTTTCCCATTTATGTCTTTTAAATATAAATGAAGCTAATTTCAATAAGAATTGGTTATTTTTACATATTTTATGGTAGCATAAATCCGCCTTTATGTTATGTTTACGGAATTACGAATTCATATTGCTGGTACAATGTACAAAAATATATATCTAAATTCACAGCTGTTTGCAGTATAGTTTTTCGAAAAATGTCTTTTGTTGAAGTTAAATGCATAACTATCAAAATTACAAGTTTTCTTACCACTATATTTTAATAGTAATCTTGCGAAATTTATTTATTTATTTATTTATTTATTTATTAGTTTTTTGAATTGTGGTAAGGGAAAAATTATAAAAGTTGGCAGCAAAGCTACAAATTTATGTAATGAAAGTGCAGTTTAAGAATATTGAGACGTTTGTAAGGGTGAAATACGTTCGTCTAAGAATAAATCCCTTTCCCTTACAGGCTTTATCTGTAAGCTCAACTGTCCGGTATTTCCCGTAGTTTTACTCGGAATACACTAAGACAGAAAATTACAGTATTTTTTATTCTTTTAAGGAAATTATTGTTCACTGTGCGAAAAATATTGTTATTTCATGTGGTAAATAATAGGCCAGAAGGTGTCTGCACAATCCGTTACCTCTCAGAGCTAACGGCTGAAATTCTAGGATTAGTTAAAATTTGATTCGCATATTAAAATGCAACTGGTCTGCCAAGTCATATCTTAGTTGAAAACGCCTGCAAACAATATTTTAGTGCTTGACTGGTAGATTTACTATTGTGTTTTCCTGTTCCCAGACCTCCGTGCTTTTATAACTTTGGTGCAAAAAAATACAATGATAAATTTACCAATCAACCACTAGAACCGCGTCTGCAGGCGGTTCCCATCAAGATGTGACTTGACAGACGAGTTGTATTTTGATATGCTGATCTAGTTAAGTCTAATCCTGCAATTTCAGCCGTAAACTGGATGAAGTGATGATCTGCTCAGCTTCGTCCCGATCTAAAAGTTTTTTTTTTTTTTTTTTTTCAATAATTCTGTAATTTGTTTCTATACATTTTATGTCACTGAAAAGTAAAAAAGCTATAGAGCTATTGTACTACATATATCCTAATCTATAAAAGTACAGTTTTTGATACGTACGTAAAAACAAGTTGTTATGCAAGATTTAAGATAAGTATATTTTATTAATTAATATTATATTTATATTTATTACTACTATGTTTTAATTTTATGTCGTAGGAAAAAAGTACAATCATGATAGATTATTATACATAGATTGTTATAGTGGTAGTATGCATTTCCTAATTAAAAAAAGCACTGTTAAAAGAAAATGCGCTAAAAGAGTCTTGAAAAGAAAAGCTCTAAATAAAGATTGGCTAAAAAAAAAATAAAATATTGCTGCATGCAGATTAATTTGTTACTTGGGATTTTTAAGTAACTCTGTTTTCAAAACCACCAGAATTTAAATGAAACTGCATAAAAACAATGATTTATTTCATGTTCCTCTAATTTACGCTTAGCTGGTGGTATTATTATTGGATTCAATAGAAAAGAATCAAATAATAATAGAAAAAAAAATAATATAACATAGTTAACGTTATAACATAGTTTTTTCTTTAGGTCATCGTAATTTAGTAAAATGAAGACAAAAGAAGTAAGCGAAAGACGGTAATCGTATAGTTAGAAATTAAGAAAACAAAAATTTTAGTTAAATATTTTGAGCATATTCTTATTAAATGGATCTTTTAGCCATCATCAGGGCTCGCAGCGTTCCTAAAATTTTTACACTTTGCTACCAGTATTTTAAATCAAAAATCTTCATGGCCGATTCCTTTAACATCCACAATAGAATTCTACAATAAATATTATCGTTTTTAAATTATGATAGGAAATTGTGAACATTTTAGGAACACTGCGAGCCCTGCATCAAATATATTAAAGCGTAAACTTCATTCTGTAAGATCAGACTAAAAAATTTACGCATTTGCGCATGCGTGAAGTTAAATTTACTAGATCTTCCATTTAGAGGAAAGGTAGAGCTGGTCTGGTTAGCACAGTCTAAAGCACCAGTTTAACGATCTGAACTTTTGCAGACGACGCGGGTTCGAACCCAAAGCCCGGCAAAATGATTTCTGTACCATTTTTGGCGATAATACATTTCGATAATGATATTTTATTAGGAGGAGTAGCTATGTAATTTTGATTTTATTATTATTAGAATGGTTTATCATTAAATAAAATTTAACACTGAAAAATATTTTGAGAGAATAATTTTATATTTAAAATACAGGGTCATCGAAAAGTAATGCCCAGATTTAAAAAAATCATAACATCGAAACCTTTTATGTTAAATGAGTAATTCTTTCACTACACGATTAATGATGAACACAAGATTGGTTTTATTTCGCCAGAATTCGATTGCGTGTCAGTGTTATGCGCGGATTAGTTGCACAATCCTCAAGGTTAGACGACGCGCCAAACTACAGCTGCTCAGTACGATGTTGACCGTGCAACAAAAAGCACACTACGATGTTGACCGTAGAACAAACAGCATAGTGCGTGATTTGGCATGTGGAGCCAAAGTGTACAGCGGTTTTTTCAAAAAATTTATCCAAGTCAAACTGCTCCTAGTGCTCACATTGCACACATTTGCTCCTGGTGCACATCGAACGGTGCTCAAATTGAAACATACTAAGGTATAAAAAAAAATTGCCGCACATTATAAGACTAAAACCAATAAATCTAGGCATTATTTTTCGATGACACTGTATTTAACCTAGAATATTTTGCATGTAATTGTCAATTAAATAAATTGAGCTGGAATACAAGTTTTGTTTATATTTTTTTACCATTATCAAGAATATATAGATGTGTGAGTCAGAAGAAAAATTTTGCCATTCTTTTCCGGAAAAAAAAAAACGGAAAGAAAGGAAAATATTGATATACGAACTATAAAATAAATTGTATTGATATCCGTGGTTTAGTATTTTAAAAATGAAAAAAAAAAGTCAAATAAAATTCAAGTAATAAAATATATATATTGTAAATCGTTAGTTGCATCAAGTTTCAAAATTAGGCTTTTAGAACATGAGACTGATATAAATAAAATTCATGGCAGTTTTCAAGGCAGTTAAAAATAAATAAATAAATAAAAATAGATATTGTTATTTTTTCAAAAAAAAAAAAAGACTGTAGTAAGTAAAAATAAATGATCTATCTGCCCAGTATTTTTTTTTGGCAAATTTCTGATAAAAGGCAAGCATAATTGGTTGTAAATTATAAACTTAAAGTTCGTTCACTTCATTCAATAGGTTAGACTAACAGCACCCTCTAGCTCGCCTTCAAGAAATAGGAATTACTTATGAAATATAAAAATTTGTCATGATTTCATTAATTAATTTAAAAGCAACTAATTCAAAATTCAGGAATTTTTCTAATGAAACATTCAAGTTATTTACCGTCAAATCTTGACGAGTACTATCTAGTTTCAAATTAAGTTGATTTAAATTTTATTTTAACATAAAACGCTGATATGGATTTATTTCACTCATTTTAGTTTAGATCCGGAGAGCGAAGTCTCATGGTTAATGTGGATATCTTTTTTTTTTTTTTTTTTTTTTTTTTTTTTTTTTTTTTTTTCCCCTATAGATAATCAAATGCCAAATGTAGTAGCTCTCACATTAATTACTTTATATTGCTGTAGAAAGGAAATGTTCTTTGTACAGATAAGATTTTAAAAAATCATGCTTGATTAATTTAAAAGTCATAAACAGTCATTAAAATGAGCTACAGTTTTCAAATAAATTTCACAAATAAAATTTCAAAAATATGTTTTTTTCGATCACATAAAAACTGAAGTTATGTGAGATTTAGAAGCAGTGTACGGCAGTAAAAATGAAGAAGTCTTTTTGTAGCCACACAAAAGTTGTCTATACACTGTTGGCGATGACTGAAAATCTCATAATGAAATATATAAGACTCTGTCGCTAGGATGATATAATAAATAAAATTTCACAGACCACCAATTTCTAGACTACAAAGGTTTATCTCTTTCCAACTTTGAGCGTGTTTCCTATTAATGTTGCATATGAAATCTTTTGTAAATTGAGAAGAATTATTCCAAATTCCTTACTGCTTTTCATTGGAAAAAAGCTTTCACTTCAACATAAGAAACACTGCATACAAAGAGTGATTGTACTATAAGAATCTTTCCCAGAATTTCAGCGCAAATAATGCATTGTATTCAGAAAGGAAATGCCTGGAAAAGCTAATGTGGTTGTTTTTGCAAAAAGTTCTCGTTTTTGCTTGTGGAATTTATATTTTATTTTTAGAAATAAATGTTTTATCTTCTTATAATTATATATGATACGAATAGTTCTTGTATTCTCATTTTTCTGAAAATTGTCATTTATAAACTTTTGTTGAAAACTTCGGGTTGATTAAGGGGTCTCAGGACTCTTAAAATTGGAAGAAATGAAAAAAAAAGACTATTTTCAACACTTAATATCTTCAAATGCGTTTGATTTTAAGACACAATTTTAGTCAGGATGATAGATATAAGTATGTTTTTTCATTTCATGTATTTAAAAAATTGCCAGATGCAAAATTAGTATTTAAAGGGCCTTCAAACTGTCAGACATTTCTCGAGCAGAAAATTGGTATAACAGCTTACGCGCAATATTACAAAATACATTTTGAAAATAGAATGACATTTTTTATGCATATTTATGCTACAGATTTTAATAAATACCCTGAACCTAATTGAAAAGTAATCTCTCTTTGCACGCTTCATTTTTAATTAATTTGACTAAACTTTCGTGTTTTTCAACCATTGTTGCGCTTCATCCGTTGTAAAAGAACTTCATTGCAATTCGGTTTAAGGTTGACTGGACTGCTATCATCAACACCACAGATAAAAATTGCTACTTGAGCTGTGTCTATAACATATGTGCTTTCATCCAGTGCAAGAGAGTAAAATTTGAATTTTTATGATCTATTTTTCAAATTGCTCTCAGTTATGCTTCCAATTTCACCCACACACAAATCGCACTTTCTTCATCCATAGTTTGTCGAGACAAACCTTTTCTACATATTTATTTCTTTCTGGACATATTATTTCTATCACAAGTTCCAAACATTACTTAACAAATTCACCATCTAAGTACAGTCAATTCGGGTAACTTTGGCCCAAATTCGGGTAACTTTGATCCACATTCAGAAAACTTTGGTCCATGCTGCCAAGGTGGAACCTTGGCGAATTACTTACATTGAGCTGCCAACCTCACGCTAGTGCTGCTAACTATGTTTTGAGACCAAAAGTTTGCCGATAATGCAAGTGATGTGGCAGATTTAATCTTTTTTCTCCTGTGGGCCAAAGTTACCCTTATGGGTCAAAGTTACCGCAATTGACTGTATGGGTTTCATTTCTTTGCTATATGTTTGCAACTGCATAACTCGCTTTTAGAAAAAAATGATGATTCTGAAGCAACTGTCCTAAGCAGATTTTGCAAACCACTACTTTTTTTATCAGTTCGCTCACTTTATCTTGTCTACTTTTTACAATAGAACAGTAAAATTTCGATGAATGTTTAGTATTGTAAGTGTTTTAATATTGTATTCTTTCATCACAGATATCGAAACTTTCATATCTGACAGATGAATTTTATGTTTCAAATTTCATAAAAATATATCTTGCAGTCCACTTTTCTTGAAAATGTGTTGATTCATCTTCAACTTGTCCGTTTTTGAGTTCTTTTCCGAAAGACGACATTGCAGATTTCATGAATACTGAGTTTATTACTTAACAAAAAACTCTGTATGGATCTGATTACAAATACTACTCACTTTAATCAGCGAGAATACTAAATATATCCAATCCAGTTTCGTTCGATTACAAGTTACGTATGTACGCATTTACATCGAAGGTAGAATTTGGCGAGTTCTACTTTCGCGGAAACTATGACACCTTAGAATAGGAGCTCTTCTCTCTATTATCATAGCCATATACTTGGCGCGGAGGGGGTACTGGGCAAATCTTTGGACTAGGACCAACTCCAAGAAGCCTACAAAAAGTATTGTTCCATCTTGCAAAGATTCTTATTAAGGGGTCTTGAAACTCTTTAAGCTTCAAACTTTTAGAAATTTTATTTTTTTAACTCATATTTTTTCTGAACATTTTACTATAATTGTTTACCTGAAATTCCCATTAGAATATAAGTTATGGCTTTATGAATTATACCTGCTTAATAGCTGAAGCGGCGTTTCTGAAACTTTGAAGTCATTTGTCTCAGAATCACCTTTTTGGGCATAACGCAAAGGATATCTCAAACACTTCTAAATATTTTTTCATGAAATTTTCAAAACATATATTTCATGTTAGTCTGTATGAACTGAACCTAAAATTTCATTTTTATTGTTCAAAAAAATAAACTTTTTAGGTGATTATAATTCTGAAATTTTCAAAATTTTGTATTAGATAAATACAACCTTGTATTAAAAATATAAAAATGCTTTAAATACAAATTTAGTTAGGTTCAAGATAATTATTACAATCTGAAGTATAATTAAGCACCAACATTTTCATTCTATTCGGAATATTCATTTTGTAATCTTGCGTATAGCTGCTATACCAATTTTCTCCTCGTCAAATATTCTAACAGTTTGTAGTACCTATAAATACTAATTGTGCATCTTACAATTTTTTAAATATGTGAAATGTAAGAACATATTTATATCTTTCATCTCAGTAAAAATTGTGTTTTAAAATTATTTACATTTTGAGGTATTATATGTTGACAATGGTCTTTCCCCCCTCCCCCCCCCAATTTTAAGAGTCCTGAGACCCCTTAACGGCTCAGCGAAAGGTTCCCTAGAAATAAATGCATGTTCCCTCGATTTGTTGTCCGATCGTTCGGCTAATGGTAACCAAAGTTAGGTAATTAGAAATAAATTTTCCTGGTGCCGCGCTACAGAATCAGTAAAAAAAATTTCCAATTTCATTTTTCGATTTCAGTTTGTATATTTTTCTAACGGAAACAATAAAATTTCTAATACAGGTGTTCTTGCGAGTGTGAAAGAAGGACGGAAAGGCGTATGTGGGCCTAGGTTTGGCAACCCCTGGTTTAGGGGAAATTTTCAATCATTTGTGCAATTTTATAATGCATAATTTTCTGTCTGTGAGATATGCCACATTAGCATTTTTTGTCGTTTTGAAGAAAGACACGGTGTTTCAGCGTTTATCTTTATATGTATATATATGTGTGTGTGTGTGTATGTGTGTGTGTGTGTGTGTGTGTGTATTTAATCAATTGACTTCATGATTTACAACGCAATTGAAATGAGCTCCTAATTGTTGTAGGTTCTAGCTCATAATGCTACATGTCTAATAAAACATAAACAAAATTTGAAAATGTAGAGCAATATGCAAGATATTTTAATCAGTCCTTTGTATGTTTCATTTCTTTCTCAATCTGTATAAAAAATTACAACACGGTAATAATAAAATATTCGATGAAAAAAAATATATATATATTATTTATATCATTTTTAAATAATATATTTTCATATAATATTTTGGTTGAAATTTAATATATTATTCAAAATTACATGTAATATGATATAAAAACATTTCATTTTTATTATAATTTAACAGCAATTTAATGCATTTCAAAGGATGTTTTGATAAATATCTTAATGTTTAATGTTTTATTTAATGCTTTTTATCTTGTTGTTTCAAATGAAAGCTTCTTTTTTTTTTTTTTTTTACTTTTAAAAAATTCGAATAAAGCAATTGTATTTTTTTACCTAATTTTTGCTTATATTTATTTTTAATATATTGTTTTATGCATGCATGATTGATTGATTTAAATCCACCCACCTTATTACATGATACTTTAGATTTTTTTATGATAATATTAATAATTATAAATTTAAATGCACCGAATATTTTTATTCAAAAGCTTTAATAAATAAGCAGAATCCTTCAGAAAAATGCACATGATTGATTAATCCCCGTAAATAAATCTATGATAATTTCAAAGCGAATGCACATTCTGTATTGCATTCATGATTTAATAAATTTTTAAAGTGTAACTATTAGTTAATTTAAACAATTTCAAAGAAAAAAGTATTTCCTTAACTGCATTTCTAGGAAACAAGCAGTCATTCATTTAACAATTAGTTGCTAAAAACAAGGTTTATACTTATTTAAACATTTCTTTTTAAAGAAACACTAGTGATAATGAACTACATTTATTGTAAATCCTTTCGAAATGAGAGATAAAGCAACTTCATAAAAAAATGTAATTACTAACGTCAAATTTATTCTTAAGATACAAAAAGAAAAATATATCTATCATCCTCCAAATGATTTAAAAGAGTTTCCAAGGTTCATTTTAATTACTATAATGTTAAAAAAGCAATGCTGTATACTGCTTAACAAATTTTAAAAGATTGTATAAAAGTCTTATTTAACTGTGAGAAATGTTTCAGCTTTCAAGTAGCTTGAGTATCAGAAATTTCCTCATCGTTTTTTAAATGTTATAATTATAAATTGTTACAATTAAAACAAACATAGTATAATGTTTCATTTATATTTCTTTGTTAAAATAAACACTTTTTTCCAAAATATTTCGAGTATTTATTATTAGTATTATATTATTATTTTAAGCAATGTTTTTAATGCTGACGAGTGTAGGAAAATTTAGTCTAATGCAGCTGTTTAATTAGCATTTTTAACACGTTTGAACGTAGTTGAAAAGTGATTTTTCTGTCGGTCTGTCCATATTTGTACTGTACGTCTGTACTCTAACTCTCGTAAATATATTCGGACTGTCTATTATTTTTATGTGTTATTGAGGTTTACTTTAAAATGTTTGTTATTGAAAGTGAAGCTTGTAACATTTATAGTTCGTTTCTAGTAGTTCACAAGATTTTCTATTTCAAAATGGTCTATCGGAAAAAAAAATTAATATGGACTTAAAAGTCCATATTAAGTATACGGAGGCTTATCTAAATGGGTTGAAAGAATTATTGATTTTACCTTTATGTGGTAACACTTTATGACATACATGAAAAAATTATTTTTTATGTTTTGATAAATGATTATTTAATTATTTAACCCTTTAGCGGGAGGTGTCTACAAAAAAGGGCAAATAATTTTAATTCCAAAACTTACAAACGGGACGAAGAATATTTAATTAAAATTTTACTTTTATAAAGTACGGAAAAATAAGCAAGTTTTTATATTTTAATCAATTCGATGTTAATATCTAGTGTCAGTCCAGCATTTCATCATTTTACAAACAGACATACTCCGCGCCGGAAAGGGTTAAGTAATGTGACGTGTGAGTGAAATTACAATAAGATAACAGATATATTGATTTCGTAATACCTTAAAATAAATGTTTTTATAAAGAAAGAAGTTTTAACATATTTCAATTTTGAACTTGAAGTTCCAGAATGGATACTCATAAAATGTCAAATGTCAAATATCCGTTTATCAATTATCAAATTTAGGACTTTAAAATTCCCCGTTACTTCACCATGTTGCAGCGCTATTCATTTCAAAAAGACATATTAATGATATTCATTTTGTTAAATTGGTTTGAGGCAGTAACAAAACTGCTTTTAAATACCTATTTTGTTTTTTATTGACATGCCATATAGATTTTCTGTATGTTTTGCAGTACAAGATGTTTATTTTAATCATATTTTCTGCGTCAAGTCTTGACAGCTATAATTAAAGTCATATTTGAAAGAATTGCTAATTTTTTCTTTGCACTTTAGTTCTTTCATAACGTAAATTGAAAACTTAGACCGTTTCTGAATCGTTAATCTACTTTACTAAATCATGCACAGACAAATGCGCTGCTGTACGTGCATAAAATATATATTAATAAGTATATTGATTTCATATTACCTAGAGAAATTTCCTTCGGGAAATAAGCTGCTTTCAAAGTATTTCGCTTTCTAAATTAAAGATTCGATAATTCGTATACATAATATATCAAATATCTAATATCCCGACATCTTTTGAAATTTCAGATTAACCATTCTTTTACAATCTTACACCTCTAATGACTTCAAATATGTCATTAACGTCATCCATTTTCCAGATTTTATTTGACACATTGATAAAGTTCCATTCAAATTGGCAAGTTTGATTGACAAAAAATAAAATTTCTACTTGTGTCTCCCACAACACATTTCGATTTTGTTCTTCGCAACGTAATAAATAGAATTTTTTTTTGAAAGAATTATTAATTTACCTTCGTATTTTAATTCTCATAATATCTTTGGAGAATTCATATTTGATGATTTTGGACTCGATAAT
This sequence comes from Maratus speciosus, assembly GCA_963932465.1. NCBI lineage: Eukaryota > Metazoa > Arthropoda > Arachnida > Araneae > Salticidae > Maratus > Maratus speciosus. The sequence goes on along the minus strand of OZ010799.1, from coordinate 280,715,025 downwards.
TAACCCATTTAAATCATTTATTCAGAAACGCATTGTTACAGTCATATTAAAAAGTAACAAATGTATCGATTTCGTATAAGATAGAGAGATTAATATGTGATATATTTGATATTGCTGCTTCTTTGGAAAATGGAAATTCCCTCTTTCTCCTCACTCTTACAGGCGCATTGACTTAAAAAAAATGTAAATAACATAATTCACTTAAAAAATTTGTTTGATACGGGAACAATGTTGCATTTTAAAAAGTAAGTTTAATTGGTATATCATTTAAATTTTCTTTTTGTGTTCTCCAACAACGTATTCTTCTACATCCTATTTTCTACCTACCATATTGTTACAGTATTTGTATAATTTTAAATAATTACCAATTTTCACTTCGTTTCTTTAATTATTTCTTTTAGTTTTCTTTAATTATTTAGTGCTACCGTCACAGAAATAACATTCTTCAATCGCGAATAATTTTCTGACTGCTTTGCTCAATATTTAACATAGTTATGTTTTTTTTTTTTTTTTTTTTTTTTTTTTTTTATAGTAAGTTAATCGTATGCCAAAATATTTTGAAACCAAACTTTTTTTTTCAGTTTCCGAGAAACTGATTAACGTTAATGCCATTCATTTTGTTAAATTTGTATGATGCAGTAACAAAGTTGCCTTTAAATATGTTTTTTTTTATTTACATGCCATATAGATTTTCTTTATTTTTTTATTTATTTATTTATTTTTTTTTTTTTTTTGCAACACAATATATTTATTTTCATCATATTTTCTGTGTGAAGTCTTGATAGCTACAATTTAAATCATATTTGAAAGAATCGGGAATTTTGTATTCGTACATTAGTCTTTCATAACATAAATTGCAAACTCAGATGGTTTATGAACAGCTAAACTAACTTATTAAATCATGCACAGACAAACGCGCGGTTATATACGCAAAAAATATATATTAATAAGTATATTGATTTCATATTACCTAGAGAAATTTCCTTCGGGAAATAAGATGTTTTGAAAGTATTTCGCTTTCTAAATTAAAGATTCGATAATTCGTATGCATAATATATCAAATTTCTAATATCCTGATATCTTTTGAAATTTCAAACTACCCATTCTTTTACAATCTTACACCTCTAATGACTTCAAATAAGTCATTAACATCATCTATTTTAAAGATTTTGTTTGACACATTAATAAAGTTCCAGTCAAATAGGCATGTGTGATTGACAAACCATAAAAATTCTACTTGTGTCTCCCACAACACATTTCGCTTTTGTTCTCCGCAACGTAACAACTAGAATTTTCTTTCTGAAAAAATTATTAATTTACCTTCGTATTTTAATTCTCATAAATGGAGAGTTAAGTAAGTTAATCGTATGCCAAAATACTTTGAAACCACACTTTTTCCCAGTTTCTGTGAAACTGATTAACTTATTTAAATTATGCATTCTCAGATGTATAACAAGGTAAAAACTTAACGACACGTTCATTAGTATGTCACCAAAGTATTGACTTAATAATATCTTGAGGTATTTTGTTCTAGATACAGTTGGTTTTCAAAATATTTTTCTTTTAATTTGAAGTTTCAAAATATGCATTAAGCGATTTACGTCTACAAAGAATCACATTATTTTCTTTATGTGTTTAGAGTCTCAGAGATCTTCGCACACAGCATTCATAAAACTATATTAATCCACTGACTGCTGAGCAATAGGGCGAAATTGTATTGTTGTTTTCGCTGTATTTTTTTAAAAACACTAAAAAAGATATTTTTTCCAACATTATATATAAAAAAATATTACGTATAAAAGTCTTAAGAGTATTAAATATAACCTAATTTTTACTTTCTTCTATCTTTACAAGAAAAAAGTATTGGATTCGAAAAATTTTTGAATTCCGGGTTTCGACGGATTTACACGTTTTAGGTGTCAGAGATTCCGAAAAATAGGTTTTTACAAACTGCCTGTCTGTGAGTCTGTCTTTTTGTGTGTCTGTATGAGACACAAATTTTGTGGGCGCTCTATCTCAAGAACAGAATTTAATAATTCTTTAGATTCAGATAGTCCTTGTTGTAAGTTGGTGCTGATTACTTCTTGGTGTAAATCTCCCAGCAGGTAACGCTGCTATGCTGCATCATCCATGATTACCACAGTAGCTACATCTGAAGAACTAATGCACGAATTTTCATCAAACTTCAGATTCAGTTAGTCCCTGATATAAAGTAGTGCTGTTTAGTTTTGGTGGTACTTCGCCCTACCGGCGACGATACAAACGCTGCCATTTTCACGATTACCACTATAGCTGTATCTCAAGAACTAATGCATGAATTTTCATCAAATTCAATATTTAGTTAGTCTCTGATATAAAGTGCTCCTGATTAGGTTTTGGTGGAAATTTCTCAACAGGTGGCGCTGATATGCAAATTTTTTTATGATTTCCGCAATAGATATATCTCAAAAACTAATGCACGGATTTTCATCAAACTTCAGATTCAGTTAGAAGTTGACATAAGTTGTTGTTGATTAGATTTCAGTATAAATCAATTAACCGGTGGTGCTGCTTGCTATGATGCATTTTCCTGGAAGTATTACTAGGTTGAGCAAAAAGTTCTGGGAAATTTCTGAAAGTTGCGTTGTTATGCGCAAATTAACAACAAAAACAACAAGGACTATTCTTCAAAGTAGAGATTATCATAGCCCACTACTTTCTGCCCTCATTCTTCCAGATTCCAGATTTGTTGGACGTAGCACGGCGGCTCCTTGGAATCGAAATCTCTTGACATCCTTCTTCAACTTCATTCGTTTAGAATCGTTAGATCTTTTCTCCAATAATGCCGGATCAACACACGCAAATCATACTGTTCAATAGGAATTTTGGAGCCGAAATTCCTGAACTCCTATAGCTATACCATTGGTACTCCTATATACGATATCAATTCTCGTAACTATTAGATTAAAAATTTCCCAGAACTTTTTGCTCAACCTAATAACATGTATGAGATTGCCACGTCCGACTAGTTTAAATCTGAATTATATCAGTAAAATTATATTAATTTAAATAATGGTTATATTACTGTGAACCTAGAGCTTGGTGAACGGATATATGCGTTCATGGCGGTAAGAATATTAAATATATGCATACTTGTCTACATTACTTGAAAGAATTATCAATTTTATCTTCACATGATAGACCTTCACGATGCATTTAAAATCTTTATTTTTGACGTTTCGTAAATCGAGTATAACTTAGTAAAGTAATGTGATGTGTGAGTGCAGTTACATTATAAGCCGACAGATATATTGATATCATAATACCTGGAAACAAAGATTTTTATAAAATAAGCCTCTTTAAGCACATTTCGCATTTCAAATGAAAATTCAATTGTACACGTTTGTAACATGTCACATATCAAATAGCCATTATTCTTTAGGAATTGAAATTTCCGCTATCTTCCTAATATTGAACCGCTAATGACTTTAAAACAGACACGCATATCAGTCATTTTTCTAAATTTGTAGTAAATGTGCAGTAAAAAAAGTTGCCTTTAAGTAGATTTGAGGTTTTTTTTGTTAAAATAATATTTAAAATTGTTCCTGTGTATTCACCAACAACGCATTTATTTCTATTTAATTTTGTGCCTCTAATCTTGATAGCTACAACATATGTAATATTGTCGAAAATGATTAATTTTCTTTTAGGATACTAATTCTTTAAAGATATAATTGGGAGACTCATATTTGACGACTTATGAAATGATAATCAACTTATTTAAATCATGTACACACAGACGTGTGGTTACAGGTGCATTTAAAGGTAACAAGTGTATTGATTTCAAATTATCTAGAGAAATTTAGCTCAGGAAGTAAGTTGCTTTAAAAGCATTTTGCTTTTTCAATTAAAGATAATTCGCATTTAAAGAATGTCAAATATCTAATATCCCTGCAACTTTTGAAGTTAAAAATCCTCCATTCCTTCCTAATCTTACAGCTCTTAAGACTTCAAATAAGTCATTAATATCATTCATTTTACAAAATGTGTTTAAAATAGAAATAATTTCGACTTCAAACGGCATATTTATTGATAAATCATAATATTTCTACGTGTGTTCTCCAACAAACATTTCGCTTTTGTTCTCAATAAGTTAATAACTACGATGTATCATTTAAAAGAATTATTAATTTACATTCGTATATTAATTATCATGATATATTTTTAAAATGATATTTGAGGGTTTATGAATCTTAATTAACATATTTAAATCATTTATTCACAGGCGTGCGGATACAGTCACATTTAAAAGCAACAAGTGTATCGATTTCAACATGTGTATCGATATCCTTCAGACATTATCATCATGAAATTACCTACAGACATTATCATCAGAAAATGAGCTGCTTTCAAATCATCTCGCTTAAGAAGGAGCTTTTTTAATTTTCTTTCATAATATGTTATATACCTGAAATCTCTGATTCTTTAGAAAACGGAAACTCCCGGCTCCTTCCCAATATTACTCCAGTAATGACTTCAAATAGAATCATTAACATAATTCATATACAAAATTTGTTAGATGAGGTAACAATTTTGGGGAGGTATGTTTAATTGGCACATCTTTTTTAATTTTCTCTGTTCTTCTTTCTTCTTGTTTTCATACATACGACATTTCCCTTCATCCTGACCAATATATTTTATTTAGATTGTTTTATAGAAATATTAATTTTCTCTTGGTTTCTTGCATGATTTATTTTCAAGACATGTTTTCTACCTTTTATGAATCGATAATTAACTTACATATAATGTATTCACAAATTGTTGTTATACTTATATTACGAAGTAACAAAAGTATTGATTTCATATTATCTATACATGCTTTCTTTAAGAATAAGCCTGCTTTCGAAGTACTTCGCTTTAAAAATTGAAATTTCTTGAACCGTATTCTTAATATGTCTTATATCTCTTACCCCTGCATGTTTCTAAATGGAAAAAATCTCGTTTCTTTACAGCGTAACTATCAATAATGACTACAAATCGCACGCCACTCTACCAAAAGTGCACTTTTCAGCTCCTGGAGATGTGGGGGGGGGGGGATTTAGCGGTATGAAAGTCTGCGTCCTAAGGAATCCCACACATGCTTAATCGGGTTCAAGTCGAGTGAGTAAGCTGATTAATTCATTCGAGTGAATCATCTGTTTGTAAGTATTCTGAGACCACATATGCTCGATGTGACCGAGCATTGCCATCCATTTGCAAAAACTCTTGGCCAACAGTACCCTTAAACAGTCTAACGTGGTGTTCTAATACCTCCTCCGCATATCTCCGAGTGGTTGCAAGAACCTTCTTGAAAGATATGCTGCTCGATGCGGACGTTTTGTTATTGATTCCCATTAAATCATTAAATTGCTGTCGCGGAAACGAGATATTTGACGGACAAGGGAAGGCAAGTTGCGTCTTTCTTCCTCTCTCCAGGTCAAAAGATATAGAATCAATGTCAGACTATGTCTGGAATCGTCAGTAAACAATACTTGGGCTCAGTTTTCTTGGCTCCATTAAACATGACGACGGCACTAGTTTAAACAGACCGTTTTGGAAGCTGGAGTAAGTGGGACACAAATTAATTCTAGTTCCTGTGGCAGCATGAATGTCTGAAACCAAATCTTTTTTGTCGCTTCGTTGTTTCTCCGAGCCCACAATGAGAGAAAACATTCAGTTGTTGCTCAAGGTTGTCCTTGATCAGACTGTCTATCAACGGATCCAGTGTTTAAGAACCGGTTCCAAGCTCTTGATATGACATTTTGAGGGATATACCTGTCTTGGGCGACCTCCATTGTGTTTGACCTCCCTCGATTTTACCAATTATTCTCCCGATTTAACCTTCATTTAAATGATGCCTTTGAACCATAACTAATGAATACTGATCACTCTTAGACACCACAATGACATTAAACCTCCAGTCGCGGGCGACTTTTCAGTGCGTTACTTTTCTAAAATTAAGATTGTTTGATTCCCACCACTTTTTTGAAGTAGAAATAATCAATTTATTTAATTACAGTTTAAATAATACGAGACTAAGCCAAATTATATGCTTTTAAAAAAGTGGTGGGAATCAAGCAATCTGTATTTTTAAAAAGTAGCCCTCTTGAACGCAAAAATAGCTTTTCCCGCGGCTGGAGGGTTAAGCAGCACTGCAGACCAGAATTCCAACATGCGTCCATTGCACATCACATTATCAATCACCAAATTTGCGTATTTCCGGCGCTAACGTATGGACGAAATTCAATTATATTTAATTAACATAAATAATTGCAGCATTGAAAACTGGTTGAAAATTAACTTAGTGAGCATATTTTTTCTCATTATCCTTAAATTTTGATTACTAGTGTACATCCTCGTTCATTATGTATAAAACATTTTTAAAATGATTTCTTTATCTGTGATCAACCGACTAATGTTTTAAAAAATTGTCTTTAATATAAATTGTGTTTTTAAAGTAAGATGCTATAAGTTTAACGTTTAATGCATGTTTGAAAACATATTCCTACATAGATGAAAAGTGCTTATAAATCCGGTTTGTCTAGCAGCCTTTCTGTTCGTCCTCTAATGTAAATATAATTGGATTACCATGAACTAGGTAAATATTACTCAGATGTACTTTAGGATACTCCCTATTGAAAATGGAATGTATAGCATTTGCATTTCATTACATGAGCATATAAAAGAAGTCAGTTACGAAATTGGTCTATGAGAATATCGTTTAAAGTGTGTTTTAGTAAATTTACCCTACTTCAAACATATCAACAATTATAAACATTATTCGTGAGCATTAAAATATCCTTTCTGTATAAAATGGAATACATAGACTTTATCATTAATATACAGGGACGCACAAAGCATTCCGGTTCACTATGGGCTATGGTAAAATTCGTTTAAGGGATCACAGGACTCTTAAAGCTTCAAAAGTTTCGAAATTTTAACTTTTTTAGATTTTAAAGTCTTATCTTTTCTAAGCATTTTAATATATATTTTTTTCCTTAAATCTCCGCTTACAACAGAAGTTATGACTTTTAGAATTATACCCGCTCAATAGCTCAATAGCGTTACCGAAAATTTCAAGTCATTTTTCTCCAAATGACGTTTTTGGCCATAACGCTCAGAATATCGCAAAAATGTTTGAATATTTCCCAACTCAGAATGTTCTTAATATTCGGTTTATAATACGGTGTATGTCTCTGTCATTTTGTCCAGACTTGCTTTTTCTGGAACGCTGTGCCTTGCTCCATCTTGCACTGAAGAAGAATCTCGTAGCAGATTCGAAACAGTTGTTTGCTGTTTTTTATGTATTATTTGTGCACTTTTAAACGTTGGTTTTCTGTTTCTTAATATTCTTGGACAAAGGCTTTATTTGCTATTTTTACACATTATATTGTTTATGCATGTGTGATTGCTTGCTTAACCCCTTAATTCTGGCTCCTGTGCTACTCATGGGCTGTGTCTTTTATTCAGGTTGTTTGATTCCCACCAATTATATAAAATAGTGTGATTGGCTTTATTATGGTATCATTTTACCTGTCATTAAATAAGGTGAATATTTCTTTTTCAAAAAAGTGGTGCCAATAAGCAATTTGAATTTTTAAGAAGTAATTTAATGCGACCGTTAAGAGGTTAATATTCTGGTACCGTACTAATGAAGACTTCAAATTTTTATCTTCTTTTATATCACGATTATATAACCATTATTCTATCTATGTACATTGAATTTTTTTCTTTAAAAGTTTTAGATAATAATACGTATGCCTTCAAAAACATACACATATTTGATTAAAGTGTGTAATTAAGACTGCGAAAATAAACACAAAGGAAATAGATATTCTGCATTATTTATAAATCTCTTATTTGTTTTCGAACGTATATCATATTGTTTCATGCATACATAATTGTCTCATTTATAACCCGTTGCCCTGTCACATGATACTTAAGACTCTTATTCTATTTTGTATCACGATAATATCACCATTATGCAATTTAAGTAAACTGAATATATTTTTTAATCTTTAATTAATAACGTTATATCTTCAGAAACATGCACATATTTGATTAAAGCCCGTAATTCAGGTTAAAGGTTCAAAGAAATACATATGTTTATACATCATTTCTTTTAGTCATTATTTAGAAGGTATTTAATTTCATCTGATCCCCTTAAGATATAAAAAAAATGTTACTTTGCCTTTCCACTTTCTTTAAAATTCGAATTAAGCAATTTAAACCTTCATTATTTGTTTTGCAAACATGTATTCTATTGTTTTATGCATGTATGATTGCTTCATTTATATTCAGTTGTCCTACTACATGATACTTAAGACTCTTATTCTATTTTGTATCACGGTAAAATCACCATTATTCAATTTAAGCAAGATGAATTCGTTTTTTAAAGCTTTATTTAATAATGTGTACGCCTTCAGAAACATGCACATATTTAGTTAAAGCCCACAATTTAGGCTTCAAAAAGTTTCAAAGAAATGCATATTATTATAAATCTCCTATTTCAGTCATTATTTAGAAGGTATTAATTCAATTTAATCTCATCCCCCTTAAGATTAAAGTTACTTTTCCTTTTCATTTTCCTTAAAATTCAAATGAAGCAATTTAAACATTCATTATTTGTTGTGCAAACATATATTATATTGCTTTATGCATGTATAATTGCTTCATTTATATTCAATTGTCCTACTACATGATACTTAAGACTCTTATTCTATTTTGTATCACGATAATATCCCCATTATTCAATTTAAGCAAGCTGAATATGTTTTCTAAATCTTTATTTAATAATGTGTATGCCTGCAGAATCATGCACATATCAATATTATAAAGGACAAACATATCTGTGCGTAACGCATACGTCATTCAGCGAATGGCAACACTTTGAAATTTGAAATGAAATTTCGGTTTTGCAATTTTCGCTACTGCAAATTTTAAAACTTTTAAACATCGCACAGTTTCAATTTTTACACCGTCGTATAGAGAGAAAAATATGTACTTTTAAATGCAATTTCTTTGAAAGCTCTATCTCAATTTACTTTTGAGATATTAATTTCTTTATACTTTTTAGTACCAATTTTGTAATTGTGGCAACTGCAGTACTCCATTTCTATTAAAAGTAAAGGGAAAATAGCCATGGTTTATTTATTTTTATTGATTATAACATTATTGATGCCATTCCACATTACAAATAAAAGTAACTTTTTTTAAATTTTTGAACAGAAAATGACGTCAGCCATTAAAAAAAAAACACTCATTCTTCTTCATAAATCATAAGAATGAAGAAGATATTTCAACATTTTTACATTACGCTGATACTGAGTTTGAGACGCTAGGCAAAATGATTCAGTAAGTAAAAATGATGCCATATTTAAAACAAAACGATCATTTTCTTTGATAAAACTAAATATTTGACCAATACTAAATGGTCAACACTATGGCAACTAAAGGCAAAATTCTGAATGGCAAATTTTCGCGGGTGCTGAAATTAGAACTTAAATTTTATGCGAATGTTCACATGAAAAGTTGTATCGGACAAACTTCACTTTAAGTTTGGAAATACATTCGTTAATAATGTATTGCGCATTAAAATACTTTTAAATTGTGAATTTTACTGATTTTTCATCCCGTAAAAACAAACGTAAGAGCATCAATCGATAACTTCAACATAATTACTCATCTTGATTACGTATTCGAATACAGTTTAATTTTTCAATAATTTATGCAGTTGAAGTTTTTGGAAATCATATTTTGGAATTTTAGGTTAAAAACATTATTTGTTTTAAGAGTTAGATAACCAATGCAAGATGAATTTTTTATTGTAATTATTTGTGTTGGTTTATTATAAATTCGATCTAACAGTTCCATTCTAAATATTTTAATTCGTCGAATTTCGACGGGTTCCAACTCGTTTAATTAAAGCCCACAATTTAGGCTACAAAACGTTTCAACGAAATACATATTCTTATAAATATCCTAATTTAGTCATTATTTAGAAATTATTAATTCAATTTAATCTGAACGCCTTAAGATTACTTTAAAAGAAGGTTACTTTTCCGTTTCAATATCTTTAAAATCCGAATGAAGCAATTTAAACATTCATTATTTGTTTTGTGAACATATATTATATTGTTTCATGCATGTATAATTGCTTCATTTATATTCAGTTGTCCTACTACATGATACTTAAGACTCTTATTCTATTTTGTATCACAATAATATCCCCATTATTCAATTTAAGCAATCTGAATATGTTTTCTAAAGCTTTATTTAATAATGTGTATGCCTACAGAAACATGCACATATTTAATTAAAGCCCACAATTTAGGCTACAAAAAGATTCAACGAAAAACGTATTCTTATAAATATCCTATTTCAGTCATTATTTAGAAGGTATTAATTCAATTTAATATGAACGCCTTAAGATTACTTTAAAAAAAGGTTACTTTCCGTTTCAATATCTTTAAAATTCGAATGAAGCAATTTAAACATTTATTATTTGTTTTGTGAACATATATTATATTGTTTTATGCATGTATATTTGCTTCATTTATATACTGTTGCCGTGCCACATGATACTTAAGACTCTTATTCTATTTTGTATCAAGATAATATCCCCATTATTCAGTTTAAACAGACTGAATGTATTTTTTAAAGCTTAAATTAAAAATGTTATGCCTTCAGAAACATACACATATTTGATTAATCCCCGTAATTTAAGCTACGAAAAATATTCAAAGCAAAGTCATATTATCTATAGCATTCATCATAAATATTGCTCAATTTAAACAATTTCAAATAAAAGAAGAATTTTCTTAAACGCGCTTTTTGGGAACAAATATGCATTCATTTCAAAATTAGTTACTAAAAAGGAAGTTTGTGCGTATTTAAACGTATGTTTTTTTAAAGTAACACTAGTGAACTGCATTTATTGTAAACCTCTTTGAAATGAGAGATAAAGCCACTTTATTTTTTAAAAATGTAGTCAAATTTCTTCTTAAACTACAGGCAGAAACAAGTACACATCATCCTCAGATTAGTTAAATAGTCAATGGATTAGTGAATAGTTTAAAAAAATTCCAAAGACTCATTTTAATTACTGTAAAACAGTTAAAGCATTGATGTAAAACGCTTCAGAAATGTTTACAAGGTTATGTAACATTTCTGTTTTACAGTGAGAAAAATATCATTTTTCTAGAAGCTTAAGTATAAAAAATTGCCTCATCGTTTTTTCCTTTTTTAATTTGTAATTAGAAGTTGTTATAAATCTTACAAACATGATGTAATGTGTCTTTTGAAGTGGAATATTTAAAAAAAGAAATATTTCTCTCTCTCTCATTTTTTTTTACTATTTCTTTATTACCGACCAGTGTATGAGGTTGCAGTGTAATGTAACTGTTTAATAATTAAACCATTGATTACGAGCCAAGATTGGCGACTTTTCAAAAGTTAACTCCTACCACAGTGTACATAAAGGGTGATAATAAAAAAAACTATCCCGGTATATGAAACCCTATTTATCATATCCCTATTTATCACAGATACTGAATGAAATTTTGGTTTAAAGTATTTTGACGTATGCATTCAAGAACCATATGAAATGCAACAGATAAAGTCACACAGTTGCTGTTACTGTGACACATTTTTGAAATTTTCAAATGGCACCACCTATTTTCTTTATTGTAATGTGATCTCCATAGTGTAAAAACATAAATAGCGTTAGAACTGTACCTGTAGTACGAAAATCGCCGGCGCTACACAAGTAAAAACAATCAATAAAGACAGAGAAGCAACAAAGAGCATAACATTTTACTATGTTTCACAATTTTTTTCACGTGATTTCTTTCAGACACGGTGACACTTTGCACGTGGTAGATGGTGGATTGCACTGAAGCAGGTACTAAAAGAAATCCGTTGAACCTAACGTCTCATGGCATCCTTCAAATCAGATGCAGTTTGCGGAATAAACGCATAGAGTTACAATGGATTAAACGCCACGGAAACGTAAAATGGCAGGTGATAATTCTGTCATCAAATAGCTGTGTTAAGAATCGTTTGACAGAAGACACCACATAAGGGGTAGCGCCATCTTCCATCCACACGATATCAGATAGAAAATGTAGCCGTTGAAGACTGAGAAAAACATAATTAGTCACCATTTCTTGATAGCGAGAAATCTCTAACATACACGTTTGTAGACATGCGGCAGTAACCTCTATAAAAAAGTAAGGGCCTAAGATGAAACTGCTTGTTATGCCGCACAACACAGTGACTGTTCCTTCTTGTAACGGAAGTGTAACCACTTGAAAGGATAATTTTCTGCCTTTTGCACGCAATTCTTCGAGTTAATGTTACCAGTCAACGAGAAAGAGGTCTTGTGCGTCCACAGAATGCGTAAGGGCCAGCTGTCATCCGCGTCATACCGGATGCGGAATTCATTTGCAAAATCTAAACGTTGTTACTTATCGAACGCTTGCAACATCTGGACAGGCTGGAACCAATACTGAAACATGTGGAGAACAGAGCGCAGAATCTTGCGGACCGTAAAACTCGGAAACTGCAGAACTCTTGAATAACCACGTGCACGTACAACAGGAACTTCGATTATCGTCCCCGGGACTTCTGCAACAGCCTCGACAGAAACGTAAGCTTGTCCAGACCGTTATCACAGCAGAAGACACAGAGTGAAAAGTGACGTCATTAGAAAAGAAAGTTGAGCTCTAGTGAGCACCACAGTTGTTTTCTCTTTTCTTCTTAGTCTGCATAGCAACGGCGATTTTCCTGCTACTGGTGATGCTCCAACGCTTTTTATGTTTTGTCACTACGAAAATCACATTCAAATAAAAAAGTTAGGTGTTGCCGTTTGAACTTTTCGAAATTTTGTCTCTGTAAGCTTAAATGTTACAGTTTAACTTTTGTTTTTCATATTATTTTTGAGAGCATACCTGAAATTACTTTGAACCAAAATTTCATTCAGTTTCTCTAAACGGTGGGACAGCCAGTGGCTCATATATCGGGATATTTTATCATATAATCGCCGTGTATTTGTTGTGGTAAATGTTTCATGCATTTATCGTAGCGTACGTGCATAACACAGACTGTTTTTTTAAAAAATAGTACGAATAGAATGAAAAAAAAAATAGTCCACTGGAACCGAAACAATAGTCAGAAAGTTAATCTTTCTTTGTGTAGATGTGTTTCAATAATATTTTATGGGGTTTTCTTTGTGTGTTGTAAAGTGTAACAAGGAACAAAATACATTGCAATTACTTTCAAAACATTTTGCGGTTTCTATTTTTTCCACAAAAAATGAATTATATATTTTTATTTCCGTGCTCACCATTTTTGTTACTATTCATGTACATCTCTTTTCAAGTCTTAATCATAATCACATGCCATGAATAAAAAAAAAGTACTTTGTAAGGAAAGAGTAATACTTTTTTTACTCATAACCCAGGTCGAAATTCATGCTGGTATTTGTTTGCTAGACAAGCATTAAACGTTGTATCCCAGCAAAGTTAACTAGCATAAACTACCATAACACATTTGCTGGTTCCACCATAATTCCCAGCAAGTCATGGTGTATATTGGAACACTTTACTGCTTGGCCAGCATACATAATCCAGCTTGTGTTGCTTGAATATGTTACTGGACTAGCAACAATCAAGACCCCCACTTGCTTGTAATTTCTGCTTTCTAGCAGTAATTCACCAGCAACAGAAACTTTTTTTGTTGCTAGCCTATCATTACATTTCTATCATCAGTTGCTTTTAATTTTTGCTATGCTGGCATTACATTTCTAGCATCACTTGCTTTTAATTTTTGCTATTCTAGCATTATTTTCTAGCATCACTTGCTTTTATTTCTTGCTATTCTCACGGTTTAAAAAAATGACGCTGATGGCGCCATCTTTGGAGAATTTCTGAAGTACCAACAGCTTTTAGAAGAGGAACTTAGGTCGGCTTTTCTTTTCCTCTGAGAAGGACAGAACTCATTATATCCGGTTTGGAAGCCAGATGCCTTACTTTCTTCGCCACTGGGGTCGTGTTTGTAAACGATTTTAAAAGCGAGTAATGGGTGAAGAGCTGATTATGCTGTGTGTTGATATATTTATAAGATAGAGGTTTATCGATTATTATAAGATTATTCATAAGACATAGAATTTATCGATGATGTTATCCTCCAAGTATCAATTAATAAAGTTAATATATTATTAGGGTTTTTTCCATGTTTAATGGATAATTAGAATATAGCTTGATTATTATAATTCATTAGTGGAATTTTCTTCGCTTAATGATTGGTTCGAACATGGTCATAATTATTTGTTGCAGGAAAATAAAAGATTTTGAAGTGTATTTAGGATAGAATTTTTCAATTTAGGATGGTGTTAAGATTTTAAAAATTAGTCCATATTGGAGGAGGGGGGGGGGGGTTCAACTGTACATATTTTCAATTCGATTGTTATGAACTTATTTCTTACATGAAACAGTGCTCCTTGAATTTTGAAATTTAATTGACTAAATTCTCTTTTTAAAAAGCACGGATTTTTTTTTTTTTTGTATAATTGATGTAATTAAAAACTAAGAGAATGAACAGGTAAGAATTTTATGATGGGGGAGTGGAAGGGAGGCGCTTTTTCCCAAAAATCCTTCACGGAAATTAATTTTCAGTTTTTTAAATATTTATGTGTTAAAATTTTATCTAAACCGGGGGGGGGGGGGGGCGGCGCTTTTTCCCAATAAATCCTTTATAGAAATTAATTTTCAGTTTTTTTTTAGATTTATGTGTTTAGATTTTATCTAAAACTGGTGGACGAAGGCAGTATTGAATTTACGTTGTAGTGGTTCGAAAAAGGAAATCTACCGCCCCTGGATTTTTAAATTTAACAAAATAATATTTTTCCTCTGATTTTAATAAACATGGCAAATTTAATCTTTTCGGGAAACTTAGCAGAATTAAATACTAAGAGAAACTGCAGCGAGGAATTTTCTTCCAATTCGGGGGGAGGGGAGGGGTCTTTTTCCCTTTAAGTATACCATGGAAATTATTTGTTATTTTTTTTAAGTTTATGTATTAAAAAATTATATCAAACGTGTTCAATTGGCAGTATTTAATTCAGGTGGCGGTGACACAGCCCCCCCCCTCCCAGCTTTTGAAATTTAATAAACAAAATTTTATTTTTCTCCTATTTTTAAAGATATAGAAAATTTATAGTTTACAGGTAACCTAAAATAATTTAACAGTAAGAAGAAGATCAGTTTAAAATTTTCTGTTGGGGGGGGGGGGGGGGGGTTACTCTTCTATATCCGCTTTGGTAATTAATTTTTAGTTATGTTTCTTTTGATATTTAGATGTTAAAAACTAATCTCAAATGGGTTATTTAAGACAGTATTGAATTCAGGAGAGG
Organism: Maratus speciosus; assembly: GCA_963932465.1. NCBI lineage: Eukaryota > Metazoa > Arthropoda > Arachnida > Araneae > Salticidae > Maratus > Maratus speciosus. The sequence continues at coordinate 280,699,595 of OZ010799.1, read as the reverse complement.
GCCAGCCCGGATTTTAGATTTTAATGGACAAAATTTTCTTTTTCTACATTTTTTAAAGATATACTGCATTTTTATCGAGTAAGTTAAAATATTTAAATTCTAAGAAACAGGAAAAAAAAAATTATTTTATAAGCGACGGGGGCGGGGGGCGGGGGAGGGCTCCTCTAGAAGACTCTCATAGAAGTTAAATCCCTCATAGAATTTAACCCACCCCCATAGAAATTAATTTAAAAAAATAGAAGTTATATTTTACATCTTGAAAAATAGCAATGTACAGTGAAACCTCTATAACACAAACTCCTGAATATTCCCTTAAGGGAAGAGGGCTTAGGTGACCCATTAAGCTTCCCTCGAATTTGAAATGTAACTAATTTTTTTCTCCGATTTTGAAAACAAATTGAAATTTAATCTTTTCTCTTAACTTATAATAAAAGAGAAACTAAGAATTTTCTGTTTTGATTTTTTTTTTTTTTTTTTTTGGGGGGGGGGGGGGGAGCGAGGTAAAACAGAGCTATTGGAAGAAATGGATTCAAAGCTCTGGATATGAAAAATTAATTTAATTTATAATTAAAATTTCCTTTTCTTCTATTTTCAAAAAATATAGTCAAATTTACACTTTCGCGTAACTAAAACAAAACAAAAATAAATAAATTAATTAAAAAATAATAATAAACTTTTGATGCTGCCAAGCAATAACAAGCACACAATTCTTCATTTAAGTACCTACCTCATAATTACTGGGAAGAGACTTGTGTAGCAAATTAGCATATCTTACTGGCACGTAGTAAGTCATGCTGTTTTCTATCAAAGCAGGTTGCATAGCATATTATGCTTGCAAGCATAAAAAAGCATATAAAAACATGTAAAGGTAAATACCTCTCCACGCTTTGACAGAAGCTTAGAAAGCAAATAAGCACATAAAATGCTTGTACATAGCTTGTCATGCTATTTCTTAATAAGCTGGCTGCATAGCATATTATGCTGCCAAGCATAAGAAAGCATATAATAGCACATTAAGGTACCTACATCTCCAGGTTTTGGAAGACGCTTGAACAGCAACTAAGTATAACGTGCTTGTACATAGCTTGTCATGCTATTTTTCAATAAGCTGGCTGCATAGCATATTATGCGGGCAACCATAAAAAAACATATAATAGCACTTTAAGGTACCTACCTCTATATGCTTTGAAAAAAGCTTAAACAGCAAACAAGCATAAAATGCTTTACGTAGCTTGACATGCTATTTCTACCTAAGCTGGCAGCATAGCATATTATGCTGGCAAGCATAAAAAAGCCTATAATAGCACGGTAAGGTACCTACCACACCATTCTTTGGAAGAATCTAACAAACAAGCATAAAATGCTTGTACATAGCTTGTCATGCTGTTTTCCCCTAAGCTGGCAGCATAGCATATTATGCTGGCAAGCATAAAAAAGCATATAATAGCACGGTAAGGTACCTACCACACCATGCTTTGGAAGAAGCTTAAACAACAAAAAACATAAAAGGCTTGCACATAACTTATCAAGCTATTTTTCCCTAAGCTGGCTCCATAGCATATTATGCTGGCAAGCATAAAAAAGCATATAATAGCACGGAAAGGTACAGTCGTGAAAAAAAAAGTAAACACCCCCTACTAACTTCTCAACAAACTATCGTAGAAAAAAGTTACTGGTACCGAAAGATTGGAAATAAAGTCTATTTTTAAATGATGTATATAAAATTAGTTTAAGGGACCATCTACATATTAAAATGAACCATAACTTTGTTTTTTTCAATAGCAGTACACAATTTTGACAGCACAAATGAACTCTACACCTTTCAATTAGCCTATAAACAAATTTTTATGCAATTCGTGCCATAAGTTTCCAAGAAATTAATTATTTTAAAACGAGCGTATTTTAAGGGCTGTATCCAAATTGAAGTTCCGAACTCGATTCTTAACCGAGAGAGCCGCCTTCTTGATCAAGGCACGTTTAAACGTCAATGAAACCTGTTTGATTACAGGTTAGCAGAATAAATTTCAAAAATTTACTCACTTCTATCATAGACGGCCCCTTAAACCATCCTTTTGCCGTTTTTTAAGCATAATTTGAAAACTACTTGGAAGAAAAATGTGAAATTTCGGATTTCCATAAAGCAGGACTTAATAATTCTAATTCCATCAAAAAATTGTATGTTGCAATTCATAATTTTTTCGAATATTAATTTCATAATTCATAATTCATATTATAAAATTATAAAAATTGAAAATTCAACGTATTAATGTTTGGGAATATTAGTATTATTGCCACACAAAAAATTAGCTCATTAGGAGCATAATTTCAGGAGATATAAATAAAAATATGAAAATGGAATTTAACATTAGAAGTACTAAATTTTGAATGTCTATAATTCAACAACTTATCATTCGAATGACTTGAAATTTGGTTTCTAGGCATATTTTGAACCAAAGATTTGAAATATCTCGATAAATTTGGGTACTGCTATTGAAAAAAATGAAGTTTTGATTAGTTTTAATATGTATGTGGCCCCCTAAGCAAATTTTATACACACCATTTAAAAGTAGACTTTATTTCCAATCGTTCGGTACCAGTAACTTTCGTCTGCGATAATTTGTTGAGGAATTAGTAGGGGGTGTTTACTTTTTTTTCCACGACTGTACCTACCACACCATGCTTTGGAAGAAGCTTAAACAGCAAACAAGCATAAAATGTTTGTATATAGCTTGTTATGCTATTACTGTGTAAGCTAGCTTATATAGCATGTGATGCTGGCTAGCATTGTAAAGCATATACTAGCATGGAAATCTAGCAGAGAAAGCAATACATAGCAAAAACTAGCATATTTCTGATGCTAGTACTAGCAAGAATTTTGACCTGGGAAGATAAAGTAAGAGAAATATTAAAGTTTAAATTTATATAATCATTCAATTTCATGCTATACAAAACTTTAAGTATCACTCAAAAATTATTGTGCCGACTTTAATGGAAATTTCATTGGATGCAATCTTAATACGCAGCTATTTGATTAGATTCTTTATTGTGTATTTTTATGCAGAATTTGGGGAGACAGAATCGAACTAGTTGGATTTGTCTATCCCAAAACTCTCTTTTATCTCGTACATTTTAATATTTCAAAATGTTGTTACAAATGCCAATACTTTATTTTTATTAGTTCAATACTGTGTCAACTTTGACTTTCATCTTAAATTTTTGGTTCAGTCAATGAATCGGAGTAAAAACGAGTTAATCCTCTGCCATCGAAATACTCAAGGCCAGAGGACACAAGTTGTGACGTCATCATTAATGGACCGACTTCTCACTAGTGTAGGAATTCACACCGTAAATTTTTCAATAGAAATTTTATTTTATTTTATTTGTGATCTATCATCTGATAAAACAAAAATAACTGTTTAAACTTACTCGTGAGAATTTGGAATCCCTAAATAAAAATTCAGCAAGATGCAGAATTCCACAGTGTTGCCGCATCTAGTTGATTTTTCATTGGGGATTTCCAAATTCTCACCAGTAAGTTTAAATGGTTATTATTGTTTTATAAAATGATATATATTCCACATATAAAAAAATCCTTGCCGGCCCGGCCTACAGGCAGAGGTAGATTTCGAAGTTAAGCATACTAATTTCACCAACAAAAACTAAATCATTATTAGATATAAATCCACTTTAACAGTTTTATCTATCTGCTTTTGGCGAGTTTTTATTTTATTTTTATAAAATAGCTGGTTTTATCAGAATCATGTTAAGGCGATATTAAAAAAATATTTTTCCATGCTCAACAACTCCAAATTTTCTGGCACATTTTCAGATTCATTAAAAAAAAAAAAAAAATAAAAAAAAAAAATAAAAAAAAAAATATATATATATATATATATATGAAACATGCTGACGTGATTTTTGAAAAGATTTATAAGCGACCTGTGTTTTTATTTTTCCTTCAATTAATTAAAACTTGCTTAATAAACAATTATTTTCTCAGTAGGGCAATATTTTTCGTTTCTAACACAATCGCTTCGGAAAATTCTGTTCAAAATTCCCACTTTGACATAATTTTTTGAAATATATTCTGCCTCTATAAAAAAAAAATGATCATTACTGTACATTATATAGTTTCTGAAGAAGAGAATCTACCAATTGGAAGCCTTTGAGAACAAAAATGAATTATAAAATGAGTCAGTAAATAAGCAGTTTGGATTTGAATGCACCCTTAATAAGATGATTTTTTTTTCTTCAACCGCTATGTATTTTTAATTTGTTTTTGCTGTAAGAATTGGCCCTATCAAAAACTTGTCCATATAAATGTTGAAGACAATATTAAGAAGATATATGATACATTCATGTATATTTTATATCTTGTGAATTGACGGAGTTATGAAAATTTTTCTTCTTCAAACCCCTTTTTTGTTTTCGTTTTTAATATTTTTTTCTTTTTGCGGTACGAATTGGTCCTATCAAAAACTTGTGAATATAAAAGTTGTAGATAGTATTAAAGAGATATATAATAAAATTAATTGGATTTGATATCTTGAGAATTGACGAAGTAAGACTTTTTTTCCCCCAAAACCCTATTTTCTGCACCCCTTGAGCCTATTTTTAATTTTATCAAAAATCTGTGATGCATGAATTTTTGGCGCTATTTTTTGAAGTAATAAAAACTTTAAACTGATTTGATATGTACAAAAATTAAGAAGTTATGGGTTTTTTTTCTGTTTTCACAAAATCCCTCCCTATTTCCATCCCCTTGGTCCGATTTTGTCCATTAACGAACTTGACCGAGATTTTATGTGTCTTGATTTTATGTATCAGTTTGGAAGAGATTTGTGCAGAATTGCGGAAGTTATCGTGTCCAGAAGAAAGTGATAACACAATATCTTCGGGAAATTCCGTTCAAAATGCCCACTTTGACATCATTTTTTGAAATATATTCTGCCTCTATCAAAAAATCGACCATTACGGTACATTATATAGTTTCTGAATAAACGAATCTACCAATTAAATGCGTTTGAGAGCAAAAATGAATTTAAAAATGAGTCAGAAAATAAGCAGTTTGGATTTGAGTGCATCCTTAATGCAATGATTTTTCCAACACAATCCGCTTCGGGAAATTCGGTTCAAAATGCCCACTTTAACTGCATTTTTAAAAATATATTTTGCCTCTATCAAAAAATCGACCACTACGGTACATTATATAGTTTCTGAGTAAGAAAACGTACCAATTGGAAGCCTTTGAGAGCAAAAATGAATTATAAAATGAGTCAGAAAATAAGCAGTTTGGATTTGAATACACCCTTAATAAGACGACTTTTTTCTTCAACCGCTATGTATTTTTAATTTGTTTTTGCTGTAAGAATTGGTCCTATCCAAAACTTGTCTATACAGATGTTGCAGACAATATTAAGAAGATATATGATAAATTCATGGGGATTTTATATCTTTTTAATTGACGGAGTTATGGATTTTTCACTTCTTCAAACCCCCTTTTTGTTTTCTTTTCTTTTTTTTTTTTTTTTTTTTTTTTTTTTGCGGTACGGATTGGTCCTATCAAAAACTTGTGAATATAAAATTTGTAGATAATATTAAGGAAATTTATAATAAAATTAATTGGAATTGATATCTCGAGAATGGATGAAGTTATGAATTTGTTTATCCCAAAAACCTTTTTTTGCGCCCCTTGAGCCCATTTTTAACTTTATCAAAAATCTGTGTTACATAAAATTTTGGCCCTATTTTTAGAAGTAATAAAAACTTTAAACTGATTTCATATGTATAAAAATTAAGAAGTTATGGGGAGGGGGGGGGGGGGGTCGGTTTTCGCAAAACTCCTCCCTATTTCCATCCCCTTGGTCCGATTTTGCCCATTAACGAACTTAACCGAGATTTTATGTCCATTGATTTTATGTATCAGTTTGGAAGACATTGTAGCAGAATTACGAAAGTTATCTTGTCCAGAAGAAAGTGATATATATATATAGATAGCTAGATACATAGATAGATAGATAGATAGATAGATAAAGTTTTTTACTAAGGGTGGTTTTGGGTTCTAGGGGTCATGAACGGTGTAGATCTGCAAAATTTTTGCAGAAATTCCAACATAGGAACGATCCCCAATAGCTAGTATTTCATACGAAATCTACCTAATAAAAGAAGATTGCTATGAAAATTTTTCCGATGTGAATGCCAACACTCGTGAGGAGTCGGTCGTTTAGTGATGACGTCACAACTCGTGTCCTCTGGCATTGAGTATCTCGATGGCCGCGGTTAACTCGATCAGATTAATTATTAAAATCAGTAGTTTTCCATTATTCTGTTGTATATCAGCTGTTGGCGAATAGTCGGCTTATCAGGATGGGAAGTTTCCGTCGTTTCATGAGCCGTTGGTATACAATAGAACTATGAAAAATCAAGAAAATGATGCAAAAATCGCTATTATATTGCGTCCTTCCGGCGAAATATTTCCAAATTCAGGGAGGACCTTCTCGCCATGACCAAAAACATGCACAAAAAATTTGGTTCAATTCTATGCATAACTTCACATACTTTTCGACGGTACAATATTAAAAATGGTACAAAAATCGCTATTATAGCGCCCCCTATGATGAAAAATTTTCCAAATTCAGGTAGGACCTACTTGCCGTAGCCAAAAACTTAAAAAATAAATTTGGTTCAATTCTATGAATAACTTCATAAACTTTTTGAGGGTACAATGGCGACATACGAACATACGGACACACGGACAGACAGAAATTTACTATAAGCATGTTTTTCAGGATTTCTGACCCCTAAAACGTGTAAATCCATCGAAAAAGATTTCGAATAAAATACTTTCTTCTATTGAAGATAGAAGAAGTTAAAAATTAACTTTTTCAGTACATTTTATTTCAGAAAAAAATGAATTTAATGTCACATATTTTAAACTTGGTAAAAGTGAAAAAAGTCAGTTATCAATATGTATTTAGTCGCAAATGTAATACCGTTTCCCTCTTTTATGAGTCAATACGAAATTTCGTGAGGGCTCACAGCTTAAGCAATTATTTTTCAATTTATTATATAATGTGACAGGTCACGGCCGGAAAACTCCAGTTTCCTTTAAAACTTTCATAAAAATATTACTTTTATTTGATTGTTTCGTGCGGACTTACCATTTAGGCAATTTTTAATCGATTTTGTACCAAAATGGGAAGAGACACAACCATAAAACTTCAGTTATTTAATTTAATTTCATAAAAAAATTATGTATTTTTAATTTCATAGATTATACTATTTGAGAAGTTGGTATTAAAAGAGAATAAAATTTTCATAACTCTAATACAAACTTAATAAAATTTTCCCTCATACAAGACAAAATGCGTGTATTTTGTTAACGTGATATTATTTATACTGATTAAAACTATTTTTTTACAAAAACTTTTCATTTCTTTTATTCTAAAAATATGAAAAATTCTGTCACATTGATTTAATAGTAATATTATTTTTTTCTAAGCTTTAATAGCAGTATTTCTAAGATGTATTGATGGAATTAAATTTCACCAAAAGCGTCAAGAATTTGTTGAATAATTTGCACAGTGTTTAAAATTTATCAAGAACAATGGAATATAACACAGTTTTTCTTATTAAAGATGTGTCGCAATTCTAATATCAAGGATCATAAATAAAAATATTTTTTTTTTATGAACGTAACGCCATTTTTACAAAAAAGAGGGAAAAAAGAGGATTTTTTGTAGCTCTTCATTCTGTGTGACTATTGACTTTTCAAATAAGCATAAGTAATAAGGATATCATAAAAGCCGTTTGACTGTTGTTGAAAAAGTCTGTCTGGCATCGCCCGTTATACCTAAACTTTATGGCTGCTATGAGACAAGACATAATTTATGTAATTCCAGTGACTTCGTAACAACTTAATAACTTCGTAACAACTTAATAACTTAATAACTTCGTAATAACTTAACAAAATGGCGCTGGCTGGTTTGATTTTATTGTGTATCGCTCAGCTAGCGCCTCTGTGCCGTGTCTGTGGTGATTTCGGTGATATATATTTCTCGGCATCTACCTCATATGTCATTGGATGAAATTTAATATGCACGATAATTATTAGAAAAATTATGTTTATACAATTTTCGATTTATCATTGAACAATGGGAACTGATACGTCATGATTTCAGTGGCGATTTCCATAAATGTATTTCGGTTTCTTTCGAGTAGAAGTGTGCCAGAATTACATTTAAAGTTGTTAACTAAAATATATATGTCGACCTACTTTGAAATTTGAATACTCAATTAACTTATTAATTAAAAAAATTGCTATTTTTTATGATCGATCACTGTAACCCGTGTTAAATTCAAAGAATTGCTTTAGCGATTTGTCAGTTATTATTTAAATAACCTTTATAAATATATATTTTTTAATTATTTGAAGTGTTGTGTAAAATATGAAATACTTGTAACCAGCACAGTAACTAGTCAGATGCAACAGGTACAACCGCACAGAGGTCTCTTGGAAAGAGGGCCGAAAATGCTCTTCACAAGAAAATATGTTTTTTAATTTTTAATTTTTTCACCTTTCTACTGCTCAGTTTCGCGATATGATTTTCCTTTACATAAACCCTACATATCTCCGCTCACCAAGATGAACATTCAAATGATTGGGAGAACTGAATGACATTTTCAACAAGCTTATGTTATCTTGTCTAATTTAGGTTAAGTGAAAGTGTAAATACAGCTTAGTACACTGGTGTGCAAAAATTAAGGAAAAGTCACAAAATGCTAATTTTCAACTGCGCGAACACTCAAAAGGAAATAATATAATTCGAGTAATTACTATCTCTACAACACAGCTAGTCCATATAACATCTCATTCATGCCAGATATGGTCACAAGTGTCACAGTCGCTACGGTGAAGCAAAAAAAATATTAAATTCCATACATCTCATTATGAGTCTCAAATGATCACTATATGTGACTCCACTGAGACGTCACTGTGACTGCTGCTTCGTGACGAGTCACCATGTGACTTTACAAAGCATTTACATTGTGACTATCGTGTGACTGTCATTTGTAGACTCAATTTCAACGTCATCGTGAACGCGGCATTGTGATAAGTTACCAAATAATGTCACATTAAAGTCACATGATGACTTTCAGGTGACAGAGAGACTACTGTGAAGTCACCATCGTGCTCTTTTGGGAAAAGTCTCCATGTGACTATAATATGATATTATTTGGTGACTTATCATAATGCAACGTTCATGATGACTATGAAATTGAGTCTAAAAATGGCAGTCACATGAAAGTCACAATTTAACTACATTGTAAAGTCACCTGGTGACTCGTCACTAAGCAGCAGTCACATTGACTTCTCAGTGGAGTCACATATAGTGATCATTTGAGACTCGTAATGAAATGTATGGAATTTCCTATTTTTTTTCTTCACCGTAGTGACTGTAACACTTGTGACCATGTGTGACATGAATGATATGTTATATGGGCTAGCTGTGTTGCAGAGATAGTAATTACTCGAATTATATTATTTCCTTTTGAGTGTTCGCGTATTTGAATTAATTTTTGATAACCAGTGTAGTTAACATACTTGTGTTATTGCGTACATGTGTTTACCAAAAGCGTTTTTTTAACCTCCTTCGGCCAATACGTTTGGTATCCTGAAAAAAGGAAGATATATTCTTGAAGTTTGAAGTTTTACATCTCTAACGCCAGGATCGTCGGAGGAAATATCGTTGTTAACGCATTGAATTTCTTTTTTGAAAAAGAGTCGTTTTCTCGGTAAACATTTCTCTCTTACTCCAATGCAGCCACGGGATGCAATTTTATACTTACCGATAAACACAAAATATGCTCTTAAATCTCAGATCTACTTCTAATCGTCGGCTTAATCAGTTTTCAAAAATACGAAATTTTATCCTTTTAGCCACAAGTCACATTGATCATCCAGGAGATTTCCTTTTTTTTCTACGCTAAAACTAACTAAACATCTATATTTCGATACAAACATTTTAGGGTATCACGGAAGACTGAATTTATATCTACTACAAAAATTTCTAAACATTCGGAGAAGTAGAAGTATTTGTTAAACAAGAACGAAAAATCGTGCGTCCAGTATAAATTATGAAATACTTTCTGACACATGCAGAATAATAAACAAAAGTTTACAGTTTATTAAGAGGACGAAGGACCTTAAAAATAATTTTTTTATTTTTTGTAAATTTCACTTTAAATATTACTCAAATGTACCTTATAAGCATTATGGCATGCATTTATTACAAAAAAATATTTTTAATGTTATTTTTGAGAAAAAAGTGGAATTTTAAGTGTCATCTTAGAAATCTTCGAAATGCGGCTTGCGCGTTCCATATCAATGAAAATCACCAATATTTTTTATAAAAGTTTGGTTAATATGTATAAATAAAACTGTGCATCGAATTTTATAAATTTAAATATAAAGGTAAAAAAAAAAAATGGAAAATTTTTGAAATTTTTCGAAAAAATTTCAAAATTTCAAACTTTTTTAATTATTTTCTTTTTTTTTTTGTAAATTTCACTTTAAATATTACTCAAGGGTATATTATATGCATTATGGCATGCATTTATCACAAAAAAGATTTAAAAAAATTATTTTTGGGGAAAAAAATGGCATTTTATGCGTCGTCTGGGAAAAGTCATAAGAAATTCAAATTCGAAATGCCCCCTGCGCATTCCATATCAAGGAAAATCCCCAATATTTTTTATAAAAGTTTGGTTTATATATACAAATAAAACTGTGCATCGAATTTTATATATTTGAATATAAAGGTAAAAAAAAATAATAATAAAATGTAATTTTTCGAAAACATTTCAAAATTTTAAAATTTTAAAATTTTTTTTTTCTTTTTTTTTGTAAATTTCACTTTAAATATTACTGAAGGGTACATTATATGCATTATGGCATGCATTTATCACAAAAAAAATTAAAAAAAAATTTATTTTTGGGAAAAATTGGCATTTGATGCGTCGTCGTAGAAATCTTCGAAATGCCCCCTGCGCATTCCATAACAATAAAAATCCCCAATATTTTTTATAAAAGTTTTGTTTATATATATAAATAACACTGTGCATCGAATTTTATATTTGAATATAAAGGTATAAAAAAATCAAATTTTTTTGAAATTTTTTCGTAAAAATTATTTTTTTTTTTTTTTAACCTTTATGTTCAAATATATAAAATTCGATGCGCAGTTTTATTTATATATATATATATATTACAAAATTTAAATTTTTGCGCCAAGTTTAAAGTATTTTGTGTAAATTTTCCTTTTTCAGTAATATTCCGTATATTATACCGGCTTATTAAATTAAAACCCTAGTCTATTAATCTCTAAGATCTTAATTCATATTTATTCCAAATTGCGTAAATCTAAAAATGGCTCGATTATTTATATTTCTTTAATAAAACTTTTATTATTTAAATTCCTATTAAATTCCGCTATTAAATCCCGGTATATCATATTCCCCTTAAATCTTTATTTAACTGCTAAAATATTATTCTGTCTTAAAGAAAAAACCTACTTATTTCAATTTATTCTTTTATTTAAAATATCCAGGTGTAATTAAAATATTTCAAAGATTAAAACTTCGCAGACATAAATTCATTTCTTTTATCGTCTGAAGAGGGAAAAAGGGGTTATTTTTGCATAATCTCGACTACAGATTTTAACGTTTGTTTATGCTTTAGAAAACTGGTGCGAGGATATAAGAATTTTCTAGAACAATCTTTTCAGCAGAGTATAAATACGAATGGCGGGAACCAGAGAAAAGGATATAGCATATAGTAGAGGAGCTGTGAGTTTAGAAGCTTTTTAGTTTTTAGCATGTAGAGGTGAACGTGGTGGATTGCAGTCGTACCAAACTGGATATTCAATGTGATTGCTCGATGGAGGTAGGAAAATGTTGGATGAATACTGTTTATTATCTGAGTAGAATGAGGAAGCAACGATATCGTAATGGGTGATAGATGTTAGATATTAACGGATTAAAGACTAGAACGCAGTCAAGAGATGGAGTGATTTTAAACTAATTGTGACAGGAAGAATAGACTTTATTCTTTTTACCATGGAAGGAGAGAGCATCTTCCCTAGATTTAATCGAGAGTGTGGAAATAAAGTGAATAATGTTCCAAGCGACTGCCTTATGTTAATTCATCATTTTTCTTTATTATCTTAAACCCCTCGGCTGCTACCTGTGCTGTTTAGGAATGGAAACCCTCAATTTTTAGGTGCGTTCGTAATTATATAAATACGTAGCACCTATAGTCGTCGTTCAGTCCGTCCGTCCGTCTGTCCGCATGTAACAGAGCAAAAACTACCCAACCGAATGGTCTGAAATTTCAAATATATGATTGTTGCAAAATTTTGTCGAGCCATTTCAAATTTTATGAAAATCGGATGTATAGTTTAATTACAGGGACAGTCAAAAGTTTTTCTTTACATTACGGCCAATGGGAAAAATTATTGAAAGTGCATTTTAATGATATTAGAGCCTTCCGAATGATCTGAAATTTTAAAGATATAACTGTTGCAAAGTTTGTCGAGCCATTTCAAATTTTAGGAAAATCGGATGTATAGTTTAATTACAGGGACAGTCAAAAGTTTTTCTTTACATTACGGCCAATGGGAAAAATTATTGCAAGTGCATTTTATTGATATTAGAGCCTTCCGAATGATCTGAAATTTTAAAGATATAACTGTTGCAAAATTTTGTCGAGCAATTTCAAATTTTAGGAAAATCGGATGTATAGTTTAATTACAGGGACAGTCAAAAGTTTTTCTTTACATTACGGCCAATGGGAAAAATTATTGCAAGTGCATTTTAATAATATTAGAGCCTTCCGAATGATCTGAAATTTTAAAGATATAACTGTTGCAAAATTTTGTCGAGCCATTTCAAATTTTAGGAAAATCGGATGCATAGTTTAATTACAGGGACAGTCAAAAGTTTTTCTTTACATTACGGGGAATGGGAAAAATTATTGCAAGTGCATTTTAATGATATTACGGCCTTCCGAATGGTCTGAAATTTTAAAGATATAATTCTTGCAAAGTTTTGTTGAGCTATTTCAAATTTTAGGAAAATCGGATGTATAGTTTAATTACAGGGACAGTCAAAAGTGTTCCGTTACATTACGGGGAATGGGAAAAAATTATTGAAAGTGCATTTTAATGATGTATCAGACTATGCGCTTTATGAAGTGCAAAAAAGTACACATTCAGTACAATATGGGGTGCAAAAAATAATTATAAAACTAGTTATAGTACGAACGCACCTCATTTGCCACGTTTGACGAGCAATTTCCAACTTGTTTTTTTCTACCATACCAGCTACTTGCCGTCTAAATGTCACAGAGAAAAGAAAAGTCCGACAGGATTTAGAAGTGACGGCAATAAAAACGAGTGTGTCTCCAAAATTACAAATGTGTAGTGGTACTGGTACACGATAGCTTATGATAGTTACTAAAGATCAGTGCCGGAAAGTTAAAAATTTACATCGCTAATGTGAATAGCAATGTATAGTGCTGGTGATTGTGAGACAAGATGACTGGAGTGAGTTCTTTACAAAATATTTTTACACTTCTTTTGTTATTGTTTGTTATTTATTGAGATTTATTTATTATTAAGTATGAGAATTCTTTATTTATGAGATTTATTTATTATTAAGTATGAGAATTCATTATTTATGAGATTTATTTATTATTTATTTATGAGGTTTATTTATTATTTCGTGAAGAGTATTTATTTATTTATTTATTTATTTATTTATTGTAAAGTTTATTATGAAGTCATGAGAATTATTTATTTATTATTAAAGTCTGAAAGAGTACTTAATCTATTATGAAAAATAGAACTCTATTAGTTTAAATGTTGTTAAGATCAGGATGTATTAAAGAGAATAGAAGTGCTTCTTTTATTTTAATAAATACTGATATAATGGCTGAACCAAAATTAGTCAATTTTGATCCTAGTACTGGAATGGAAATCCAGGCTTGGTTAAATTATTATGATGTTATGAGTACTAGGGAAAATAAAGATTTAGAGCGGAAATTTAAATCTATTCCACAGTATTTAAAGGGTGAAGCACTAAAAGTCTATATCAATGATTGTGTTAAGTGTACTAGTTATGAACAGATTTCAAAAATCTTGATAGAAAAATTCATTGAACTAAATGTTCCAAATTTTTCTGATTTCTCAACTCTAAAATTAGATAAATTAGATAATTTAGAAAATTATTTTCACAAAAAAGTAGGAATTGGGAGGAAACTCCATCTTTGTGAGACTCTTCTAATACAAGGGTTGACAGATGGATTAAAACCAGAGTATAGAAATAATATTAATGTAAACCCTCCAAATAGTACTACTGAATGGTACCGGCTTGTTAAGCAATTTGTTGAAGTTTCCACTCCTCAAATTTCAAGCCAAACAGTAAATCAACAAAAAGTTAGACAAAATTTTCAACAATTTCAACCACCTAGGCCTTGGACTCAACCAAGTAGTCCCAATTTTCAGCCAAATAGGCCCAATAATGCACCTAGGAATTGGATTCCACAAAGACAGTATCAAAATCAGGGGTCTAGAAATTTTCAAAATAATTACTTTCAGAAACCATATCCTTCTAGACCATGTAGAATATGTACAAATAAAGGTGTAAATAATGCATATCATTGGGAACAAGAGTGTTTATTTAGAAAAGATGCAACATCCTCTGATACTCTTCCTAGTAATTCACTGCCTACTATTCCTAATATTTGACAACTAATTGTGTATGGATGTACCAATAGTTATAATTTACCATGTATAGTGGACACTGGATCCACTATGGCAATATTACCCCTCAAATTTGTTAAAGAACTAAATGCTAAAATTGAAACTATACCTACAGTTATTATTGTTCAGGCAAAAGGGGTGTTAAAAATAAATCAAAAATGTAAAATTTCTCTAAAAGTGGGTAAAATTACCAAATGTGTTAACTTTTTAGTGTGTAATACTAATTTGGAGTATGCTATTTTGGGTTTAAAGGAATGTTCTAAATTTAATTTAACTATAGATTGTAGAAATTGTACTGTAAAACAAGGAAGAAAAATTATAAATAAGAGTATATCCATACATAATGAGAAATCTCTTCATTTTCATACTGTGGATATGAATAAAGTACAACAAGAGAATGATTTGGTAACAATTGATTGTGATGAGAATTTGAATTTATATAATGATGATAATGTAATAATCGCTAATGAGAGTAGTGAAACTTTGAATTTATGTAAGAATGATAACAAATTTCCATCTAGTTGTGAAAATTATATGACTACTCAGGACTTTTTTGAGAATGATAGAAATGATTATAATGTGCAACCTGATTATGGACAGTTCATAACTTCTCAAAATTTTCGCGATGTTAATAATTCTGATTCAGATTTAATTGGGGATTTAAATTTAATTCAAAATGATGATTTAAGGGAGATAGTTCAAAATTATAGGGATATTTTTGCAAAACATAAATATGATGTGGGTAGGATTAATATTGAGCCACAACGCGTTCTTCTAAAATCTGACCTACCTGTATCTTTGAGGCCCTACAGAACTTCCCCCTTAGAAGAAAAAGAAATAAAAAGTCAAATCCAATCTTTATTAGCGGCTGGACTCATAAAAGAAAGCAATAGCCCATATTCTGCCCCTATCACTTTAGCTATGAAAAAAGAAGAAGGCAAAAAGACCCGATTATGTATACACTATAGGAAATTAAATTCAATAATTAAGAATGATGCAGAACCCTTGCCCCGTATCGATAAAATTTTAGATAAATTGAGTAGTGCTCAGTACTTTTCAACTTTAGACTTAGCCTCTGGCTACTGGCACATACCAATACATCCAGCTGATACCGAAAAATTAGCTTTTGCTAGCAACTTTGGCCTCTTTGAATGGCTAGTTCTTCCGTTCGGTATAAAAACAGGTCCCCCAATATTCAATAGAACTATTAGAAGGATCCTTAACAAATATAAAATAGATTTCGCGTGTCACTATTTTGATGATATTATAATATTCTCCTCCACTCTAGAAGAACACTTAAAACACTTAACTCAAATCTTTGAAATCTGTAAATTAGAAAATATTAAACTTAAACTTTCTAAATGTAAATTAAGCCAAAATAAAATTAATTTCTTAGGCTACGAAGTCACCAATGGGACTTTAACTCCAGCTAATGCAAATATTGAGACCATTAAAAAATTAATACCCCCCTCTAATGTTAAAGAATTACAACGATGTTTAGGTTCTATTAATGTATACCATAAATTCATAGACAAATATGCTGAAAGTAGATACCCCCTTAATAAATTACTTAGAAAAAACACAATATGGGAATGGAACTCAGAATGTCAGGACTCTTTTGAAAAACTAAAAAATGCCTTAATTGCAAAACCAATCCTCAAAATTTATGACCCAAAATTGCCCCTCCACATGTTTGTAGACGCCTCTCAGGTAGCGGTGGGTGCAGTTCTAAAACAACCCGATAAAGATAATTTCTTGCATCCTATTGCTTACCATTCTAGAATTTTGAAGAGTTATGAGCAAAACTATTTTATAACCGAGCTAGAGTGTTTAGCAATTATAGATACTCTTGATAAATTCTATCACTATTTCCATGGAGTCAAATTTACAATCCATACCGATCACGCATCTCTAGTATGGTTGAAGAGCGTTAAGAACTTAAGAGGTAGACTTTTTAGGTGGTCACTTAAACTTAGCATGTTTGATTACGAGATTAAGTATGAGAGGGGTTCAACAAATGACGAAGCAGACATGTTGTCTCGAAATCCTGTTGCTTACTTCAATCAACATGTAAGTTTATTGTTGGACAGAAAAGAAATCATAGAGATGCAAAACAAGGATAATGTCTGTGATAAGAAATATAAAAAAGAAAATGGGATTGTTATAATTCAGAGAAAGGGATTCAAAAAAATAGTTGTACCAATGTCATTAAGGAAAAAATTACTTCATATTGCTCATGATAATTTTGGACATTTAGGAATCCAAAAAATGCTTAACTTAATATCCCCTAACTATTATTGGCCTAATATGACTATAGACATAACACAATTTGTTAAACATTGCGACACCTGTCAAAAAAATAAAAAACAAAAACAAAAAAGATTTGGCTTGTTACAAGCTATGCCAGCCACAGATCAACCTTTTGAATGCCTTTCTATTGATACTGTGGGTGGATTTAACTATTACAACTCAACAAAAAAATTCTTACACATAATAATAGATCACGCAACTAGATTTGTTTGGGCTTTTCCTTCTAAAAATGTTACTACTGAAGCATATACAAACTGTTTAAAGCAAATTTTTAATGTTCAAACACCTCAAAAAATACTGAGTGATAGACATAAAGCTTTTAGGTCTCCAAGATTCAAAAAATTCCTCAGAAAACATCATATTCAACAGCGTTTTACATCATCACACCATCCACAGACCAATGGGAAAATAGAGCGCGATAATCAGACAATAGTTACCAGGCTTAAATGTAAAGTCAATTCCACTTCTTCTAAAATACCTTGGACAAGATTATTAGACCAAGTCATTCAAGAATACAATAATACCCTGCATTCCATAACTAAATTCCCATCTGCCTACTTATTTTATGGTCAATTACCCTATCAATCTCCTTTAAAACAAAACTACTATCCTACTGTCAGTAAAGCACTCAAAATTGCAAAAGCGCGAACTCGTGAATTTCATCTTAAAAGTAAAAGACTATATGATAGAAATTTTGTTGAATTCCCATTAAAAATACAAGATTCTGTAATTTATGAAGAATTTAAGTATCCTAACACTCGAAAATTAGAACCTACTTTCTCAGGACCATATAAAATTATAAATAAACTTTCTGAAGTAACTTATGAAATAGATAAATTTAATTATGAGACAGGACTAAATTCAGTTATTGTACACGTTTCTAAATTAAGACCCTATTTTTCACCAAATGATTTCAGAATGTTTCATGAGCAACCCATAAAACAAACAAAACCACAACCAACATCACCACCACAATTGCCATCACAAACTCAAACTAAAGTAAAAACCATAGATTAAATTCTAATTCTTTAGATTTTTTTTCTTTCATCAATAGTTTTCAACATTACCAAGTATGACTTTGGGGCGCCACGGGGATATTACGTGTGTTTGGAAGCTTTTGGGATTAGGTAGACACTCTATGCAGGCATAGGATGTGTATTTGATTTTGGGAATTTTCAGATTGATGTTGAAAAATAAAAATAAATATTTTTAATTCTATATCCAGTTTATATCAAAATAAACTATATTTATTTTATTCCATCTTTTACCAATTGCTTACAAAAATAGTAAGAATTGATAATATTATTATAATTATATAAACATAGAAAATTGATAATTGTGATGAGATTTTGTAGTGATTGTGTAGCAAGAGAAAATTAAGTATATAAACAAATTATCTTTTATTCCTATTTATTTTCTTTATTTTACCATTCTAAGTTTATCAAATGCACGTCTATTCATAAGAGTATCAGAGAGATAAATTATTGTAAAGAAATACTGGTTGAGAGTCCACTTTCTAAATATTTAGAGTTAAATTTATTTGGACTTTGGAATTATTATTATTATTATTATTTTAATGTTTCGACTGGCAAAAATACTTTCTTATATAAGTAAAAAATAAGAAAATTATTAATTGCTATGTATTATTTTTATCCTCAACCATTATTTTGTGTGTCAATAAGTAAACAATCTGTGATATTTTCTTAGAATATAATATTGTTATTAAGTATTATTATTGCTATTATTCAAGTATACTGTTGAGAATTTTATTATTATGGTTATGAATTGAAAGTATTATATTATTTATTGAAAGATTCATTATTTATTAAAGAAAAAGAGAACATAACTTATAAGTGAAAAGTTATGATATTTACTAAAACCAGTGAGAAGTTGTAAAAGATGGTGAGTCCCAATTAGAATGGGAAAAGGAGCTCAAAAAAGTAGTTGATAAACAAACGTTAAAAGGTAGTTGAATAACTACTAGGAATTTGTTTATTAAAATAAAACTACTATTGTGATGACAAATAGTATTTAAACATAATGTAAAGAGTTTAGTAGGTAGAGTAGTCGAAACAAATTTAGTAAAAAATATTTATTGCAGCTGAACTTTTTACTTAAGGACTGTATCACTATTTTTGCTAAAGGACTTTTATGACCTACGAACTGATTAAGCCAATGGGACTTAAAATTTTACTTGAAGTAAATAAAGTGTTAAGCATTAATGGATTGGAAATATGTTTGTGATAAGAGAAAAGGAAATACGCTAAATTTCCATAAGATAAACGAATTTGTTGTTATTTATTACTATAGTTTTATTATTTCTTATTATTTATTTCTTATTGTATTTATACTTATTCTTTATTTATTAGTGTGTTTATATTTTCCTATGCACTTACAAATGGTAAGTGATGTTGTAACCATTATTTGTATTCTTTTACAGGGGAAATGCTCTCAGCTAAATTTAAATGCTCTTAGTATTTTTTCTTTCTCTTGCATTGCTAAATTTTACTTTTCCATCTCTTCGCTGACGTCTCTAAAATTTTCAATATTCAAAAATCAACTTCCAAATTTATTGCAAGTCTGTTGTCTGAAATTGTAGTTAATTAACCACAAATTTCATACAAAGTCTTTGGGGAGGGGGGATAATATTACAAAATTTAAATTTTTGCGCCAAGTTTAAAGTATTTTGTGTAAATTTTCCTTTTTCAGTAATATTCCGTATATTATACCGGCTTATTAAATTAAAACCCTAGTCTATTAATCTCTAAGATCTTTATTCATATTTATTCCAAATTGCGTAAATCTAAAAATGGCTCGATTATTTATATTTCTTTAATAAAACTTTTATTATTTAAATTCCTATTAAATTCCGCTATTAAATCCCGGTATATCATATTCCCCTTAAATCTTTATTTAACTGCTAAAATATTATTCTGTTTTAAAGAAAAAACCTACTTATTTCAATTTATTCTTTTATTTAAAATATCCAGGTGTAATTAAAATATTTCAAAGATTAAAACTTCGCAGACATAAATTCATTTCTTTTATCGTCTGAAGAGGGAAAAAGGGGTTATTTTTGCATAATCTCGACTACAGATTTTAACGTTTGTTTATGCTTTAGATAACTGGTGCGAGGATATAAGAATTTTCTAGAACAATCTTTTCAGCAGAGTATAAATACGAATGGCGGGAACCAGAGAAAAGGATATAGCATATAGTAGAGGAGCTGTGAGTTTAGAAGCTTTTTAGTTTTTAGCATGTAGAGGTGAACGTGGTGGATTGCAGTCATAGCAAACTGGATATTCAATGTGATTGCTCGATGGAGGTAGGAAAATGTTGGATGAATACTGTTTATTATGTGAGTAGAATGAGGAAGCAACGGTATCGTTATGGGTGATAGATGTTAGATATTAACGGATTAAAGACTAGAACGCAGTCAAGAGATGGAGTGATTTTAAACTAATTGTGACAGGAAGAATAGACTTTATTCTTTTTACCATGGAAGGAGAGAGCATCTTCCCTAGATTTAATCGAGAGTGTGGAAATAAAGTGAATAATGTTCCAAGCGACTGCCTTATGTTAATTCATCATTTTTCTTTATTATCTTAAACCCCTCGGCTGCTACCTGTGCTGTTTAGGAATGGAAACCCTCAATTTTTTTTTCTACAATACCAACTACTTGCCGTCTAAATGTCACATATATAAACCAAACTTTCATGAAAATTATTGGGGATTTTCATTGATATGGAACGCGCATGGGGCATTTCGAATCTTTCTAAGACGACGCGTAAAACTCCATTTTTTTCTCAAAAAAAAAAATCTATTTTTTTAATTTTTTTGTGATAAATGCATGCCATAATGCATATAATGTACCCTTGAATAATATTTAAAGTGAAATTTACACAAAATAAAGAATTGATTTTTAAGGTTTTATAAGGTCCCTCGTCCCCTTAAGTTGAAATATGATGTCTAAATAGAAAATGTCGAAAATGCATAAGGCATAAGAAAACCCAATTTCTGGAATTGCCATCAATAGTCAAAAAGATATATGAATTGTTTTGCGCAACTTTGTTTAGTATCTATACATTTGTATGTATACTACATAAACATATAGATTTGTATGTATACTCCATATACATGCTAACACGGTAGTTCAATAAAACGTATAGCAGATTTCAAATTCCCATTCAGCAATTTCTGTCAATAAACGTAAATGTTCTTCACATCTTTTGTGCAGCCTTGTTTGCGATCTAAATAATTTATGCACACGAAGAATATGAAACATATAACTTTAATGCGCGTACTACAACTGAAAACGCACATCCAGCAATTATTGTCCATAGGCAGTACTGTAGCCAAATGCTTTTGAGTGTCTCTGTAAATTATATGCACAACATATTCTACATTAAACGTCTTGTAGTAGAAACGAAGTGATATGATATAAAAAACTGTTGGAACCAGAGAGAAAAGTAAAGCTCGATCTAAAAAAGTTACAATAAAAAATTGTCAAATAGTTTCAGTTTAAAATAGTAAGTAGTGCGTAGAAAAGTAATGGAATCAGATTATCTGTAAAGCTCATGAAATTACCCAAATTTTTGTTGATAGCTGAAAATGTGGACTGATCTTTACTGGTGCCTTAAAATCAATCAGGGAAGTAAAGACATTTTTAACTCATTCTGAATTCCAATCATTCATAACCAGTTTAAAAATTTGGGTTCATAAGAATAGGTTAAATGTTTATTTGGAAATGAGCGAGAACATGAGAGATATCGAGAACATGAGAGATCGTTTAGTACGAATTATGGACAAAATTCCACTCCAGGGGTCACTGATAAGCCTGGAAGATCAAAGCCCAAAGTAAGCCCAAAACCCTAAGCATGTAGGATTCAACCATATCCTAACTACTTGTCTGGCTTAAATCCATTGACATAAGGCTCCCTTTTCACAGTAATTACGTGAAATAAAAATTATTACGCTAGATGTGTTATGTCTGTGAAATGTTAATAACAACAATTCCTCAACAACGTGACCATATTAATGTTATACTTAAAATATTACATCATGGTTTACATTCTTTTAGTTTGTGGTGTTTAGCTTGAATTGATGCAATCATGTCCACAATTCTGGGCCTGACAGAATTTTTTTGGCATATAACTACACATTCTGTTTACTATACCCAGTACTAATTTTGAGTGGATAATATGATTTTGAATAGAAGGCACCAGTAAAGCTGTCCACATTTTCAGCTATCAACAAAAATGTGGGTAATTTCATGAGCTTTACAGATAATCTGATTCCATTACTTTTCTACAAACTACTTACTATTTTAAACTGAAACTATTTGACAATTTTTTACTGTAACTTTTTTAGATCGAGCTTTACTTTTCTCTCTGGTTCCAACAGTTTTTTATATCATTTCACATATTTTTGAGATCCTTTCAGGAACTTAATCAACCAACTTCATCTAACCAAACAACCGCTCCAACTAACCATCCCAATTAACCGGTCCAACCAATTGTCCCAATCAAAAACTAACAGACGCCACCAGTGCATTTCAAGAGCTCTGATGACCCCATACTTATAGCTAAACCTCATTAAACAAAAACATAATTTGAAGAACAAATTAAAAAAACAAAATTTATTTAATACATTGTTTAAGCCTGAGAAGGGACAGATATTAAGTTATTTCATTCAATTAGTTCTACATTTAATGTTAAATTTTTGTAACAAATTAGTTAAGCCAATTGAAGATTAAAAAATAAAAGTAAAATTCATACACTATGATACTTAAAACATCCTAAAAACTTAGATTCCGTTCAAATGAAATCGAAATAAATCTTAGACTTCTTCCATTTTTAATTGAAAATATTTGTATTGCAGATTTTGTATTATGTTTATGAAAATTGTGCATAAAATTATAAGATGCATGCAAAATACAAAACTTTAAAAAAAGTCTAAAATTTATTTCGATTTCATTTGAACGGAATCTAAGTTTTTAGGATGTTTTAAGTATCATATTGTATGAATTTTATTTTTATTTTTTAATCTTCAATTGGCTTAACTAATTTGTTACAAAAATTTAACATTAAATGTAGAACTAATTGAATGAAATAACTTAATATCTGTCCCTTCTCAGGCTTAAACAATGTAGGAAATAAATTTTGTTTTTTTAATTTGTTCTTCAAATTATGTTTTTGTTTAATATGTCATGTTTTTTAATGACTACAGCACTCAGACGAACGCATTTCAAAATTAATACAGAGTATCATCATCAGGCTTTGATGTATGCGGTATTGCATCACAATGTGGGATGCAGTTTACCAATGTGTGATTCAAAATGTTTCACCACTGTAGTAATGCTGGTTGCGGTAGTTTGGACAAAAACTTCCAATCTGAACGTAAAAAATCTATAATCAACACATAAAAAATTAACTTCACTTAAATTTAGATACCCTATTTCCCACTCAGGAACGCTATGAATGTAAATGTAAATTCTGTTGAATCGTTACTGCTAATATTTAACAATATTATAGCTATGATACAGTAAAAAATAAAAAAAATAAAAGTTTTACTTGAATTTTTAAATCTTATTCTCTCCCAAAGGGTGATGTAAACACATCAGAAAATTATTACCTAAGTTTAACTTGGGGTATAAATATTTCTCACCTCAAAAAAAAAAAAAAATTAAAATTTAAGTTATGTAATTCCCCACTAAGTTCGCTACCTGCGTAAAAATAGCTATCCATTAGAAACTTTTTACTAAAATATAAACTTGATCAAAGCAAAAACGTATTCTGAAAATTTCCTTTTTATTTCCACTATGACGCCATATTCATCTTTTTAATTTTTGGAAGAAACAAAAAAAAACTATTTCAATTAAGATTTTTCACGCGGGAATCTTTCTACTAAAACCAAATAAATTATTATTACGGCTTTTGAAATGTTTGCAACAATGAAGAAAAAATATTACATTTTCTATTAAAAATGTCCGTTGATTCTCAATGAAAAAAGTGAAATTTGGAATTATTAAGAAACATATTTGAATAATATACAAACAAATTGGCCCTTGTTTCTCTCTGGGTTATAATTCACCCATATGCAAAAGTATTTTGCTATTCGTTTTGACCCTGACGTCAGGCAAACGTTTTTAAACTTTAAATTTATAATATTATTAGAATTAGTAAAGAATAAAAAAATGAGTGGCATCAGGGACAAAAAGGTGGGAAGAAAAAATGAAAAAGTTATCATCTCCATAGGCTTTTCTATGTTAAATTAACATTGAGAAGTGACACTGGAAATAAATAAGTATTGCGCTGCCGCGCAATACTTAAATATTGGGATATTGACCTATACTTTACTCAGGACTGGCCGCCAGACTTGTCCTTAGACTAAGTTTTATACATAGTGTGATCTCTTGAATTTTTCTGCTATGTACCTACGCCCCTCTGGTTTAAGGGACTATGCAGTATCCTAGGCCAAGCCCTCAAACACACAAAAAGCTAGGGTAAGAAACAGTCATAAGAAATGAATTAAACTGCGAAAAAACTATAAAATGGGAAAATTTCTGTTTTGGGACTTAATGGGAATTTAAAATTAAAAAAGTCTGAAAACGACTGAATGCAGAAAAATGATCAAAAGTAACAGAAAATATTACACAATACAACTGTAAATAATATCAGAAATGTTACTAATATTGGATATCTATCTATCTATATTATAAAGGACAAACATATCTGTGCGTAACGCATACGTCATTTTGCGAATGGCAACACTTTGAAATTTGAAATAAAATTTTGGTTTTGCAATTTTCTCTACTGCAAATTTTTAAACTTCTAAACATTGCACATTTTAAATTTTTACACCATCGTATAAGTAAAAAAATTATCTTTTAAATGCAATTTGTTTGAAAGCTGTATCTCAATTTATTTTTGAGATATTAATTTTTTTGTAGTTTTTAATACCATTTTTCTTATTGTGGCAGCAAAAGTACCTCATTTCTATTAAAAGTCATTGAAAGTAAACGGAAAATAGGAGATACTGTATCTTTTTGTTGCCATTTTCACATAAAACCTTAAAAAAAAGTTGAAATTTAAATATGGGCTATGTCAAGAATATTGTCTGTTATTCCGTGGTAATGACGTCATAGGCACACTTTTTTATAGATGAAATTTAAGACTGGATTGTAAAAGTGAATTGCTTTAGCGGATGCAAATGACGCCATTTTATAAAAAATATTGCTTTTGATAAATTTCAAAAAAATATTAGATTGTATAATTCGTATTTTTCATATGAAAATTGCTTTTTTAATGTAAGTGGTCAATCTAAAAAATTTATTGCACATAAAAAAATATTAGTTTTCAATTTAAAAAAATGTTTTCCCCTATATTCTTTAACCCGGGAAGCCCGGGTACGATCCCCTAGTTTATAATAATATTTCGGAGGTCAAACTAAAATATCTCGATAATGACTGACATACTTACATCTAACTGTAACCATTGATAAAAAAATCAGGAAATTTGGAAAGTAGGTGTCCTGTGTAAAGTATGCATTAATTAAGGAGATAAATTACGTAAACGAGTCTATTGACAATTGGCGTATTTGGTACGGATAAATTATATAATTGAGCCTACAGACAGTTGGCGCATGTTACCGGGCATCGTTTAGGGCATAATTGACTGAACCGTAAGCGCACGCTCCTATTTTTGTAACGTTAACACACGCGTGGAGTAAATCTCACCTCATTTTATCTCCCATTATATTTTTGGCTAAATGTGTTTTAAAAACAAGTCTACTACTCTATATAGTAAAATGCATCAGTACTACTTCTTTTTAGGGAAAAATCAAGCGTTTCATATTTATTTTCCAATTTTATAACAGTTTCTGTAATACTCGCGGTTTTTTTCTTTAGAAAATATGCAACGATTTGTTTTACCTCTTAAAACATGAATTATTTTATAAAATTTACAGTAATTACATTTAATACACTTTCATCAACATATGCAGGTGGCTTTTATTTCACTCTTTCAGTAAAATTATTTTAGTATGTGTTATCCCGTAACGATTGAACATATCGAAATGTAACATTTGTACACGCACGGGATTATTTAATCCCAAAAGCCCTATTTCTACTTTTCTAGCCAACAAAGTAAAGACATTTCTCCATACAACCTATATCAACCTTGGCCTTGAAAGGTAAGGAAGGTCAGAAGTGTTTCATGACTTAATTTTGAATTTCTTAGACCGGCATAACCCCTTCTCCCGCAGGCAAACGCAACGTCTCCGGCCAGCCAGACCATCCGCATACATACTAAAGCATAAAACGGAAGAGCATATAGAAAAATTAGCTTTGCTAAAATGACGAATTTTTGAAGTTTTTTCATCTGCATAACCCCTTTTCCCTCAGGTAAACGCAACGTCTCCCAAAAGCCAGACCGTCCGCATACGTACTACGCCATAAAACGGCAGAGCGTATAGAAAAATGAGCCTTGCTAAAATGACGTAATTTTCAATTTTTTTCACCTGTATAAACTCTTCTATGCCGTGTGGTGACCGGCATTAAAGAATAGTCCCAATGTAACCCGTGCATGTCGTAAGAGGCGACTAAAAGGGGTTGGGCGAAAGGCTGACAACCTTTCCCTGGAAAAAAAAACCTTGTTGCGAAGCCCTTAAATACAGATGTTAGACGGACTGATCTCATGGTAAAACGGACTGGAACTGGAAAACGGCTTATGAATTTTAGAATTGGAACTTGGAATGTTTTAAGTTTATACAGAGCTGGTGCAGTGAAGCAACTACAGAGTCAGATGGATAGTTATAGACTGGACATATTGGCCATACAGGAAGTAAGATGGAAGGAGAGTGGGATAAGAGATATTGGTGACTTTACAATTTTTAATAGTGCAAGCAGAAGAAGAAACACGCATGGCACTGGATTTATGATCAGAAAATGCCTTAGAGAACGTACTACACCATAAAACGGAAGTGCGAATAGAAAAATGAGCCTTGCTAAAATCAAGTGACGAAAACGTTGTTAGCTCTTAGACTATAGATCATTTTCAACCACGTGATCACAAACCTGGCAACACCCGTGACAACCAGTTTTGGTGGGCAAACAAATAATAATACAGTACTCGTACTCCTACTTCTATTCTTTGGTCGCAAGACGAACCACTTTGTTTTTGTGGCACAGATGTCGTATACAAATATATTGGAGCGATTTTTTTCTGATTCCAATGTCATATATGCAACGGGTAATTAACTGGCGCAAAATGTCGACCTTTTCCTTGATATGGTAGCCTTGATATTGTTGTTTATGCTGTTGATGTTTTCGCCAATTTGGCGTCAGGAAAAAATTGCGCCAATATGGCATCTGTGCCAAGAAGTGAATGATACTAAAGCTAAGGAACGATATGCTTCCAAAATTAGTGTTATTGCCGGTGTAGATCCATATAGTTTGAAAAAAAAATGATTTGAAGAAATATGTAGCGGATTTACACGACGTTAGTTATTTTAACATCGTAAACTATTTAGTTTATGGGCAAAGTTTTTATACTGAGAAAGACTTCAGGTGTTATAAAAGCCTTGAATCTTATAAACAATTTGCCTGCGACTGGGTAAGAGAAGTGCATTCTTTAAAAATCGGAGATTTTCATCTTGTTATTGGAAAAGTAAACATACATTTCTGTGCATGAATTAATAAAAATTCCATGTGATTGTGATTTAATTCATAATAAAAATCGTAAAATTAATTCACACAATATTGCGATGACAACCATCTCTGTCGCCTTTCTTCATACAACTTTTTTCTTATTATATTATCTGTCTTTGGAATGCCTGGTAATCTATAATAGGATTTATTATGTTCCCTATTCGAACGATTAACGCACATTTTTACACAACAAGTCGCTGGCATGGTGATGCGAACAAATGTGATAATTTACGTGATGACACCTGCAATAAGATATCACAATAATGTAAATAATCGCTCAGAAAAACTTTAAAATGTAGGCTCAAATTTATAAAGTGAAATCATTTTACATTTTCTACATTTTCTACAACGCGGGATAACCCACCATTGGCATAGGCTTCCAGATCCCGCGTTGCAAGTTTATTCAAAAAAAAAAATTACAATATTTAACAATAGTTTTAACAATAAGAAATAAAGGTAATAGTACAAATAATAATAATAGTAATTATAAATATAATAATAAAAGTAATAATAGAACAGATGAGCTGAGCGCTTTACAGACGAAAATGCGTATTATTTTCAACACGAATATGATTGATTAATTACAAATAGCAGCAGATGAATAAGATGTTCTTAAGCTCTACATATTCTCAGGTGCATTAGTTTAATAGTTTAATATCATGAGTTCAAGTGTTTTGTTGTGAGATAACTTTAAGGTTATGGATAACCTGAGTGTATGGCTGTTCTATGTACAAGAGTTTTCTAAATTTTATATTCTCGATTTAGTTAGGCACTGTTTGGCCTGAAGTTCATGTTTCTGTTCATTAGTGCTAATCTTGTTCATCTATTGGCATTTGTGGGTTTTGAAAAATTTGTTGATTGTTTTCTAGTAACCGCACACAATCTATTATTTTAATAAATAGCATTGGTGTTTTCAGCACAAATTTGAACCAATGGTGATGTTCTATTGTGGCTGATTTACGGATATGGAGGGTTGATGTTAATGGACAGCTGAGCACATAGTGAAGAGAGTTACCAATTTCACCACAGGTACACAGTGGCGACGGAGCTTTATTTATTTTGAATAGGTAGGACGGGAAGGGTCCATGATTAGTTGAGAAGATATACAGGTTTCTATGTACTAACATGAAGTCTGTTGATACTTTTGGACATAATTTGTAAGTAAATCTGCCAGTGGTACCATAATCCCACTGTTGCTGCCATTTGTCTATGGCTTCTTTTTTCAATTTCTTTTTAAGGTGTGAAGCTGGATATGGATGAAATATTTCTCGTACTTTAATATTTATTATTGCATCTTTGGCTAGTTGATCTGCATGTTCATTTCCTTTAACACCTGTGTGTCCCCGAACCCATTGAAATTTAATTGATTTAGATGTTTTCTGTAAGGCTATTATAATTTTTGATGTGATAAAATCTGTACTAAAAACGTTCTCCAATAATGCAAGACTTGACTGGTTATCTGTGTAAATGACGAAATTCCCGCCCCCTGAGGAGTCTGCCCATAATATTGCATCTAATATGGCGAGTTGTTCAGCTTGAAAGATTGAATTTGATATTTGTAACTTTATTTGATGAGTATGGATGCATTTCCCTTCTTTATAAACACAGAAAGCATACGCTGTGCCAGCATCTGATTTTGAGCCGTCAGTGTATATATTTATTGTTGAAGTGGATGGAACTCCTTCTTGTAGTAAAAGATAATCTTGATGTGGGGAAGGTATGGATGAGGATATTTTCGGTTGATAGAAGACTGGAAAGTTGTCCTCTATTGGAATCCCCAGACGTAGGACCTGTCCTGAAATTGCTAATGTATTTAATTGGATCGCCAATGGTTGAATGCCGCACAATACATTCAAAGCTGCCGTTGATGATTTTCTATAAGCTCTCGACAGAAGCAAAAGGCATTGTGTCTGAATTGCCGATAGTAGCCTGTAGCCATGTGAGACTGGTAGGTGTGGAAACCAACATGAAGCGGCATAGGATATTTTTTTTTCTAATATTTATAAGTACCAGATTTTTAAAATTTGCTTCGAAAGGCCTCCATATGCAGCGGCGAATTTTAGAAGATTTTGTGATATTTGATTAATTTCTATACGTTTTTTATTCAGGTGCGGAAGAAAAGACAGTGTTTTATCCAATGTTAAGCCCAAGTAGTCTATTGTATTTTCAGATTTATGGGAGTGCCCATCCAATTTATATATTGGTCCTCTCTTCAGGAAACGTGGTCTTCGAAGATTTAACACTACACATTTGTCATATGAGAACTTCATATCCGTTTGTTTCGCCCAATCACTTATTATTTGTAGTACCTCTCTTCCCATCTGCTCCAACTGTCTTCTTGTTTGGCCAAAAATAATTAGAAGAAGATCATCGGCATATGCTATTATCTTAAAGCCATGTTTCTTTAATATTCTCAGTAATTTATTCAGGAATATTCTCCAAAAAAAAGGTCCAAAACAGGACCCCTGTGGGCAACCTCTTCTAAACCAGTGGATCTTTTTTGACAGCCAATTCGGCATTGCTCCTCTTGTTGAAAGAAATGATGCTGCTATGTTTATTAATGCTTGTTTTAGTTTTAGGAATTTTAATTCTTCTAAGGTCTCTGGCCAGGGTAGTCGGTCAAATGCATTCTTGAAATCTAGGGATATTAGGGAAATATAATTATTTTTCTCTTTGAGCAGATTTATAAATGAGAAAAGTTCGGCTATCGCTGACTCCGTCGAACGACCTTCTTGGAAGCCATGTTGTGATTTTTGTAGTTCTTTTTGGCTGCATAAGTTAAAGTTTATCTTTTTTAATAATAGTTTTTCATATATTTTACCGAATATTGGCAGTATGGAGATTGATCGATACGAAGATGCGATGTTTGGTTTTTTAGAGGGCTTTATGAAATAAACCAATTCTCCAATCTTCCATGTTTTGGGGAAGTAATTTAAATATAGCAGAACATTGTACATTTCTAGTAAGAGAAACTTATGATGCTTGAATAATTGTCGTACTATGTTATGATCAATTTCATCGGGCCCCGGGGCTTTGTTCCTGTTGAATGAGTAGATGACATTTTTAAGTTCTTTTAAAGTAAAATTTTCAATTGCCTCTGCCTTCTGCTGGTTAAATATTGAGTCCGCTGGCATTTTTGATTGGCCAAATATTTCTGTGGTTAGAGTTTCGTAGAATCCTTCTGCTGTTTCCGTTTCTTCCTCTTGTTCTTCTAATGAATACAGTTCTCGATTATGATAATTTTTAAAAGCTACTTTTTTTATTTTTCCATAAGGGTTTTTGGATTGTGTACAAAATCTTGTCCATGCCTGTTTTTTTGCGTTCAAAATTGCTTTTTTATACATGGCTCTTTGTGATTTAAATTTAATTATATCTTGTACTGTAGCTGTTGGGAGCTTTGTTTTTCTTCTTAGTGCCCTAACTAAATTACGTTTTGTGCGTAGCTCATCGTTCCACCATGTTATCTTCGGTTGGTGAGTGGTTTTTCTTTTCTTGAGTGTCTGATCACATGTTCTTTTAAGTAGTTGGTAAAATTCTTCATATTTTTCTTCAAATTCCTCAGTGGTTTTTATATTTTTGAAGTTGAAATTTTGCTGGTTTAATTCTTTTTTAATTTTATCGTTGAATTTTTTAAATGATGTTTGTTTTGTTCGATATCATCTGTTTGGTAACTGCAGGATTTCAATATTAAAGCTCGATGTGATCAGTCTATGATCTCCAAAGTCCATATCTGGGTGTACCATCCAGTTGTCCAGTAAAGGAAACAGTGACATTGATGATAGTGTAACATCGGGCCAGCCTTTTCTTAAAGTTGTATTGTCCTTTTTATTAATTAATTCATACGTTGGTAAACTATGGGGATCGTTTAGTAACAAGAGTCTTTTCGTTGCCATATGCGATATTAATTTTTGCCCTTTGTCATCATCTTTTTTGTAACACCACAAGGCACTGTGTGCGTTTAGGTCTCCAGCCAATAACAATAAACTGCTGGAGCCTGTTACTTCTAACCAATCATTAAGATCATTTTGTAAATCTGTTGACGGGGGTGAATATTGTGATCCTATTGTTAATAAATTATTTATTAATTGAATGTTGATGAAGACTGAATGGTTGTTTTTCTTAATTTGAATATGGCTAATTGAAGGGTTTAGTATTATAATGCAGCAATTTTTTGCTACTGAGAAGTAATACGGTGTTGAAAGTGGTAGTCCTAAAGGGCGATTATCTGAGATATAGTAGTCTTGGAGGCAGGATATATCTATTTTTTCCTTTATTGCATGACGTATGTAATCTGCTGTCGCCGTTTTTCTGTTTTGCAGATTAATCTGGGCTATTGTTAAAGTATTTATGGAAATTGGCTGTTTGGTGTTATTGTTGATATTTGATGATGATGCTGAAGAAGAGGGTTTGGAGATACCGGAAATGTTCTCTATGTTGAATATTGCGCCTGCGAAAGGTTTAGACGTTGGTTTCTATTATAATAAAGGTTTTGAAAAACTTGACATTGGCTCGACGACGCACTATGCCTGTATTCAAAGCGGTTACCAAAATTGTCCACTGAGTTGAAACAATTTACGCACTGGTGCTGTTCTGGGGTACGCTTTTTAGGACAGTAATCTGATTTGTGGTTATGCATGCAATATTCGCATGTCTGTTTTCTTAGACATCTTTCTATTTGGTGTCCGAAAAGCTGGCAGTTACTACATCTTATGAGTGGAGTGTAGTGTGATATTCTACAAGATGCTAAGCCGATAAAGATTCTACCTTGTGTTAGTAACTGAAATGCTTCTCGTTCTTCTAGTTCTATCATTAATTGATAGAATTTGTTTTTTGGTCGTGAAATTACCTTTTGAGTATTATCTTTTATGTCGTGGTTTAATTCCTATTTCAGAAATGTATATGGCCCTTGAATGGCCGCTTATCGAATTCCGATGACACGATAAGTGGCCGATTATCGCATTCTCATCGGAGAGGGATGAATTTCATCGGCAATTACTCAGAAATGTCTCATTGGCCTGAGATCTATGGATGATCGTAATCTGATGAATTTTAGAAAAATATATGATGAAACACCGAGGAGTACGATTTGATAACGATGCACTTGCGATGACTTTTAGATGAGTTATCAAGCAAATTCTGATTAGAAAGCGATGAATTATAGATTGGTTGGTTGGGTGTATAAATGAAAGCGATTTCAGAATATTTATTTTCGAAATATACATACATTAAAATTTTAAGCGTCAAAAATGTAAATACATTCTTTTAATTTCTATTAGCTTTACTACAATCGTTTGAAACAAAATATTTAAACAAAATTATCCAAATTGTATTTTTATTTTTTGAAGGAGGGGGAGGGGTGAGCTGAGTTAGAAAGAGTTCCATATGTTTTTATTTCTTAACAAATACTACTCCTTCATTTAAATAATCCTATTAAATTCTATTATTTAACCTCATCCTAAAGCCTTTTATTTTAAATCAATTAAGTTTGCTTGTTTTCAACAAACTGATTTAAAAAAAATCAAATGCATTTTTTAAATATTAATATTCGACTAACAATTACCACTCTTATTGTTTATCATTATGTTTGATAGAAATATTTTAAAAGAATTTTATTAATTCTAAATTATTGTTCTGCTTTGATAAGTTTTTGCCCCTTAAATTTTTCATTATAAAATATGAAAGGTTATTCCTTTCATTTTATTAGACTTTAAAAGACGAAAAATGCAATTGGGCCTTTTTCTACCAAGGTACATGAATAATTCAGTAAGTTATACTATTGTATAAACACTCATAACTCAAAAGAGTATATATTTTTAATTAAGCATATTTATTGGAAAGGGGGGGGGATTCAGGTGTCTAATTAGGTAGAATTTCGGTCTGTTCAGAGATCCTTGACAAGAGGCGTACAAAAGCAAAGGGCATCACACCCTCCTCGTTTAAATAAAGACCATTTTTTATCACACGAACTGTCCAAACACATACCCATATTTGGCAATAAACCGTTTTTCCCAAAAATAAATACTTTGAACCAGAAAATTTATTTAATTAAATGTGCCTTGCCTCTATTTAGTAGTGATTTGAAATATACTTTATTTCATTAAATAAATTTCTGGTTTAAACTTTTTTTCTTCTTTCACTACGTGGGAAGGTGGTAATAAGTATACTTATTACAATTTCTTTGTTAAGTATTTGATAATTCATATCTGTAAAGTGCAAAAAAATAAAACTCTTGAAGAAGCACACTGTAATAACAGATTATATTTCTAAAACAAATGTATGAATTAGGTTCAGCTTTGCAAGTCCCATTTTTAAGTCAAATCAATTTCATTTAACCCCTTGAGAGGCAAGTGATTGCGTTCCTGTAATGTTGAATTCACACCGGGATCTTTGAAAAATTCCGTTTCAAAATAAAGAAAAGCAATTTTACAAGTTTTTTCCATCAAAGTTACAAAAATAAAATTTATTTAGAAGTTTCCGGTGCAAATCTCGATTAAACTTAGGTGGGATAAAATATATCCCATCGTCCCTCAAGGGGTTAATATTCACAACTTTCACACCTATGGTTAATTTCTTTTCTATTAGTCTTATGTCAGGCTGATACTTCACGATTGTATTGTCTGTGAAAACCCTAACTGTAGGGAAGGTAGGGGATTTCCCCCCTCTGAAATATTTGTATCTTAATATGATTTAAGAAAAATTGACAGAAAAACTATTTAAATTAATATTTTACTAATTATTGATCAATCTAATTGTCAAATGTATTTGAAAATAACTTTTTGAGACTTTCTGATAATTTTTTTCCCACAACACTGCTGTTATGATTTTTTTCATTCAAAACATTTACATAAATTTATATTTATTATGGAATTGGGCTTCATTAACCCCTTGAGCTCTGATGGTTGAATTTTCTACCACTTAATTTTAATTAAAAAATGTCACAATGACACCGGAATATTCGACCAAATTTATTTGAAAAAGGTTTAATGCCTTTTTTCATGTATTTCGTAAACCGAATTTTTTCTTAGAAAGATACTGGTGCCAATGTGACAGTTGGAATTTTGAAGAAATTTACCCGCCAGAGCTCAAAGGGTTAAGCAGCACAGGATCAACATTCTCTGGAAGTGTAGGAAAAAATATTTTCAACACCTAGACTTATGCATCCCCATAGGTCACAATAGTTGAATGCGGACAAATCCACACAAAGTGGAATAAGCAAAGGCTTTAATGCTCGTGATATTTAAAATGTTTAACATTTAACTGATTTTGTTTATTAATCCATAAATTTCTGATTGAAACAAAATTTAAAATACTATTGTAGTAATTATACAGTCAAACCTCGTTAACATAAATCTCAAGGCAAATTAAAAGTTTTTTCCTCATGTTATCATCAATAGTTTATATTATTATTAATAAAACCGTTGTATTAATTTTGACAGGCATTGTAGGAAAAATTCATATTAAAAGTACACCAGGTTAATTCTGTACATGTTAATGAGGTTTGAATGTACTTTTTGTTGTTTAATAGCAACAGCCATCTCCTGTTACTTTCTGTTTAGATATTAGGGCAGATAACTGAAAAAAATACATTATCTTAATTAGATTTTTTTTCAGTTTTATATCTCTATGCCTATATAAAATATCACATTAATGTTAGCTATTTTATCTTATTGTTTCTAAACTTGAAGTGTTGTTTTAAGAATCTACATATACTATCTGCATTTTTTAATTACCAAATGAATAAAATACCCTAATTTCTAGTGCATAATCTGCTGAGAAATTTTAATAAATAAGATTTATATTATTTCTATTTTTTACATATTATGCAACATATTTAAATAAACTTTATTGGTCTAAAACTTATTTGATTGGCTGCAAACTATGTACATCTGAAATTAGCGTACACAAAAAGTACTTAAATTCTGTTCAATTAACTTACTCATTTAATATAAATGTATTATTTGAAAGTTTTATTAAGGTTAAACAATGACAGAAAAAAAAAAAATGTTGTTGCTTCTTCCTGTAACCCTTCGTATAAATCGAAACAAAAATCTTCCAAGTTAAAAAAGTTTCTGAAGCAATTAATTGTCACAGATGACTCAAATGTTGCTTTGTACATTCACATCCCATAAAAAGTAGAAATAATAAAAAATTTATTGAATATTCATGCATAAGAATTTAATGAGGACACCAGTTTCAAAACTCCTTATCTAAAAGTTAAAAAATACGAGTTTTCTCTGTCATTCCATTCTACTGGTACTGGTGGACATGAATCTGGAAAACAATACCATCTGCAAAACACTAGCTTTATTGTGTATTTCTGGCATTGTAAAATCTTGGTTTACAATGAAAACCAATGGACGCGATCAGAGGTTTTTCACGATTTCCCAAAATTTGATTTACTGGATAAGGCAAATTTTGAAACTCACATACTCAAATATAGCTAATAATTTCCAAATCAAACATGAATTAACTCATTTGATATAAATTTAAGATTTATTTATTTTTAAATAACACATAACATACACATCAAAAGAAATTCAAAGTAAGATTAAATATATAAGTGCATCAATTACACTGTTTTTATTTATAAATAATGTTCCAACAGGAACAAACAAAAACTAATGCGTTTAAAATAACTTTGGAAAAAAAATTCTCAAGAGAAATTGATCTTTATTTTGTATCTGGAGAATTACATGAAGTATCTTGTTTTAGAAGTGTTCTGGTCAAAGTATCAAACTGTACGGAATGACACCTTTTCTTAAGCGTAGGTAACATATTCCATTTTCTGCAGTATAGAGGGGGATCTCATGAATGTCAGCAGATGTAAAATGCAGTTCACAAAGCTAGACAAAAAGAGAACAAAATAGTAAATTTTTATGCATAATCATGTGTATGTATATACATATTAAAGTGTGGTTTATTTCAGTTAGCTTTATTAAGTACACTTGTAGTATTTTATTTCCATGGGAGAGATATGGGGTCATTCTAAAAAAAAAAAAAAAAAAAAAGTCCATTTTGAAATTTTTAAGAAAGAAAAAATATCTTTTGAGATGGTTGAATACTAATTCAAAAATAGAAACTGAAGGTGGATTTATGATTTTGGCCTCAGCTTAGCATTTTTTTTTTTTTATTTATCTTGGATTTTTTGGGTCTGCGCAATTTGAAATAATTGTAAAAATTTTGGTCTGTGCAGACCATTAATGCCTACTGTTATTTAACATCTGTTAATTTTTCTATATACAAGCTAAAATTAACAAAGATAAAACTTTCCAATAGCAACCTGCAAATTTACAAAGAAAAAAAAATTAAGACTTCATATACAAAATTACACTTTGTTTCTACAAACAGTTTCAGCGTTATTAACCATTTTACAAAGAAGCAAGATGGAGATTTTCTCCATATTGAAACCTGGCACTTATATCAATATACCCTACAGATTTCACCCAAAATATTATTTCAAACAACAACAACAACAAAAAAAACAGCTTTTTGCTATGAAGAAAAGGCGGTTTTATGATTTCATTGGATTTTCTATAATTTTCTTTAAAGGCAGTATACCATTCATTGTGTCGAAAAGTAGGTCAATTTCTTTTCTTTTAGTACATAGAAAGAATAAAGTAACATAAAAACTGAATTTACCCAGTTATTATTCATAGTTTGTAGTATAACAGATATTTTTATTATACAACAACAACTATTACAACTGATAGAGATATTGTCAGTTGCATATACAACATTTTTAGCTTGACATGTAAAATATACAGTTTAAATGGATCAACCAATCACATTTTTTCTTTTTGGAAATAGCAGAATATTTTGTTGTAATAATAATATATTCTTTGAGCTACACTGCAGTTAGAGAAAAAAGGTTGGAAAAGATGACACTTTTTTTCTAAAAACAATTCCCCCCCCCCACACACACACACCCCAAAAAATTAAATTTCAATGAGCTCCTGTAAAATTTGTAAAAAGTTTACACCACCATTGTTATTTTATGTCACACAGACCTTTCGATTCGAGACAGATTGCAGACAGTTTGAAGCGAAAATTTTACATTTTTGGCTTTATTTTCAGTCACACAGATTAAAATTTTACAATATCTGTTTTATTTCAGGCCCCATGTGCAGAAACCAAACAAACAAACAAACAAAATCTACAATTTTGTATAATTTTATTCTTGCAAACCCGAGGAGAAAAAAAATGGCCAAATTTTCACAATTTGTGTTATAAAATTTAAAATATATTTCAAAATCAATATTTCTAAGTGGAAATAATGCCCTTCAGAGAAACACTTGAAAAAGCTAGCCCCCCCACCCCACCCCCAAATTGGCATTTATCTTTGCATTTTCTAAAACTTTAATTCAATCAAGAATTGATTAATTAAAAATATTCTTTAATTAATTAAAAATCAAATAAATTACTTTTAATAAACTCTTGTTAAAATTATGTTCATTATTTTACTTAGATTAAATAATGATACAGTTGTGAAAGCATGAGAGAATTTGAAAAAAAAAAAACGACAGTGGATTTTTTCAAGTAGGCCTGCTCGCAAACCTTCCAATTGATAAGAATAAGTGATTTAAGATAATACTATGTCCAGTAATACTATTATGTAGAAAAGTATTACTCATCCTTGTTGAAATTATGACTTTAAAAGG
The DNA here is from genome assembly GCA_963932465.1 of Maratus speciosus. Classification (NCBI taxonomy): domain Eukaryota; kingdom Metazoa; phylum Arthropoda; class Arachnida; order Araneae; family Salticidae; genus Maratus; species Maratus speciosus. The sequence goes on along the minus strand of OZ010799.1, from coordinate 280,661,097 downwards.
GATAAAATATATTGAAGGGTTTCGGTAATTTTTGCTTTTTACAATTCTCCCTGAAAATTTTAATAATGAATTTTTCATATCTGTACCATGTTTGAAAATTGTCCGACCAATGTTGTAAACCGCATTTCAAAATTTCCAACTCATTTTTCATCAACTCATTTCCAACTCAACCAAAATTAGGTGTCCTTTTTTAATGACACCACCCTCGAAAGGGTTAAACGCTATATATGAAAACATAAGTTTTGGCTACTCCCCTTTTACCAATTTTTCTGTAGCTGTCATATTAGCATCTTTTTGTTTTCTATGGACTCTTAAAATATTATTTTTCATGTTTTCTCCAATGCTGAAGCTGGCATTACTTGCAACAAATCCATTTTTCTATACTAACTGCTTTAAACAATGCTTTCACATTTTTTCCAATACCGAAGTTAGTCGTCACTAGCAACAAATCTACTTTTTCCTATTTTCTACTAAGCCATCTGCTTTAATCTATGTTTTCTCTTTCTGCCAATGCTGAAACCAGCCATCAACTGCAACAAATCCACTTTTCTCCCATTTTCTCTGCTAAATCATCTGCTTTTTGTCACATGAGTAGACCACTGACTCTTGCATCTTTTTTGCCGATTGTTTGAAAACAAAAATGTCATCATCTTTTCCACTTCAGTTTGTAATATTCTGTATTACCATTTTTTTTCTTTTTTTTATTAAAAAACTTTCGATTTTTAAAGATTTTGCACATAAGAGGTTGAATAATTTTTAATTGAACTGCAGCATTGTGTTGGCTCATTTGAGGTAAAATATAACAATGTAAAATCTAATTTTTTTTTAATACTTAAATCCATTTGCTTTTCATTCATAGTAGCCGTTGCCATTGACTTTCAAAGATAATTGAACAATATACAACTTACCACAACTGGTTGTCTGATATAGGTCAAAACTGGGAAATTTCATTAGCGGCCACTGGCTGGTAGAACTAGTTTTTTAAGTGGCCACTTTTTTATTTAAAAATACTAAACAGTAAAATTTCTATAAATATTCATCTAAAACTGAACAGCCCAAATAAATATGTTAATGTAAATATATTGGAACCCAAAAAAAGCAGAATCCTTGATGAAATGCAAGAAAATTTTATTCTCTCCTTGTAAAAAAGTGACTGGAAGGTGGCCGCTGATAGACAATTTTTCACTGGCCACTTTTTCTCATTTACTGGAACCTGTGGCCGGTGGCTAGTGCTAATTTTGACCTTTATTGTCTGACTAGAACTTTATTTGATAACGAAATAAATGGTTACGTGACGCTGCTAGCAGGTACATAATTTTTGTTCCCATTCCGAGGTTTACTGAAGCTTTGCCCTTGCAGCAGCTGTTGCGAGCTACTCACCTACATTCCTTAATTGACTGCATATTCCCATGTCATGCATGCATCTGCAACGTGATCACAAAAAATTCATAGGGATAAATTGCTACATTTTTTCTTATTTAGAATTCATGCCTTGAAAGGGCTTTTTAACAGAACTTCGCTTGTAACTGCTGCTGAAAAGGCAATACCATTAAACAAAGTATTTATCACACAGAGCGATGCTTTTAGCATGAATTGTTAGGTCGGGACATGATGATTTTGATAACACTAACAGGCTGATATTACACATAATCACATTAAGCAGCATCTGCTGCAAAAAGTAGTTTCTTTAGCATAAACATAATTATAATTACCCTTAGATTTCTCTTAAAAATCACGATGCAAGGAAACACTGTTTGCATTCTCAGAGAGTGGTCTCATAGGAATTTCAAGAACATCCTAAGGATAAAAAAAAATTAATATAAAAAAAATAAAATGTATTGCATTTCATTAAAGTACCGAGACACAAAAAAAAAAAGCAATTGCATAAAATTTCTGGATTTCTTGATGTTTTTCAGGTGCAACGCTAAAAGTTAAGAATCATAAAATAGAATTTTTTTTTAAAGATAAGGAATTTTAACGTACAAATAGTATTGACTCTAGGCTAATTTGGAAGGGCATAAAAAAGCACAGTGGACCTTTTCAAACTACGTTATGCACCCAGTGGTCCTTACTGCTCTTTTGGATGCACCCTTTTCATTTAATTTCATTGCAAAGTACGTCAATCGGCTGCAATAAAAAAATTTGAATTTCACTAATTGGCTGAGGGGAAAAAATAGCAAAATTCATCGAATATGGGAAGGGAATGCGAAATTTATCAATTGGTCATAGAGAAGGGGAAAAATCGAGAAATTTGTCAACTCCATGCAAGAATATAACTGCAAAATCAATTAATTGTGATCGATTGATGGGGAAAAAATATCAAATTGTCTATCCACCTCATAATAAAAAAATCATGCAATTTTTCAATGCAACAGAGGAAAAACAGAGTAATTTTGTGAATCAGTCAGAAGACGAAATGGCAGGATTTATAAATCGGTCGAAAAATTTCATAATTGGTCAAGACAGGGCTTGAAATTAAATTTTTCTTAGGAAGAGAGTCTCCCTCGTAACATTTATAAATGGAGGTGGAGTTGAGCTGTTTGAGGGAGGAAGGGGGGGGGGGAGGGAAAAATCTTTAAAATTCACTGTTATTTTACATGCTATTTAAAGTAATACATTAACACGGACATGACAAAATACCATTGAAGCAATTTAAATCAACAATTCAGAATAATTAGTATGCAAAATTTTTTCAATAAGGAAGAAAATCAAGCTGTTATACAGTCTATTATTCAACTTTCAATCAAATGTCATGAGTTCTTACAATGGGGTTGTTAAATGTAGTTCAGAAATTGGTTTTTATTCGATTTTGTGCCCTGAATTTCCTTTCAGAAGGTAAAATTGTGACAGACAGCACAAGCTCAACATTTATAACTTTGGAAATTATTGAAAACGTATGATTATGCTCGCTTTAAAAAATTTCAGGAAACTTTGCAATATTTAACGTGCCTCCATTTTTAACTACTTGCATGAACAATGTATATTCGCTGATGGCATCATGAATATCCATTTCAGAATGAAATTGTTTTATTATATCCTTAACTAAATTATAGTCAAAACAGGACTCCCTCGCATTTTCTTTGATTAACAAACTGACTGTTGAAAAATCAGAATTTCGTCCAATCTATGGCAAAAAGTAACCGTTAAATTTGCAGTTGATTCAGAATAATAAAAAAAAAAATAAATCAAAATCTGAAATTTACAACAAATTTTCTGAAAGGTTACAGCAGATAGGTGAGGGGGGGGGGAAGGGAGAGCAATCAATCCTCTTCTGGAGCTAATTATTTTTGTTGCAAGTTGAATAAACTTTGTTTTTGGTTCGGGTCGATTTCAGGCTGAGCATACATTCCTGCAAGTTGGGTTCAGGTTAAAACCAATTTTTCAAAAGTTAGTTCAGTCTATTATTTCAGATTAACCCCTAGGGGTCGAGCGATCGGTATATGTGCCACTTAAGGTACTCAGAATCCTTCATTATTCTCACCAGTTATTTTTTAATGTAAAATTTACCTTATTTAATCAGAGCATTTTCGCGATTCAACTAAAGAAAGTTTTCTGTTTTTAAAAACCAGTGGTAAAAGATTAAAATTAAGCCTTAAAGGGCTCTCATCACCAAGGGGTGAAAAACTATACCTATAATAATAAACAAATATTTGTATGTGTGTGTGTGTGCTGTTTTCTAAAGAAACCGCAACTTTTTTCTGCGAACCATTCACAAAATTTGCGTTTTTTCGACGATGACCTTTGATGGAATTTGTATTTTTTAAGAGGACCTTTGACTACTAAATTCAAGTTTTTGGCATCCTACGAAGAAATTTGAGTTTTCGACATCCTTCAAAGAAATTTGAGTTTTCGACATCCTTCGAAGAAATTTGAGTTTTCGACATCCTTCGAAGAAATTTGAGTTTTCGACATCCTTCGAAGAAATTTGAGTTTTCGACATCCTTCAAAGAAATTTGAGTTTTCGACATCCTTCGAAGAAATTTGAGTTTTCGACATCCTTCGAAGAAATTTGAGTTTTCGACATCCTTCGAAGAAATTTGAGTTTTCGACATCCTTCGAAGAAATCTGAGTTTTCGACATCCATCGAAGAAAATTGAGTTTTCGACATCCTTCGAAGAAATTTGAGTTTTCAGCATACTTTGAAGAGATTTGAGTTTCCGCGATCCTTCGAAGAAATTTGAGTTTCCGTGATCCTTCGAAGAAATTTGAGTTTCCTCGATCCTCTGACAAAATTTGATTTTTTGCGATCCTTTGACAAAATTTGAGTTTTCACGATCTTTAGACAAAATTTAAGTTTTCGCAATCCTTTAATGAGATTCATGTTTTTTCTGTGATTCTTTGATGAAATTTGTGTTTTATTCATGATGTTTGATTAAAATGTTTTTTCTGCGAACAACTGACAAAATCAATTTTTTTGGTGACCATTTGTCACTTTTTCAGTTATATATTTTTTATGTCTGAATTTCCAGACTGATGACTGATTTTTCATAATTTTTTGAACTTAATGCATTAAATTTTCTAAAAATTCGGATAAGAATCACCCCCCCCCCCACCCGAATTCATTAATTGGCCATGAAAAATAACACAAAACTTGTCAATCAATCTTGGGGGAAAACCCCACAAAATTTGTTGATCGGTCAAGGGAAAAAAAATTTAATTTCAACAACCTTTCATGGTAAAAAACTCGCAAATGTATCAACAATCGGTTGCACAAAAATATCACTAATTTGCACTCATTTTTTAAATAATTTTTAGCATTTTTCTGTTGTTCAGGGGGGGGGGGGGTCATTATCCACCTTCTTGGATCAGGACTGAAACTAGCCTTTTTTGCACCCGGGGCAAACATGGATTTTGACGCACCTTCCCCCCTCTTCTGCAAAGTATATTTACGAAGAGAATTTTACTAATTTTGTTTTTTTATCAGACTTATTTTAAAATTTAAAATATGAAATCATAAAATATGTAATACTGAACTACGTAATTTACAATGGCAGATCCCAGGGTGGGGCGATGGCCAACAAAAATATTCTAAATAAACTTTGATCTCCTTCTTGGTACGTTTCCAAACAAAAATCACCAAATTGGCACGTTTTAGCGTTTTGTCTCTCAGATTTCCAAACTCTTGGAGACACCACGCAAAAGTGTGCCTTTTAAGATGGCGACAATCAAAATAAAGCAAAAATACATATTTTAAAACACAGAAAATACACAAATGTTGAAAAAAAAATCATACATGAACTGTTCGTTAATAATTTTGCTACCTGTACAAGAAAAATGTAGTACACACACCTACTTTTAAATACAAAACAACCCTTTTTCAGTTTAAAAAGCATATATAATATTAAGCTTTGACAGAAATTAATCATTTTTTTCCCTTTAATACATAATTAAATAACATTAAAATTCAAAAAGAATTTAAAATTATTTCATTTTTTAAATAATGTTTAGCATTATTCTGTTGTTCAGGTGATAGGGGGGGGGTGGACATGCTCATGATCCACCTCTTGGATCCACCATTGTTTACCAGGCATAAAAAAAATGCAGTACCTGCTACCGTTCTGCTACTGAGTTGCAGAGTACCCAAATGAAACTGCACTTTGATCCCCTTCTTGGTGCATTTCCAAAAAAATCGCCAAATTGGCCCGTTTTTGTGTTTTGTCTCCTAGAATCAAAAACTCTAGGAGACATCATGCAAAAGCATGCATTTAAAGATGGCAACAATAAAAATAAAGCAAATATACATATTTTAAAACACAGAAAATACACAAATTTTGAGAAAAAAAATCATACATTATCCGTTTGTTAATAATTTTACTACCTGTACAAGAAAAATATAGTACACACACCTACTTTTAAATACAAAACAACCCTTTTTCAGTTTAAAAAGTATATATAATATTAAGCTTTGACAGAAATTAATCATTTTTTCCCTTTAATACATAATTAAATAACATTAAAATTCAAAAAGAATTTAAAATTTCATTTTTTAAATAATGTTTAGCATTATTCTGTTGTTCAGGTGATGGTGGTGGTGGTGGTGGTGTGGGGGGGGGGGTGTCATGCTCATGACCCACCTCTTGGATCCACCATTGTTTACCAGGCATAAAAAAAAAATGCAGTACCTGCTACCGTTCTGCTACTGAGTGGCAGAGTACCCAAATGAAACTGCACTTTGATCCCCTTCTCGGTGCGTTTCCAAAAAAATCGCCAAATTGGCCCGTTTTTGCGTTTTGTCTCTTAGAATCCCAAACTCTAGGAGACATCATGCAAAAGCATGCATTTAAAGATGGCAACAATAAAAATAAAGCAAAAATACATATTTTAAAACACAGAAAATACACAAATTTTGAAGAAAAAAAAAATCCTACATTATCCGCCTGGTAATCATTTTATTTTCTGTACAAGAAAAATGTATACACACCTACTTTTAAATACAAAACAACACTTTTTTAGTTAAAAAATATATACAGTAGACTCCCTCAAATCTGCACAGCTTGGGACCAGAGGTTGTGCGGATTTTATAATTTTGCAGATTTCTGGTTATTGTTTTGTTTACATTTTTTAAACAGTAATTTGAATGTAGCTAATGATGTAATCGAAATTATATGAATGCTTGCAATATAGCAAAATATTAAAATAGTAAAGTATTAAACTAAAATAATAAACAGTAAGATAATTTTAAAAATGATTAATATTTTTAAATAAAAATAAAGTTAAATTATTAAAAATTAAATAATGTATAATTAAATATGCATAATAAAGATGAATTATTGAATGAAACTTTCCTCTTAAAGGTACCATGTTAATAATTTCACATAAAAATCATAAAGTAAGGAAGTTGTATTTAAGGTTTAGTCAGATTTAATATGCAAAAAAGTTTGATTGATACATATATATATTTAGTAAAAAGATTGTGATTATTACCAATGATATTGGCAATCTCTTGATTTTTACCAGAAATAAATTTATACTTATTTCATAAAAAACCATGAGTTCAGTCATTATCTGTAATTACATATTAAAATACATGCAGAATAATTATATAAAACTAAAAAATTCTGTAATTGTGTTCTGGCATCTGAACTAAAACTTTCATTGTTTACATCTGTAATGATGTGTGGATTTTAGGTTTGCAGATTTGAGGGAGTCTACTGTATATATTAAGCTTTGACTGCAATTAATCATTTTTTTCCCCTTTAATACATAGTAATTAAATAACATTAAAATTCAAAAAGAATATAAAATATATTTCATTTTTTAAATAATTTTTAGCATTTTTCTATTGTTCAAGGGGGGAGGGGATTACCACCCCTCTTGGATCAGGGCCGAAACTAGCCTTTTTTGCACCCGGGGCAAACATGTATTTTGCCCCCCCCCCCCCCTCTTCTGCAAAGTATATTTAGAAAGAGAATTTTACTAATTTTCTAATATTAGACTTACTTTAAAATTTAAAATATGTAATACTGAACTACGTAATCTACAATGGCAGATACAAGGGGGAGATGACTGGCGTCAGAGGGGGGGGGGGGGGGCATGAACACCAACAAAAATATTCTACTTTAATCCCCTTCTTGGTGTGTTTAAAAAAAAAATCCCCAAATTGGCAAGTTTTTGCGTTTTGTCTCCCAGATTTTTAAACTCTAGGAGACACCACACAAAAGTATGCATTTTAAGATGGCGACAATCAAAATAAAGCAAAATTACATATTTTAAAACACAGAAAATACACAAATTTTGAAAAAAAAAATCATTAACCGCCCTGTAATAATTTTATTTTCTGTACAAGAAAAATGTACAGTTTGTACTACAAACACCTACTTTTAAATAAAAAACAACCCTTTTTCAGTTTAAAAAAAAATATATATATATTAAGCTTTGACTTGACAGCAATTAATCCTTTTTTTCTTTTAATACATAATTAAATAACATTAAAATTCAAAACTAGTTAAAAATATATTTCATTTTTTAAATAATTTTTTGCATTTTTCTGTTGTTCAGGGGGGGGTGTCATTATCCCCCCCTCTTGGATCCGCCATTGTTTACCAGGCATAAAAAAATGCAGTGCCTGGTGCCGTTCTGCTACTGAGTTAGAGTACCCAAATTAAACTGCACTTTGATCCCCTTCTTGGTGTTTTCCCAAAAAAATCACCAAATCGGCACGTTTTTGCGTTTTGTCTCCCAGAATTTCCAAACTCTAGGAGACATCACGCAAAAACGTTCACTTTAAGATGGCGACAATAAAAACAGCGTTCGAAATCCTTGGTGGTCCGCTGGTCCGAGACCACCAAAAATTCAATCGGACCACTAATTTGAAAAATTTAATGGTCCGCAGGACCAGTAACTTCCCTCCCCCTCTCTGAAAGGTAAACATAAACTTTCCTGTCCCTGAGAAAACTGCAATCAAACACAAATCGCATAATTTTATTTAAAACAATAAATTTTAAAAAATAGCATTAAACCTTAGTCAGTTGAAATTAGTGGTACTTTGGCCGAGTAGCGGAGTACCGAGTAGTTGTGTAATAAGAAAAAAACACTGATGTGCACATAATGTGAGCTTGTGTGTACATATATATATATACACCTGTGTGTACATACATATAATATACATATATAGTATATATAAATTAACTAATTAAATTTGAAATTTATTTGTGCACTTTTTAAAGACAATTTTTGACAATTCAAAACGGTAGCAAAAAAAGAGAATTGACACATAGCAAGTACAATTATTAACCGATATAAAACTAAAACATTCTTCAACCCTCAATTTATTCTGATACCTGAAATCTGTTTATGAAAAATAAAAATGTTTGTTGGTTACTGTAACAATTCATTGAATAATGCAAAACATGTCATATTTATTTTGTAACTGTACCTTATTTTCTTTTGATTAAAAATAAAAAGAGAAAAATAAAAAGAAGGGTACAAAAAGAGATACAGACTTTCTTAACAGAAGACTTATGTAAAACTGACGCTCCACTTGCATGGTAGGGGGGAGGGAGGATTTCAGATTATGTGCAGCCTTGCAAAAAAATTCTTAGTGCACCTTCAACCACTGTTTATTCTGAACGTATATTTTCAGAGGCAGGATAAATTTACAGTAGTAAAAGAAATGCCCTGTTTACTGGCGTTTGGTGTTTTTGCACCATAATTTGAAATATAATAAATTTAATTATTAATTTTTTAATTGCATTTTCAGTTTCTTTATCCAAAATAAGTCTTTTCTGTTTTCCTATATATTTAAAAAAAACTTATTTTTATTTGTATAAATATGAAACTAAATTTTAATCTGGAATTATTTTATGAGGGGTTTTGTTCTTAACTTTTTCTATATTTTGTAGACATATTGTTAAATACAGAGTAAATAATTTTATGAATTATTGCATACATTATACATTGATATTCGAATAACTTTTTACAGATCAGTTATAAGATCATATGCTTAAAAAATGAAATTCTTACAACTACTCGGCCAAAATTTCACCGAGTACCGAGTACTCGGCAAATTGGCCGATTACCGAGTATTTACCGAGTACTCGGTACGGCTCCAGTTGAAAGAGATAATCTGAAATGAAATATTTAATTAATAATTTTATAGTTTTTCTTTATGTACTGTTTAATTTTTAACAAATTATTATTTTACATTTTATTATGATGAAAATTTTGGATAACTGCAAAGGAAGTTTCACCCTAGGAAGGGAGAGGGTCACTCAAAGGGTTAAAGGGACGTAATAGAATTTTATGTAGCAGGCTAGTGATGATTACAGCGGACCAGTAAATTCTTATGCTTACTGGTCCTTGGGACCAGTGACTTTTATATAAGAATTCTACCGCTGAAAAATAAAGCAAAAATACATATTTTAAAACACAGGAAATACAAAAATTTAAAAAAAAAATCACACATTATGAGTCTTGTAATAATTTTACTTTCTGTACAAGAAAAATGTACACACGCCTACTTTTAACAATTTCGAGGGCGGCGTCCTTAAAAAAGGACACCTAAATTTAATTCCAAAACTAACAAATGGCACCAAGAATATTTAATTAAAATCTTCCTATTATAATGTACGCGAAAATAAGCAAGTTCGCATTTTCTAATAAATTTGTTTATAAATTCCGGTGTCAGTCCATTATTGCATCGGTTTATGAACAGAATTACTCTGCACCGGTAAAGGTTATATACCACAAAACAACCATATTTTAGTTTAAAAAGTATATATATATTAAGCTTTGACAGCAATTAATCATTTTTTCCTTTAATACTTAATAAAATAACATTAAAATTTTTAAAAAATTAAAAATTATTTCATTTTTTAAATAAATTTTAGCATTTTTATGTTGTTCAGGGGGAGGGGGGTCATCACCCCCTCTTGGATCAGGAACGAAACTAGACTTTTTTGCACCGGGTGCAAACATGGAACGGCGGGGCAACCCCCCCCCCCCTTCTTCTGCAAAGTATATTTACAAAGATAATTTTACTAATTTTCTAATATCCAATTTATTTTAAAATTAAAAATATGAAATCATAAAATATGTAATACTGAACTACGTAATCTAGAATGGCGGATCCAAGGGGGAGGTGACAGAGGTCATGACACCCCCCACCCTTGAAAACCAACAAAAATATTTTAACTAAACTTTGATCCCCCTCTTCTTGGTGCATTTCCAAACCAAATCACAAAATCGGCATGTTTTTGCGTTTTGTCTCCCAGATTACCAAACTCTAGGAGACAACACGCAAAAGTGTGCATTTTAAAATGGCGACAATCAAAATAAAGCAAAAATACACATTTTAAAACACAGAAAATACACAAATTTTGAAAAAAAAAAAATCATACATTATCCGCTCGTTAATAATTTTACTACCTGTACAAGAAAAATATAGTACACACACCTACTTTTAAATACAAAACAACCCTTTTTCAGTTTAAAAACTATATATAATATTAAGCTTTAACAGAAATTAATCATTTTTTCCCCTTAATACATAATTAAATAACATTATAATTCAAAAAGAATTTAAAATTATTTCATTTTTTAAATAATGTTTAGCATTATTCTGTTGTTCAGGTGATAGGGGGGGGGGGGGTCATGCTCATGACCCACCTCTTGGATCCACCATTGTTTACCAGGCACAAAAAAAAAAAAAAAATGCAGTACCTGCTACCGTTCTGCTACTGAGTTACAGAGTACCCTAATGAAACTGCACTTTGATCCCCTTCTCGGTGCATTTCCAAAAAAATCGCCAAATTGGCCCGTTTTTGCATTTTGTCTCTTAGAATACCAAACTCTAGGAGACATCATGCAAAAGCATGCATTTAAAGATGGCAACAATAAAAATAAAGCAAAAATACATATTTTAAAACACAGAAAATACACAAATTTTGAAAAAAAAAAATCCTACATTATCCGCCTGGTAATCATTTTATTTTCTGTACAAGAAAAATGTATACACTACACACCTACTTTTAAATACAAAACAACACTTTTTTAGTTAAAAAATATATACAGTAGACTCCCTCAAATCCGCACAGCTTGGGACCAGAGGTTGTGCGGATTTTATAATTTTGCAGATTTCTGGTTATTGTTTTGTTTACATTTTTTAAACAGTAATTTGAATGTAGCTAATGATGTAATCGAAATTATATGAATGCTTGCAATATAGCAAAAATATTAAAATAGTAAAGTATTAAACTAAAATAATAAACAGTAAGATAATTTAAAAAATTATTAATATTTTTAAATAAAAATAAAGTTAAATTATTAAAAATTAAATAATTAATGTATAATTAAATATGCATAATAAAGATGAATTATTGAATGAAACTTTCCTCTTAAAGGTACTGTGTTAATAATTTCACATAAAAATCATAAAGTAAGGAAGTTTATTTAAGGTTTAGTCAGATTTAATATGCAAAAAAGTTTGATTGATACATATATATATTTAGTAAAAAGATTGTGATCATTACCAATGATACTGGCAATATCTTGATTTTTACCAGAAATAAATTTATACTTGTTTCATGAAAAACCATGAGTTCAGTCATATTATCTATAATTACATATTAAAATACATGCAGAATAATTATATAAAACTAAAAAAGTTCTGTAATTGTGTTCTGGCATCTGAACTAAAACATTCATTGTTTACATCTCTAATGATGTGTGGATTTTAGGTTTGCAGATTTGAGGGAGTCTACTGTATATATTAAACTTTGACTGCAATTAATCATTTTTTCCCCTTTAATACATAGTAATTAAATAACATTAAAATTCAAAAAGAATATAAAATATATTTCATTTTTTAAATATTTTTTAGCATTTTTCTATTGTTCAAGGGGGGGGGGATTACCCCCCCTCTTGGATCAGGGCCGAAACTAGCCTTTTTTGCACCCGGGGCAAACATGGATCCCCCCCCCCCTCTTCTGCAAAGTATATTTAGAAAGAGAATTTCACTAATTTTCTAATATTAGACTTACTTTAAAATTTAAAATATGTAATCATAAAATATGTAATACTGAACTACGTAATCTACAATGGCAGATACAAGGGGGAGATGACTGGCGTTAGAGGGGGGGGGGGTCATGAACACCAACAAAAATATTCTACTTTAATCCCCTTCTTGGTCTGTTTCAAAAAAAAAAATCCCCAAATTGGCATGTTTTTGCGTTTTGTCTCCCAGATTTTCAAACTCTAGGAGACACCACACAAAAGTATGCATTTTAAGATGGCGACAATCAAAATAAAGCAAAAATACATATTTTAAAACACAGAAAGTACACAAATTTTGAAAAAAAAAATCATTATCCGCCCTGTAATAATTTTATTTTCTATACAAGAAAAATGTACAGTTTGTACTACAAACACCTACTTTTAAATACCAAACAACCCCTTTTCAGTTAAAAATATATATATATATATGTTAAGCTTTGTCTTGACAGCAATTAATCCTTTTTTTCTTTTAATACATAATTAAATAACATTAAAATTCAAAACTAGTTAAAAATATATTTCATTTTTTAAATATTTTTTTGCATTTTTCTGTTGTTCAGGGGGAGTGTCATTATCCCCCCCTCTTGGATCCGCCATTGTTTACCAGGCATAAAAAAATGCAGTGCCTGGTGCCGTTCTGCTACTGAGTTAGAGTACCCAAATTAAACTGCACTTTGATCCCCTTCTTGGTGTTTTCCCCAAAAAATCACCAAATCGGCACGTTTTTGCGTTTTGTCTCCCAGAATTTCCAAACTCTAGGAGACATCACGCAAAAACGTTCACTTTAAGATGGCGACAATAAAAATAAAGCAAAAATACATATTTTAAAACACAGGAAATACAAAAATTTAAAAAAAAAAATCACACATTATGAGTCTTGTAATAATTTTACTTTCTGTACAAGAAAAATGTTTACACGCCTACTTTTAACAATTTCGAGGGTGGCGTCCTTAAAAAAGGACACCTAAATTTAATTCCAAAACTGACAAATGGCATCAAGAATATTTAATTAAAATTTTCCTATTATAATGTACGTGAAAATAAGCAAGTTCGTATTTTCTAATAAATTTGGGTGTCAGTCCATTATTGCATCGGTTTATGAACAGAATTACTCTGCACCGGTAAAGGTTATATACTACAAAACAACCATTTATTAGTTTAAAAAGTATATATATATTAAGCTTTGACAGCAATTAATCATTTTTTCCCTTTAATACTTAATAAAATAACATTAAAATTTTAAAAAAATTTAAAATTATTTCATTTTTTAAATAAATTTTAGCATTTTTATGTTGTTCAGGGTAGGGATTGACCGAATACCGAATAGTTGATTCGGTATTCGGTGGTTCGGCATGTAAACCGAATATTCGGCTCCGGCCGAATACTTTTAAGTATTCGGCCGAATAATTGCAGATAAGTATTTTTTTAGAATTAGAAGAATTCTGTTTTACTTAGCAGTAGAATAGGCTAAACAATGAGTTTTAATATTATGTGCATGAGTTCAGAATTCAGCTTGCAGTACAAAAAACAAGTAAAAAGCCATTTTTTATTTTAAAAAAAACTTTTTCCTTTATAAAATAGTCTACATAGGGGTTAAATCAAAACAACTGCCAACTAGAGAAAAAAAAAAAAGTAAGGAAGATGCATATCTTTCCCTTATCATTTAATTTTAATTACTTCTATATTATTTTTTTTTAATTAAAATTTTTTTAATATGTATTTTCTTTAATATACACATCAAATAAGTATATTAGAGTTCATATCTGTATATCTAAGGTTATTAAAGAAAATACACACATCCAATAAGTATACCCCAATGCTTATCCTATAGCTTTTATAACCGTTATATCAAAATCGCTTAAATTTGTAATCTTCATCACCACAGCGTTAAAATATTAATCAAAAATATAAATATCTATCAATAATTTGATAGAAAATAGTTAAATGTACAAATTGATATACCTTTTGTATTTTGAGAACATTCCTATTCAATATGTTTATAATTAGACAATCAGTAAATCAGCTTAATAACAACATTGTTTCTTTTTATTTGAATGAACTTTTGTTCAGTGGTGTAGTTGTAAAAAAAACAGACGCTATACGTTCTAAGCAGAGGGTATACGCTCAAGGCCGAGGGTATACCCTAGTGTATATATACTATAGCTTTCTTGGGAAACAGAGGGTATATGGTGTGCCTTAAAAAAATCCAGAGGGTATACGGCGTATACCCTCCACTACACCCCTGCTTTTGTTTTTTTTGGTAATCCTTATCCTTAATAATAGCCTGCATAGTTTCAATACTTTCATAGGTTATTTTTGGGTATTGACTACTGATAAAATAATAAAAAATAAGTGATGGGTTAGTAAATTTGTGAGTGGAAAGAAGTCATTAAATTATTTGTTAATTAGATTTAAGAATAAAAATGTAACTGAATTAAATTATTGAGAATTTCATTTCAATTATAGTTTATTAAAAAAGCTAGTATATGCAAAAATGTGTATTAAAAATTTTCAAATATTCGGTTGCCGAATACCGAATATTCGGTGTACACTTCGACCGAAGCTTCGGTATTCGGTATTCGGCAAAATTGCTGCTTCGGTCAATCCCTAGTTCAGGGGGAGGGGGGTCATCACCCCCTCTTGGATCAGGAACGAAACTAGACTTTTTTGCACCGGGTGCAAACATGGAACGGGCGGGGCAACCCCCCCCCCCCCTCTTCTGCAAAGTATATTTACAAAGATAATTTTACTAATTTTCTAATATCCGACTTATTTTAAAATTAAAAATATGAAATCATAAAATATGTAATACTGAACTACGTAATTTAGAATGGCGGATCCAAGGGGGAGGTGACAGAGGTCATGACCCCCCCCCCCCCCTTGAAAACCAACAAAAATATTTTAACTAAACTTTGATCCCCCCCTTCTTGGTGCATTTCCAAACCAAATCACAAAATCGGCATGTTTTTTCGTTTTGTCTCCCAGATTACCAAACTCTAGGAGACAACACGCAAAAGTGTGCATTTTAAAATGGGGACAATCAAAATAAAGCAAAAATACACATTTTAAAACACAGAAAATAGACAAATTTAAAAAAAAATCATACATTATCTGCACTGTAATAATTTTACTTTCTGTATAAGAAAAATGTACACACACCTACTTTTAAGTATACAAAATAACCCTTTTTCAGTTAAAAAAAAAAAATATATATATATATATATATATTAAGCTTTGACAGCAATTAATCATTTTTTTCCTTTAACACAAAAATCTTAAAATATTTATAATCAGCACTAAGTATTTGACTATTTTGATATTTGCGAACCCTGCCAAAATTTTTTTTATCTTAAGTGATAGAGTATTTTATGAACTTTTTTGGATTTTAATATCATCCCCCCCTCCCTCCTCTGCCTGTTTCTTTTTGAAAATCGCAGCTGTAGGGGTTATTTTGGGTGTTATTGAAAAAAAGGTGTTAAAAGGGGGTTTTGTTTTTCTTAAATCCTGACTTAATAATATTAAAGCACTTTGGTTGCCAGAATGATTGGTACTTTTTTTTTTTTTCTTGCTTATTTTAAAATATTTTTTCTCTTTATTCGATCAGAAAATGTAAAAGGATTTATACATATAGCAACCAGAAACAACATATACATACAGACTTGCCAATCTCCGAGACCCAAAAATCGGATTTTATTTCAGAATTCGGGTTTTTATTTTTTCCAGTAAAAACATTATTTTAAAAATGTAATCACGTTCTGTACCAGTTTAATTACGAAACAATAATGAAGAACTTCATTATTATTCGAGACAAATTACCGATATGATAATAAAAATTTCAAGCTATTAAAAAATGTGTATGAAACTCAAGGGCACAGGAAAACATGGAAAATCAGAAATATTGGCAAGTCTGTATATTATTTTCACAACATTTATTTGTGAAAAAAGTAATAACATCAGAATGAATGAAATAGGTACTTACATATTTCCGAGAAAAGGTATTTTTTCAACTTCCAAGGAGCTCACGCTGTCGCCGTAGCAATGGCGTCCGCTTCCTCCTTCCTCGCTGGAGAGTTCATCAAAACAACAACACCGACTTCATCCGGGACTTCGCGCAGCCTTCGTCTTTCAACCAATCAGATTTGCGCTTCCAGAAAAACTGTGATTTCGCCCATATTTCACCGTGTTTCGATATTGGGCAGTTATATGTCGTTGGTGAGTTACCAATCAGCACGTTTTCATCGGCAAATGAGCTCATAGTGTTAGCTTTAGTTGATGAAATATAGCCTCATCAAAACCGGTTCTCATATGTTGCTCGCAATGATATACGTGTATTATTTCTCGAGCAACTTTCGAGGAATTGATGAAAGGCCTAGCAAAATGCGACCAGTCGCTGCTACTAGGGATCTTGTATTTCTTCATGTTGTACATATTGTGAAATACCAAGTATGATTATCTTTTTCCTTTTTTCCCCTAAGAATTTCATTTCTAATAAGCTCTGTAATTTTTCGTTTTCCTGCAAGATATTTAGTGTGTCATCTACCTCTTTTGATGTTGTTGCTTTTATTATAAAGGAGTTTTTATCTCTTGAGATTGTACAGGAGAGCTTTGGTAGTTTTGCTTCTCCTTTTAGTTCTCTATCCACAATCCCCCTTAATATGCTCATTGACATTTTTGTTTCTTTCATCCTCGTTAATAATATTGCCGATTTAGACATTTGTGGCATTTTCCTTGAAATTTGTTGATGGGCTTGATTATGTTGGGGAATTGATTTTTGTGCTATTTTTGAGTAGGAGGTTGAGTTGGCAGCGTCAGCATCATCCTGGGAGATTATTGATGGTGTTTGTTGATTTGAGATTTCATCACTTTTCTGATTTCCTATCAACGTTAATATCTGTTGGATTTTTAATTCCTGCTGTTGAAAGTTTGTTTGTATTTCATGCTTTAGTTCTTCCTCTCTCGCCAGGGAGTGGAGAGTCGTTTCTATATATACTTGCTGCTGTTTAATTTGGTTTCTTTTTCTTCTATTTTCTCTGTTTGCATTTCTAACGTATACAAGAGCTTTTTTATTTCATCTTGTATAAATTTAATGTTTGATTTTTCCATGGTTATATTCTTTTCGTGCAGTATTGTTTCTACGGTTTCCAATATTCCAAAGTTTTCTTCTATTCTGGATTTAATATAGATTTGTGCTTTTTCTTTTAGCATTTGCACTTCCTGGTCCTTCATTCTTGTGGTATCTTGATTTTCTGTTATTTGCTGATGGAGCTCTCCTTTTATTTTGTTTATTTTTTCTTCCATTTCTCCTTTCAACGTTTCACTATATTCCCTCAAGTGATTTACTTCTTTTTCTTTCTCCATTATTAAATGTTGTAGTTTAAGTGTCAAATTTTTCTCCTTTTCTAGGGCTTCATTTGCTTCGAATATTTCATTTTCTAAATTTGTTTTTACTTTTTCATACTTAATGTTGCTTTCTTTTAACTCTTGGAGGATGTTTTCTCGATATTTTGCTGCCTCTATCTCGCACTTTCCATCATGTTTTCGTAGTAATCTGTCCATCATTTCTATCTTCTCCTCAATGCTCATGATTTTTTGCATTGCTGTGTCAAAATTTTGTAATTTGTTGCTTTGTATAGGTGTAGGCGGTTTTCTCGATCTTCTTTTAATGACTGACTGTGAAGGTGTTTTTATACTTTTTGTTAGATCCTCCACTGAGGAGGAGGGGTAAGATCGTGATAATCTTCCTTTGCGATTTCTGAGACGTTTTGGGGTCAGTGATTGAATATTAGACCTATTTAATTCATTTTCATTTTCTGAGAACATACTCATTTTTACTGTATAAGCTCAAGCTGAGTACAGAAATAGTGCCCACATATACTTTTTCTCAGCGTTTTAAAGTGAAATCATTCACAACAAAAGCAACAGCAATGTGATTCACTAGGACCGATGTGAAAGTACGAGTCAAAGAAAACTACCAATGTTATTTGTTTGCCCACCAAGTTTTTCGCTAGAGATCACGTGCTAGAGCCGTCAGTTGAAACTGACCTATTACTTTCGGTCCAACAATATATTTTTTTTTTAAACTCGCGAAATTGAATTTCATTTGGCGTTATAATGACGTAATTATAGTAACGTGTTTCAGCTTTTAAAATTAAAATGCATATTTTCTTTGGCGCGTGCAATAGGAGTATACGATTTCCTTGACAAGGAAACTTTGACGCAGGAAAGTGCAATAAATACAACCAAATGAACTAGCATTTATCGAAAATTTCTTTCGTATGACTTAAAAATAAATCTTTCACTTTATGGATGATATTAATAAGGATTAATTTCAGAATATCAGGAGTCTCTTTTCAGAATAAAACATCATTACAAATTTATGTCAGTTAAACAGAAATTGACGCCATACCTAGCAAACGATTTTTTTTATTATTACCTTTTCCTAAATTGTTTTCTTGAAATTAAAACTCCTGTATTAAAATAGATTTTTAAACATTAAAAACATTTTAAGTGAAGATAATACATCATTTTAACACGTGTTTAGTTAAAGTTTTTACATATATATAGGTAAAATTTTCATTTTCTGATTAGAATGACGTCGATTTGAAAAATGCAAAAATATAGCGAGAAAATCTGATTTTTATTTAAAACAAAATACGCGTGTTATTACTGTTTTTCAAATTATTGTGCCGCTTTTTAGGATGTGACAACAGCAAAGAAACGATTGAAAGAGATATTTCTATATTGTTAAATTATGGAACGCTATGTAAAGTTTAAATGTGTGCTATTCCCTTAATATTGGATATTTTTTGACCCGACCTTCAAAAGGCACATCGCTAAATTAAGACCTTTCCAACAAGCCATTATTCATCACTGAATGTTTTTTGGTTTGGATTGTAATTGAGTTGTTGCCTTTTCATCATGTTTCAAAACGTAAAAGATGCGGCTGAGCTCTACTATACAGAACGACCGTGCTGTATGATATATAAATTTCATAAAGTTTAAAATAGCGTAATATCATTCATATATACCACAAACGTTTTTTACCCATAGACCAATGTAAGGAAATTCTTTAAATGTACGGGATTCTTTGACATGAACTGTAAATTCTTCACACTTCATTTTCAACATCAAATATGCCATGGTAAAGCTCAATGATATTTATCAATTTCATGGATCTGAGTATATTTACGGGAGTTAGAAAAGGGACAGACAGAGAGACAAACCGAATTCATAAACATTTTTCAACTATGTTGGAAAGTGACAATAACGTGATTTTATTTTCATTGATTAAAACGATTGTTTACGAAAATCTTTCTCTTCTTTTAATCAAAAACATGGAAAAATCTGTCATCTTGAAAATTAACAGTGTAAAAATAAAATTCTAGAATATTTCGACGAAAAGGTTAAAAAGCGGTGTTTTTTTGGCGAGTTTTCGCTCGGCTTTGATCATGTTTTCAAGACTATTTATGCATATTTCATCACGAAACTTTATAGACGCCTCCGATACAGTTACATTTCTAAAGTTTTAAAATGACGGGCACTTCGGACAACAAGAACTATTTTTTTCTTTTTGTTCTTATGTTAAAGAACGTCACCCGAATCGAAAAAAAACAAAAGAAGAAAAATATTACTTTTACAACGATAGCAATAGTTTTATACGCCTTTTTTGCACGGACTGCAAAACCGTTATATTTATAATCTTTAAAAATTCCAATGAGTTCGGATAACAAGAATTAAATTTTTTAAACTACTGAGAAGTTCAAGAGAAAATGTATATCACATTTGTGAGACGAATTTGGCTCCATTACAATTGACGAATTACATATATTATGAGAGTATAAATAGCGCTTGTCTCTTTAGCTGCATTTACTATTTTAAGAAATTCATACACCAGATTTTGTTTCTTCAAAATATTTATGATGATCAGAAATCTACGAAAAGGTAGAAGATTAATAAAAAAATGATAATGAGAATTTAATAATTATACAAACGGATACCCAGAAAAATCAAGACTAATGCAACTTGATTACCGCTAAAGCAAAATATCCAGCATTTTTAATAAATAACAATTTTAGCCTTTTTTATTAGAGAAGTTTTCTGTGCCTCAAACAGGGAACAAAAAAATATTGTTGGAAATTTGCCTCTGCGTTAATCATGCCATGGTCATTTTATGAAAAGCTATCTTCATATTAACTCACTTCTTTGAAACTTACAATAGAAAATACATAAATAAGATAAACATGTATAAATAATCATCGGTTTTATTATTTCTTTGTTTTGTTGTGTAACGATACTCACCTAAATAACATTCTTGAATCTACAATAATTTTCTGGTTGCTTTTCTGAAACAGTTCTAAGAACTATGATTTATTTTCATCGTAAGAAAACCTTATCTCAAATAATTTAGAAAACACATTTTTGGAAGTCAATGAGCCAATGATTAATATTAAAAGGTCACAAGTTTATTAATTTTATATTATCGATTATTATGTTAATTGTGATACAGGTTGCTTTCAAAGTATTTTACGTTTAAATTGAAAATTGAAAGTGTGTATGAAAAATAAGTCATATATCTAATAACCCTACTTCCCCATAAATTAAAATATTGATGTCTACAAAGAATGACATTATTTGGTACTTGCTAGTTATCCCGACGACCAATTTCACCAAATTATATACATCGCCAAACCACTTGCCAAATTATACAATTTGACATAATTTTTATTTTAAATAACGAAAGAACAAATAAATTAGAATACCATTAATAAAAATATAACTAAAACGTCGAAATGAAAATCACTTGATTACGTAAACAAGTGTAACTTGCTTAAAGTCAAGCAAATGTGATATTTACGATCAACTATTATTGGCATTTAATCTTATAGTTTGGCGATAGATTTTAGGTCAACGGGATAACTAACAACTACACATTATATTTTATGGGTTTAGAGGCGCAATGAACTCATTCTAAAACATTTTTAAGTCCTTATTAAAAATAATCATGCCTGTCTACATTATTTGAAATAATTATTCGTTTTACGTTCGCATGAAGATTTAATTCTGCCGTTTTCTAAAAAAGAATATTAACTTACTTAAGTTAGGCGACTTGCGTTTGCAGTTACATTTTAAGTTGACAGACGTACTTGTTTCATTATAACATATCTTAATACTAGGTTGAGCAAAAAGTTCTGGGAAATTTCTGAAAGTTGCGTTGTTATGCGCAAATTAACAACAAACACAACAAAGAGTATTCTTCAAAGTAGAGACCATCATCGTCCACGAATTTCTGCCATCGTTCTGCCAGATTCAGAATTTGCTGGAAGTACAGTTGTGGAAAAAAAAAGTAAACACCCCCTACTAACTCCTCAACAAATTATCGTAGAAGAAAGTTACTGGTACCGAACGATTGGAAATAAAGTCTACTTTTAAATGATGTATATAAAATTTGCTTAGGATGGCATCTACATATTAAAACGAATCCAAACTTCATTTTTTTCAATGACAATACCCAATTTTAACAAGATATTTCAAATTTTCGGTTCAAATTACGCCTAGACACCGAATTTCAAGTCATTTGAATGATAAGTATTTGAATTATAAACATTCAAAATTTAGTGCTTCTAACGTTAAATTACATTTTCACATTTTTATTTATATCTCCTGAAATTATGCTCCTAATGTGCTAATTTTTTTTGTAGCAATAATACTAATATACCCAAACATAAATACTCTGAATTTGCAATTTTTATAATTTTATGATATGAATTATGAATTATGAAATTAATATTCGAAAAAATTACGAACTGCAACCTACGATTTTTTTTTGATGGATTTAGATTTATTAAGTCTTGCTTTATGTAAATCCGAAATTTCACATTTTTCTTCCAAGTAGTTTTCAAATTATGCTTAAAAAACGGCAAAATGATGGTTTAAGGGGCTGTCTATAATAGAAGTGAGTAGAAATTTTGAAATTTCTTCTGCTGTTCTGTAATCTAGCAGGTTTCATTGACTTCTTAAGGTGCCTTGATCAAGATGGGAGCTCTCTCGGTAAACAATCGATTTCCAAACTTCAATTTGGATGCAGCCCTTAAAATACGCTCTTTTTAAAATAATTAATTTCTCAGAAACTTATGGTACGAATTGCATAAATATTTGTTTTTAGGCTAATTGAAGGGTGCAGAGTACATTTATGCTGTCAGAATTGTGTACTGCTATTGGAAAAAACAAAGTTATGGTTCGTTTTAATATGTAGATGGTCTCCTAAGCAAATTTTATCTATGTCATTTAAAAGTAGACTTTATTTCCAATCGTTCGGTACCAGTAACTTTCTTCTACGATAATTTGTTGAGTAGTTAGTGGGGGGTGTTTACTTTTTTTTTCCACGACTGTACCATGGCGGCTCCTTGGAATCGAAAAACTCTTGATATGCTACTCAACTTCATTAAAGAATTGTTCTGGATTGTTCTGGACTGTACCACTGGACTGTACTACTAGTACTCCTATATACGATACAAATTGTGGTAATTATTAGATAAAAAATTTCCCAGAACATTTTGCTTAACCTAATAAATAAACTGTTTTGACATGTTCCCTTTTTGGAATTAAAGTTCCATAATCACGTTCACTGAATCACACATCAAATATCCCTACATATTTAAGGGGTCTCAGGACTCTTAAAGCTTTAAAATTTTCGAAATTTTAATATTTTTAGATGTTAAACTCCTATCTTTTCTGAACATTTTGAAATAATTGTTTCCTTGAAATTCCTATTAGAACTGAAGTCGTGGCTTTTACATTTATACACATTCAATAGCTGAAGCGTCGTTTCGGAAACTTTGAAGCCATTTTTCTCCAAATGACGTTTTTGGGCATAACGCGCACGATATCTGAAAAACTTATGAATATTTTTTCATGAAATTTTTAAAACATATGTTTCATGTTAGTCTGTATAAATTGAACCTAAAATTTCCATTTTATTGTTCAAAACAATATTTTTTTAGGGGATTATACTGTTGAAATTTTCTTAATTTTGCATTAGCTAAATACAACTTTGTATTAGAAATATAAAAAGCTCTAAATACAAATTTATTTAGGTTCAGGGTAATTATTACAATCTGAAGTATAAGTAGGTACCAAAATTTTCATTCTAGTTGCAACAC
The DNA here is from genome assembly GCA_963932465.1 of Maratus speciosus. Taxonomy (NCBI): domain Eukaryota; kingdom Metazoa; phylum Arthropoda; class Arachnida; order Araneae; family Salticidae; genus Maratus; species Maratus speciosus. The sequence goes on along the minus strand of OZ010799.1, from coordinate 280,637,446 downwards.
TTATTTTGTAATCGTGCACGTAAGCTGTTATGCCGATTTTTTATCAAAAAATGTCTAACAGTTTGGAGCCCCCTGTAATTGCTAATTTTGCATCTTATAATTTTTTAAATACATGAAATGAAAGAACATAGTTATATATTTTATTCCAATTAAAATTGTGTCTTAAAATCAAATACATTTTAAGATATATTAAATGTTGAAAATGGTCTATTTTTTTTTCATTTTTTCCAATTTTAAGAGTCCTGAGACCCCTTAAACATTGAAAATTGCCCGTTACTTCCAAATTTTACACCGCTAATCACTTCAAAAAGACACATTAACAGCCTTAATTTCCTTACATCTGTTTGATGCAGAAAAAGGCTGCCTTTAAATGTGTTTCTGTACGTTGTTTTTTGTTGAAATAACGTAAAAAGTCTCTTTTGTATGTTACATTACCAATCATTTATTTTTGTACTATTTTATGGCTATTTCTATGATTACAGCAGATGTAATATTTGAAAGAATTACTATTTCCACCTCAGACTTTAATACATCCATAATGTAATTGGGAAACTCATATGTGACGGATTAAGAATCTATAATCAATTTATTTGCAGCATCTAAACACAAACGTGTGTCTACACGCAAATTACAAGTGCATTGATTTCTTATTACCTAGAGAAGTTTTGCCCAGGCAATAAGATACTATCAAAGTACTTTGTTTCTCAAATTAATCTATAATTTGCATTAATAAGATATCACATATCCCTACACCTTTTGAAATGGAAATATCCTCATTCCTTCCCAATCATACAACTTTTATGACGTCAAATAAGTCAATAATATCATACATTTCGAAAATTGTTTAGAAACAGCAATAATGGCGCCGTTAAAAAACACATTTCATTGAAAAACCGTAAAATTTCTATTTGCAGTCGCCTAAAATGTATGCTCTATCTTTTGTTCTCCATAAATTAATAACTGTAATGTATTATTTGAAAGAATTGCTCAATTACCTTCGTATGTTAATTATCATGATATAATAAGAAAACTCATATTTTATGGTTTATGAATCGATAATTAATCTATTTAAATAATTTATTCACAGATGTGCCGCTACATTCACATTACAAAGCAACAAATACATCGATTTCATATTACCTAGAGACATTTTCATCAGGAAATGAGCTGCTTTCAAAGCATCTCGCTTAGAAAGGAACTTTTTTAATTATCTTACGTAATATGGGATATATCTAATATACGTGCTTCTTTAGAAATTGAACTTCCTTCTCTAGCTTACCGCACTAATGACTTTAAAAAGGCCATTAATTTCATTTAATGTGTAAAATGTGTTTGTTGCATTTAAATAAGCATGTTGATTGAAATATTTTAAATGTTTATTCATCTCCTACAACACATTTAACTTTAAACTATTAACTTTAAACCCTATATCTTGTTAGTTACAATATTTTAAGGAATTGTTAAATTTTCCTTCGTACATTAATTCTTTCATGATTTAATTGGAATATTCATATTCGAACTTCAATGAATTCATAATTAACTTATCTGAATGATTCATTCACGCACTTTTGATTTTACAAAGTCACACTTGCCTTGATTTAATATTACATTGAGATACTTTCTATAAGAATTAAGCTGCTTGAAAAGTACTAGTTCGGTGCAAAAATAATGCATTATTTTACAACACAACTTATTTTATAAGCCTTTTGTATACACAGGATTTGTACACCTCCTGAAATTTTACAAACCAGGAAATTCTTTGTCACCAGTATTTTCTTATAAAAAATCACTCCTTAAAAGAAGGCAAAATTTCGCGCGTTTAATCAAGATTTCTTTTTCTATAAAAAACTACTGCTTGTTCACTTGGAAAAATTCCTAGACCTGTACGAACCCTGTATACATAATTTAATCCTAGTGATATGTATTATATATTATTTTAAAGCTTATTTTAAACACTTTATTTTGAAATTTATTATTTTATTTTATTTTTTAGTCTATTAATTAAATTCAGAAGCTGAGATGTAAAAATAAGAATTTTGTCAAATTTATTTTTAGGAGTTTAAAGTCGGTCACAGTGCAACACAAATCGCCTTCAAATCGCGCTAAACATTAATGAAGCTTTTGATGAGGAAAGCATCGACGTAAGCAGGCATCTGCGCAAGCACAGATCATCATTGGATTCAAAAATTCCACCGAGGAGATTTCTACCTTAAAGACAAGGGTGGTCGCAGCCGTACTTCTGTTGTTAACGATGATGTACTGAAGGCAATAGTCAAGTTGTTCCAACGGAAACAACTCGAGAAATTACAAACGAACGCAACATTGATCACTCCAGTGTCGTTCGATTTTTAGAGCAAATTTGTAAGGAGAAGAAACTCGATATGTGGTTTCCGTACGAATTGAACAACAACTCACGTCGCACAATTGACCCTCCAAAAGTTACTGCTTTGGCCTACGAAACATTACCTCACCCACCGTACTCCCCGGACCTCTCGTCAACCAAGTACCACTTCTTTAACCCTTTCCGGCACGGCAATATTCTGCTCGCAAAATAATGAAATGATTGACTGACACCGGGATTTAGAAACGACTTACTCGAAATTAAATATCTGTTACTTTAAACTTTTATTGTAAAAACAAAATTTTATAAAAATATTCGTGGTGCCGCTTGTATGTTTGGAATTAAAATTCAAAAATAGTTCCAATAAAATTCAAAAATAGTATTCTCGAAGTAGGACCACTGCGACGGAAAGAGTTAAGGGGTCTCAAAACCCTTAAAATTGAAAAAAAAGACCATTTTCAACATTTAATATCTTAAAATGTATAAGATATTAAAACATAATTTTCATTGGGATAAAATATATAAAAATGTTTTTTTTTTCATTTCATGAATCTAAAAAATTGTAGGATCCAGAATTAGCATTTATAGGAGACTCCAAACTGTCAGACATTTGACGAGCATAAAATTGGTAAACAGCTTACACGTAGGATTACAAAATAAATATTGCAACTAGAATGAAAATTTTGGTACCTACTTATACATCAGATTGTAATAATTACCCTGAAGCTAAATGAATTTGTATTTAAAGCATTTTCATATTTTTGAATAGAAAGTTGTATTTAGCAAACAAAATTTTTTGAAAATTTCAACAGTATAATCACCTTAATTTTTTTTTTTTTTTTTTTTTTTTTTTTTTGAACAATAAAAAGGAAATTTTAAGTTCAGTTTATTCAGACTAACACGAAACATGTGGATTGAAAATTTCACCAAAATATACTTAGAAGTTTTTGAAATATCCTGCGCGCTATGCCCAAAAACGTCATTTGGAGAAAAATGACTTCAAAGTTTCGGAAACGCCGCTTCAGATATTGAGGAGGTATAATTCTAAAAGCCATAACTTCTTTATAATGTAAATTTGAAGGAAACAATTTTATCAAAATGTTCAGAAAAGATAGGGGTTTAACATATAAAAAAAAAAAAAATGGAAATTTTTGAAGCTTTAAGAGTTTTGAGACCCCTTAAATATCTAGAAAACATCTTGAGGGGAGGAATTTTTCATTATCCCAATTGACGTCGAAAACACCTACCAAGAGTTTGTCGCCATGAGAGGGCCAGACTTTTATGTCACAGAAATTAGTAAGCTCATTTATCGCTGACAAAAATATATTGACTTTAATAACTGTTATATTGATTAAATATTTTTCGCTTGAAACATTATAGCGTTTTAAATTTGAATTGAAAAATCTTGCATTATTCTTGCACTACTCTAGTATTTCACTTTTCAAATTTAAATTCTATAAGTTGTATTCATAATATGCCATTTATTTATCACCCTTGCTTGATTAGAAATCTGAAAAATCTCGTGACTTCGTTATGTTACAACAAATAGTGATTTCGAAAGATTTATGAATATAATTATTTTTTAAATTTTCGTGTGAGATAGCTATAAACTTACCCTTAAATTCGGATATTCGGATTACGGTTTTTGTATTTCTTGTAGCCTAAATTTCTTTTACCCATATTATCGTGTCCGCTAATGTTACAAGCTACATAATTCAATTTATCATATTTGAAGTTTAAAAGTAGTATTTAAATTTTGTAGACAAATAGAACGTCCTACCACAATAATGAAATTATTTCTCTCTTCATAATGATACAATTATGCATTTGTCGCATTTTTTTTAAAGTAAGCAATTCGTCTGTGATTAATCGGATTATGTTTTAAGGGGACCGGGAAAGCAAAATTCAACCAAAAAATCGATTTTTACTTTTTTTATATCATTAAATAGTTTAAACTTTTATCTTTCCAACAATGAGTCACACATGTTTATATATATATAGAAAAAATAAGTTTTGAAATTATCCATTCTTTCTAAGAGTACTTCACAGCATAATGATCATTTAAATCTTTAATTGACTTTTTCTCAAAACTTGGATTTTTCATGTTTATGTTCCTTTTTTTCAATATCTATTAAACTTAAGAACTCAGATTTTTATTTAATACTTATATTATGTTATATTCTATACTTTAACACAGGGATTTAATGATTTGTTGAAAATTATAAATTTTAGGAAGTGAAATCTTACCAAAAATACTAATTTAAAAATGACTTTCAATAAATAATCAATAATTAATTTTGAGTTTCATTTAGAGAGAAAATGAACAGTTAAAATACGTAAATCATATTATTTTAACCACTCTAAAAAATCTAGACCTTTATCTTTCACCATTTCTGAGAAAAAGGTACATAAAGTTGATGAATTTAACATGTCGGAGATGGGGCTTTCCCGGTCCACTTAACATTTTAACGCAGGATTTGATTTTGTTCTAAAACATTACATTTCAGTCTATTTTTGTGAATTATGCACTAGAAAAATAGTGAAACAATTTATTTATGTTTCTATTGGACAACACGTCATCATGCCACTCATCTTAAATGTCATAAAAATTGCTAAAAATATGATAATTTTAAATTATATACATACTTTAAAGTGTTTGCACTGCACAGTAACAACTATTCAACGATATAATAATTTGTACAATGCTAATAATATTTATAATAGTTTGCATAATTAATAATTAGTAAGTTATAAATATAGAGAAAAACGCCAGTCGAGCACATTGTAAGCAGTATCAACAAAAGATGTTATAACATCGCCGTGTTATCAAATCAGAACAAAAACAGACTTCGTGACCTTAAATGCAGCTAGCTGCTCTCACGTATATAACACATGGTAGCTCACCAAAAGGCCAATAGAATGTACCAAATAGCAAAAAAATATCATGTAACTCCTGAGTTACGCTATGCATTTAAAGGTTTGTCTTAAAGTAAATTTGCTTACCCATTTTCAACCTGATATTTGCTTGCAAGAATAATATTGTTCTTATCTTGGACGAAAAGTTTCTGTTTTACTTGCCATTTGAGCTATTTTTTAGAACTTGATCGAAGGTCAGATTTACATTAATTCATTTTCCATCACTCTTTTGATTAAAAAAAAATTGTCTTACTTAATCACATAATCTTGAAGTTTGATAAAATGAAAATTCATTTATCAAAAAAAAAAAAAAAAAAAAAAAAAAAAAAAAAAGGAAGTGTGCGTAGGCGGTAATCAGTCCCTGTCTGGATCCTAGTATGAAGTAACGGAATGGATTTTACTCTTCAGTTTTTGAAGCTGCTGAAACGATTGTTCTTTGCATTTATTTCCTATGACGTAATTTGTTTCCCAATATCATAATTTCGCAATCTTAACTTTTCGTACTTGACTCGTTTCTACTGAAATTAATCATCGCTTCATAATATTGGTATGATTTCGTTTTCTTTTGTCAATGAACCGTTTATTCTGCTTTTAATTTCGAAACGAAAATATAAGTTGGTTTGGATTTTACTTTTGAAGGATTAATTCCTTAAAGTCATATTACTTTTAGATAATTTTAGAAACTATCATATTAATTTTTAGTAGTTTTCTTTTCCAGATTCTCTATAAAAAGTGTTTGTTTTTAAAGTGTTTCAGGCAATGTCGTGCGAGTCCCCTAGAATAGACTAAACAGTAAAATAGAGTCTAATTTTTTTTAATCCTATCCTAATGGAATGAACTACATTCATATTGCTTTTATATAAATGTATATTTTACTTCTTTATAGGGCAATTCCATCATAACTGAAGTACAGTCAATCAGGATAACTTTGATCCGCATTTTCTCTATTTTCATATACCACACCCTTATTTTAATAATATTGTCGCAACTAGGGGCATAAAAGAGAAGAAATGATCCTAAATTATTGTTTGACTATAAAAATTTAAGGAATAGTAAGGATAAAAGCAATAAAAAATGGATTTTTAGCCTGGTTCAAAGTTACCCAGCCATTAGGGTAACTTTGCACCATATGATAATTTTTTATATAAAATAATTAATTCTAAAAAAGTATTGTAGTCAGGACAACTTTAAACACCAAAAAATGTTTTCAGATATGTAAAGACTACGAATTTACATTTCCCAACATCACAAGATTTGTATAATTTATGATATTACAAGAAATATCAGGCATAAGAAAAGTGGAAAAAGAGAACCATGAACATTTAGAAAGAAAAAAAAAACCTGTTTGTTGTTCATATAAAACATGAAAATGCAGTGAAAAACAATTTTTAATGTTTTAACTCTATAATATATCCATAGTTGCAGTAATACACACAAGTACTAGTATTATTCAAACAAGAATAAAAAAAGTCGAACGTACGAAATGTCGAATTTGAGTAGCTCCGCCCCTAATCACGCCTCTAAATGAATTTTATGTATTTTACACATATTTGTAAAAATATTTACATGTCATATCTAATGCACACTTTCGGCATTTACATAAAATATACGTGCAAATATGGGAAATTTTCGACAGTAGCACCTATAATCAGTAATTTATAAGCATCAGTGTAACTTTGATCCGTCTCAAAGTTACCCTGAAAATGTGGTAAAATGCTAGTGCCTTCTTATTTTACATTTTATTAACTATTAATAAATAAATAATCACAAAATATTAACACATTTACAACATTTAGATAATAATATGTCTGATAAATGAGTATATTGTTACTTACTATGAAAATTTAATTGAATTACAACAACTTCAAAACAGCATTCAAAATTAACTTGAAAACAGTACTTCACAAAAATAGTTAGATGATGCAATTAATTGCGCATAATGTTGCTAATTTATTTTCTAAAATAAAGAGTAGAAATCCCAGTTTAGAACCTTGCCAACAGAGCACAGTTCTGGAGTTTATTTAGTCTTTTAGAGTCAAAAATATTGAAAAATAGGAGGTGGTGCAAAGTTACACACCGTGGCTCAAAGTTACCCTGATTGACTGTCACATTTTATCATGGAAATTTGTTTTCCAATCTGTGTAGAAAATTTACTAATAAAGCTAGAACAAATTTTTACAATTTAAAATATTTCTTACTAAGGTCTTAATACCGAAATACCTGCAGGTTATTTCAATCTGTCATTGAGTCCCAAAAATTGCAATTCAAAATTCTGTAACTGACATAACATAAAATAGACAAACATTTTTTCTGCCTTCATTAAAGCGTAAAAATTTTCAATATTAAAAAAAGTGATTTAATGTTCTTAACTACACTAAGTAATGCTAAATTATAACAGTGACTTGTTTAATTAGTTTCTGAATAATAAAAAAGAAAAAAATGGCGTTTACACGTGTAACCGACGTAACATTGTTTGTGTAGCTGACGTAACGTTATGACTTTGCAAAGACAATGATGGTACTTAACTTAGTTTGTAAGCAGTAATTTATAATTCCTTTATATTTGGATTTTTCTATAGAATATAAAAATATCAAGTTTTCCAATCATACCCTTAAATTAAACATATTATGAATTTGATCCCCCCCCCCCCCCCCCCCGCAAGAAAATGATGATTTTCTATGGAATTGCCCTATAATAAAATTCATTTGACTTTTATCAGTTACATCAAAATCTCCGTCACATATATTTTGTTTTTAATATTTATTTACAAATATTTGAGCATTAATCACATTCCGAATCATTCATTAAACAACTTGACCATGTTCTAAGGTGAAATCAAAGAATTACTGCTTAGAAAAAGAAAGAAGCTGAAGGAGAAATATTAAATCTTAAATTAGGGTTAGTTACAGAAGACTATTCCCATGTTGTTCTGTTGAATATTTCAGTTAAATCGTAAATAAGTTCGTTCATTGTTTTTAAAAAAATAATATTTTAGTCATAAAAAGGGGAAATTACCGGGGTCCCCTGTTGGTGCAACTATACTATTTCGGACTCTCACAATTTGCAGATGTCAATGTTAGATCTGTATGCCCATCTGATATTGCCTCAAAAAAAGAAAGAGGTCGAGCAGGGATAATATCCAAGTTTAGATTAATTTACATAGAACGACCGCACTGTAAAAACTGTGTATGGTGAAATTCTTTAAGAAAACGTTACCTCACGAAATGATAGCGTAGAATTTCTGTAATTATAGCCGTAATAGCTACGATGGGTACGAATCTCTGCTTGACTTTAAACTTTTAAGCTTAAAGTCAAGCTAACGATAAGCTTTTAAGCTTATGTTTTGTAGTTAAAATTTAAACATGTCCATTACTGGTGCATTGTCCATTACTGGTACATTATCCGCTATTGGTACATTGTCCGCTACTGGTACATTCTTCGCTTCTGGTACATTGTCCGCTACTGGTACTGTCACCTTATAATCAGTTTATGGAATATAAGCCGAAGGACTTATGAAACATATTTTGTCGGTCCTCTGACTTTCATATATAATAAACCCTGAACTGATATCATTAATACTAGAATTATCAATACAGGCGTTTATATATTATAATCACAAACCTTAAAAACTTTTAAATTTCTAAAATATATATATTAAAAAAATTGGGTTTTAAAGAGAGTTTTCGATTTTATTTCAAAGTAATCGCTAATTTGTAACATTTTATAAAATGCAATATATTATCTAAAACGTAGAATTACTTTTTTCCTCAGTTTAGACATTTCTTTAGCCTTAGCCTAGTTAAGAAGTAGCCTTTCTTTAAATCAAATGTACAAATCTCCTTATGAATGCATTCAAGCAAGAATGAACTTACACTTTAATCCACCATAATGTTTTTAAATATATACTAGAGAGTGCCCGTCAAGATTGGACGGTAAATAACTTAAATGTTTTATTAGAAAAATTCATTAGAAATTAGAGATTTTTTAATTAGTTGCTTTTAAATTAATTATTGAAATCGTGACAAATTTCTATGTTGCATAAGTGACTCCTATTTCTTTAAGGCGACAGAGGGCGCTGTCAGTCTAACCTATTCAATGAAGTGAAAGAATTTTAAGTTTATAATTTTCAACCAATTACGCTTGATTTTTATCAGAAATTTACCTAAAAATGCTGGGTAAAGCATTTATTTTTACTCACTAAGGTATTTTTTTTTTCTTATGTCCTTTTTTTGGAAAAAAATAACAATATTTTATTTATTTATTTTAAACTGCACAACCATTAAAAGCTGCAATGAATTTTATTTTTATTAGTCTCATTCTCTAAAACCTAAATTTGAAACTTTATGCAGCTAACAATTTATAATATATATTTATTTTTTACTTGAATTTTCTTTTACATTTTTATTATTTTTTTTTAAATATTAAACCATGGTTATCAAGGTGTTTTTTTTATAATTCTATATGAATATTTTTTCCTTCCTTTCAGTTTTTTTTTTTTTTTTTTTTTTTTTTTTACGGAAAAGAATGGCAAACTTTTCTTTCTGCCACACACACATATATATTCTTGATAATGGTCAGAAAATATAACAAAAATTGTTGATCAGCTCAATTTATTTAATTGATAGTTACATGCAAAATATTTTAAATAAGAAATTATTATTTTAAAAAATATTTTTGCAATTAATTGTTATAATTAAATAATTAAATTTTATTTAATTATAAAGCATTCAAATAATAATTATAATAAAATGAAAATCATACAGCTTCTCGTGCTAATAAAACATGTCATTATTGAAGAGAATCATCGCCAAAAATATTTAGCAATCATTTTGCCAGGCGTTGGGCTCGAACCCACGTCCTCTACAAAAATTCATAGCTATAAACTGCTGCGTTTGAACGCTACGCTAGCAGGGACTCGCTCAGTATTCCTCTAAGTTAAAGAGGTTCAAAAAAGAGTTGACGCATGCGCAAACGCGTCAATATTGGTCTTACTGATCGTGATCTTACAGAATTCCCTTTACGTTTTAATATATATGATTTTTTAAAAAGGTAGAAGACAAAAAAAAATTAACATTATATGAAAACAAACGTGTCTCTAAGGATTTTATTTTTCACTTGTAATGATGTTTTTGTCAAGATAACAATTTCTTTTTAGATATCATTATTTTTTACTACAACATGTTTAAAATAGTCCCAGACCAGCGTAAACACAATTGGCTCTTATTAAATTTATTTCTAACTTGAGTTGTAGCATTGCTTGAGTTGTAATGATCCATAAGAGAGTAGAAAAAAAATTGAGAAAAGTTATATACTTTTATTTTAAAAAGCAGTGATCATGTTCTCTCCTTTTTATTTTGTGTTTTTTTATTTCTACGGGGAAAATATAAAATCAAATCATTAACTACACACTTTTATTAACTGTATAAAAAACTGAAATTCATTTTCGAAGATAACAACGCTGGAAATACTTTCTGAAAGAATAATTGAATCAAAATTTTTGTTTCGATTTTATAGAATGTATTTATACAACTGAAAGTATTTATTTTTAGGTGCACAAAGTAGCAATTATATAGATTAAAAAAGTCATAATAACGTATGCATATTAAAATATAATTTGTCATTTCTGAAAGAAAAATTAAATCATTTTTTGCTTAAATAGTAACAGCAAGTTGTGTATGTTCCTTGGACATTCCAAGGGAAATAACATCACTAAAATAGTAATGACGTATCCCTTGAAATATCTAATCTAAAATAGATTAGACATTTTCTATTTAATCATTACGTACAAGATTCTTATCAAGATCATTGCATACTTTTTCACATTTAAATAATTTAAATTACTTTAAATACAATTTAGCTGCATTGTTAACATTGCATTTTTAACGCATTTCTTCATAGTTACGTATATCAGTTTTTTAATATCGTAAATATTCTTTATTACTTTTTAATTCCATACTTAAAATTTTACTCTTAACTTAAAAATCACCAAAACTTAAAGATACAGGTCTTGAACCTTTTTTCTAAAAGTCATTTTTCACCAAAAAGTTTGAAAAGTAATCTTTACTCTTTTATTTATCATTAACCCTTTCGAGACGGCATTGCTTACACAAATTTTATTTGAATGGCGCCGCTTTGTTTGAACAGTTCCCTTTACTTATCATAATCCAAAAAGGTTCTAATTATAAAAGACAAATATTAGAGTTATTTATTAATGGTGCCAAAAACAAATTCCACATGCACCTTTTCACAATGCAAATATGTATCACCCGTCCGAAAGGGTTAAACAAAGGATTTTTATTTTAACTATAAAATAGAGGTAGTTAGTACCGTTTGCGACGATAGTCCTTGCATAATATTTAATCTTTTACAACCTATTTTTCAAAGCAGAAAATCTTTTGCAATTAACCCATTAAGGACCACCATGTTTTACAGGAATCTTTTTCAGTTCACTCCACTTTTTGTTCAACACCTACTCACGGCTCGCACCGTTCCTAAAATTTTCGCATTTTGCTACCAGTATTTTAAATAAGAACTCTTCGTGGTACATTCCTTGAACATCTATAATAGAACTATACGGCAAAGATTATCGTTCTTATTTAGTGGTAGCAAAGTAAGAAAATTTTAGGAACGGTGCGAGGCCTGCCTACTTTTCCTTTACGAGTCACTAAAATGTGTTAATTAAATAAAACAATTTTTATTTTTCTCTTTTACTGGTATGAAATGTTTTTTTAATCACAGATATAATGTTGCGAAAACGCAACGTCAGTTTTTAATGGGTTAAATATCAAAAATGCTCCGATGTAATCAGATAAAAATTGCAATAAAAAATAACAGTTGGAAGTATTGGTGTATTGGTGACGCCCCAGAGGACAGTAGTTAATTTATTATGCGGTACCATTTTGAATGTAGCGTCAACGTGACACTACGAGTAATTTGGTAATTCTATACCTTCATATGACACTTGAGCTACTACATACTTACATTCACTCATATTTTTTTATTAACTGGTAGTATTAGTTTTCTGCCAATCAGAATGAAAACATTCAAGAGTAACAACTGGTATACATTTATTTAATTTTGAAATACTTCCAAAAATCCATCTCTAAAATTTTTATTTTTAACAAATCTTTATTTTGTTTAAATATGTATAAGGTATGCTTTATGTATAAAAAATAATGCGACACTTTCTCTTATGGCAGAAACTATACGCAGGTAAATTTTAATGAATAAAAAAATAGTAAACAAACTTTAACAACATTCCCAATTGAATGATTAATACTGTAATTACATCAATATATTTTTAAAGTGTCTTACATATTTTTTGTGCATTTCTATTTTTCCCATATATCCTATCGAGGTTCAAATTTTCTGTACGAGTATATGGAAACGGCGGCGATCGATGTAGCAAATAAAAGAGCATGTTAAACAAAACAAAGGACCTTCCATTCCCTTCCATCTTCACTATTTTAACCCCTTCAAGAGCGGTAGTTCACTTTTGGACCACCTAATAATAATCCCTAAATGAGACATAGACAGAAATTTGATTTTTTTATTTAATTAAATAAGTTAAGAAAAGATTTTAGCTTTTTTCAAATAAATTTGTTTTTAAATTCCGTTGTCATTCATTCATTTCAGTATTTTACTAATAGAAGTGCTTTGCCCCTGAAAGGGTTAGTAGTCAAAAATTCGCAATTCTATTTTAGGTCCTTAAGCACCACTACGAATCTCAGTACGACATGCAATCTTCTATTAAAACACCAGAACGTATGTGTGTACAGTCGTGGAAAGAAAAAAAGTAAACACCCCCTACTAACTCTTCAACAAATTATCGTAGACGGAAGTTACTGGTACCGAACGATTTGAAGTAAAGTCTACTTTTAAATGATGTATATAAAATTTGCTTAGGGGGTCATCTACATATTAAAACGAACCCAAACCTCATTTTTTTCAATAGCAATACCCAATATTAACGAGATATCTCAAATCTTCGGTTCAAACTATGCCTAGCCACCAAATTTCAAGTCATTTGAATGATAAGTTTTTGAATTATAAACATTCAAAATTTCGTGCTTCTAATGTTAAATTACATTTTCATATTTTTATTTATATCTCCTGAAATTATGCTCCTAATGTGCTAATTTTTTGTGTAGCTATAAAACTAATGTGCCCAAACATAAATACGCTGAATTTGCAATTTTTATAATTTTATGATATGAATTATGAAGTATGAAATTAATATTCGAAAAAATTATGAATTGCAACCTACAATTTTTTTGATGGATTTAGATTTATTAAGTTCTGCTTTATGAAAATCCAAAATTTCACATTTTTCTTCCAAATAGTTTTCAAATTATGCTTAAAAAACGGCAAAATGATGGTTTAAGGGGCCGTCTATGATAGAAGTGAGTAGATATTTTGAAATTTTTTCTGATGCCTTGTTATCTAACATGCTTCATTGACTGCTTAAGGTGCCTTGATTAAGAAGGGAGCTCTCTCGGTTAGCAATCGAGTACCCAACTTCAATTTGGATACAGCCCTTAAAATACGCTCGTTTTAAAATAATTAATTTCTCGGAAACTGATGGTTGGAATTGCATAAAAAATTGTTTTTAGGCTAATTGAAGGGTGTAGAGTTCATTTATGCTGTCAGAATTGGGTATTGCCATTGAAGAAAATGAATTTATGGTTCGTTTTAATATGTAGATGCCCCCTAAACAAATTTTACATACATCATTTAACAGTAGACTTTACTTCCAATCGTTCGGTACCAGTAACTTTCTTCTACGATAATTTTTTGCGGAGTTAGTAGGGGGTGTTTACTTTTTTTTTTTTTCCACGACGACTGTACATGCTCATTTTTAAGTCCAGACTGCAATGTTCTATGCATATGGGGCTTTTATTTCGGGGGGGGGGGGTGCGTGGCTAATTGCTATTGTGATTGCTTTTGTACAGTCTTTATAGCATAAACATACATAGCTTTTTTTTATTTTCTACATTTCTGCTCTTTATTGTAATGTAACAATAATTCAAAACACTAACGTAATTTTCATCTGTAATAGTTTTTTATTTCGAACATTATTTCTGTTAGCATAATATACACAAAATGTTTATTTCATCTCCATACACTACATGTAATTAAATATCCACAAGTAATCGAAAATAACGAAATAAACTACTTTTACATGAAATTTAATAGATTTGGTATTCGTCCCCCAAACTGAATCCGGTGCTTAAGAGTTTATGCACACATTACTATTTCAATAAATAAATGATAATAATATCAATAATAATCTTACATCAAAATGATATGTATTTGTACAATATAATTTATATCTTTATAAAACATTTTAGAGCCCTTTAAAAAAATAGCGACGTCTAGATAAAGGCTCTGATTACATAATTAAGTTTGTATTTTTTTTTTTTTTTTTTTTCAATAAAATACTATATAAAAAAAGTTTCAAGGCATAGCATTTTCCGTGGATGAAATACTTCCGGTTCTCTTTCTTGCAGGGGATTTCAGCGTAGCAAAAAGACGTGTTTTATTTAGTTGTGATCCAAAATATTTTGAACCGTTTTTTTTTTTTTTTTTTTTTTTTTTTTTTCCCTCATAGAAGCATCTAACGAAATGAAAATAAACACATGTATAATAATCACTTATAAACAGATAAAGTTAAAAAATGCTAGAAAAAGTGATAGAAAATCTTTATTAAGATTGACGATCGTTTCGCTACACAAACGGCAACATTTTCAAAATCATTCAACGATAGAAAATATTTTCACATATTTAAAAACAATAAACATAGTAAACAATGTCACGCGACATGATGCATAATGACAAACATTGTAAACATAAGATTGATTTAAAAGATTAGATTAGCTTTTGGTGAGCGTGGATTAATTTTTAAAACAATAACATGGTAAACAATGTCACGAGACAACATGCATAATGAAAAGCATTGCAAAATATAAAATAAAAATAAAATTATCTTGGCTATTTGCGAGCGTGGATTAATTTCTACTAATGTTACTAAAATTGCATAGCATCTCTTTCCAAATTTTAGGTAATTCTATGGACACTGAATCATTGCAAATATTCTTGTTGCATAAAAATATCTCTATTGATTCTCGGATTATGGATGGTAAATAAAATCTTGATGTATAAATTAACTTGCTATTTTTAAAATCGATCTGTAAAGGTTCTTCGCTGTATAATCTGGCCAAAGCTGTGGTTCTTCTGTTGTATTTGATGTCTGCTATATGTTCTTTAATTCTAGTTTTAAGTTTTCTAGTTGTCATACCTATATAAAACTGCTTGGTTCCATCTTCTTTGGTGAAAGGTACTTCGTATACTCCCGATCATTGTTTACTATGTTTATTGTTTTTAAATTATGTGAAAATATTTTCTATCGCTGAATGATTTTGAAAATGTTGCCGTTTGTGCAACGAAACGATCGTCAATCTTAATAAAGATTTTCTATCACTTTTTATAGCATTTTTTTAACTTTATCTGATATGAAAATATTTTTGGTTTTATCTTTAAAAGTAATTTATCATACCAGAATCTGTTTTGGATCCGAGCTCTTTTAAAGTAGAGACCGTCGCTAAATGCAGCCGCGTCTGTGAAGTAATGCAGTCTACTATTCATTCTATTATCGGAGGCTAGGCAGCGCCGGATGCGTTCGCTTTTAACCCCTTAATTCTCGCTCCCGTTAATATCACGGGCTGAGGTGTCGTTCGTTATATCTCGCTCCCGTCATATTTCCGGGTTGGAGATTTATTTGTGGAAAAAACTTCTGAAACCAGAAAAATTTAACTGGCACTTTGGTGTGAGGTCTTTGAATATTTCCGTTTGGTTTGGGCTTTTGCGCTGACAGTAATGTTTGGTTTTGTCTTGCATGTTTCGAAATATGTAACACTCAAAAAATTATTAATAATCAAAATTTAACGTATATATATTATTTCAAATATTATTTGTAAAAATGTGTGTGATGATGATAAATAAATATCTAAGATGTGAAAAATAAAGGTTTTATTCGCAATAATTTGTGCGGTGTAAAACAAACATTAAGACACAGAATTCTCGCATGATGACTTTTCTACAAATATGAATTTGTTCTATAACATCTTTTTTTTTTCGCCTTAAAAAAAAAACAAACTAATTGCATATTTTAATTAGAAACCTTATAATTATTCAATTTCTGTAATAAAATAAATCGGTACTTTTTTGATAGTTTTTCCAAATATTAAGCGACCGTGAAGGGGTTTTAAACGTCGATATCAGCGGCTAAAGAATTTCCAGCCTCCACCTCATAAAATGAAACATACACTATTCTGTTATTTCTAACGAACTTTTGATAAAATAATTTAAACTGACATAATGATGAACTCTGTCATACTTTATTTTAAAAATTTTCTTACATTAAAAATATTTAAATTCTTCTTTTCTTAATTATAAAGCAACGTACAAAGAAGGCTAACAAGAGATGCCATCCCAGTGTTGCCAGATTGGGGACTTTTATAATTCAGATTATTTGACTGCCACCACTTTTTTAAAGTAGTATAATTCGCCTTATTTTTCAGAATTTTTAATCTATTTTTAATTAAGCCGAATATTTCTATTTTAAAAAAGCGGTGACAATCAACAATCTGGGGACGAAAAAGTTCCCAATCTGGCAACACTGTGCTGTTCTATCAAATCGCGTAAAATACAACTTAGGAACACCAATTGTTGGTCAATGTCAACCAAAATTAATTATCATATATGTATATCTATTTTACGTTTTCTAGACTTTGTTGCATTTGTTTTTAAGTTACAAGGTCCGCAAAAATTGTGCAACACTGTTTCACTTAATTAGCCTGTTAACCGCCGAAAATATAACGTAGAGATACTCAACTTTTTTGTAGAAAAACATTTGGCACAAAAAGTTTTCAAAGATAATCTTCGCTTTATTCAATGACCAAAGTTTCTGCTATAAAATAAGGCAAATTGTTTAATTGAAAAATAGTGGTAAATTGATTGTTACGTTAAGCACGCGCATTTATTGTTACCGTTGCGTCAACGCAACAGCAGCGAGTATTAGGTTGTGATGGAATAGTGGCGCAGAAGTTAGGCGATTGTCATCACTAACTTTTTATAGTATTCGTCGTCTTTGGAAGCCTCAGAAATTCGATACTAAAGTAAGACGAAGGATACTTTTAAAATTTAGCGGTGTCAATTGATTCTTTGGTGCTACACTTTTCCATCACTGGTTAACCAATTGTGTAACTCAACAAATCGCCAACAATATTGTTTGTGTATTTGTATATATATTCCATACGAAATTTTATTGCTTAACTGAGATTTGTTGCTTTATTCCATAACATTAACATAATATGTAATTAATGTGTATTAATGATAGTAGTGAAAACTGTGTATATTAAAAGTGCCACGCAGAAAGCAAACATTGTACTATATTGTAAAATTACACGAAAGGCTGAATACAGTATAACTAAACTCACTAACTTGTTTTTGTGTTTAGAGTACATACTTCAGCCTTTTCTTATTGCAATGCAGGTATTCGTTTCTATCAATATATCCCATCTTTAAACAATATCAGGAGAAAAGCAATATGAATTAAATGCATAAAAAAGCGAACATTTTATTAATCACAATATGGGAAAATGAAATCCATTTTCAAAGATAAGGAAAGTGTATTCTGAACACATTTCCTCTACGTAATGACAAATAGGGAATCTAGAGGAAGTCATATTGAAAGAGAGAGTAAATCCAATGATCCATGAAATAAGGTTCCCTGATATAAACCAATTCGATGTTTCGAGTCAAACTTATTTAAAATTGTTATTGATTTTTCATTCTTTCCTCAAAGAGAAGTGAAAGTGGATAATTTGATTATTACTTACTTTATAAACGTATTCAGTATCTTTTTACTTTATCGGATTGAGAAGCCTAGTATGTTTAAAAATTTCAGAATATTATATAATATATAAAAATGAAAATTTGTCTGTATGTCTGTAATTCTATACAAATCCAAGGTTTGGAAACCAAAATTGTGCAATATTACGTACATGTGTATTAAAACACGGCCGAGGCAATTAAAGTAATCTGGAATCGAAATAATTTATAGTTAATTTTTAATTAATAAAAAACCACCCATTTAACAGCAATTTCATGTCATATTTAAACATTTTTCGTTATAGCAGCTGCCAATAATTAAAAATCCACAATAAAATTCTTACCATAGCAATTACTTTTCTATTGCAAGATTTCTACGTGAATAATGAAAATGAAATAAAAAGTTTGACCAATTTTGTACAAAGTGAATACTACGACATAACTTTTATGATGCAAGATTTGCAAGTGAAAAATGAAATAAATAGTTTGACGAATTTTAAAAATAATTGAATATTATGTCATATTGGAAATATAATGGACGCCAGCAGATGAATATATATCGTCATATGAATTTGAAAAAACGTATTGAAAAATGATAAAAATCCGAATGTAGAAATAGTGGTATATTTTAACATTTTGAGGTTCTCTGAATTTGTTTGCGCCATTTATAAATATATTCCATATATATACGTGTGTATAAGCCTGTGTATTAGAATTTCCACAAATATTTAGGTCCCTAGAGCTCATTCTTAGTGAAGAACTATAATAAAAAAAAATGCTTTATAGCTTATTTTTATTGTTTGTTTTATACAGTATGTTTAATTTTAAAATTGATTTTTCAAAACAAACATTCTTAAAATTCCGGGCAACGCCGGGTACTTTTAGCTAGTTTATGTATATTTTAAATGGATGTCATGTATAAAAATGTTATTAAAAAATATTTTGGGAATTTATTGCTTAAATAGAAGATTTTAAAAACAATGTCTGAACTTATTTATGACACACCATAGATGTTCAATTGAACAACATTTTAATTTTCTTCTGTAAAAAACTCAGTGCTACCACATAGGACTAATTTCCTATTTTATTTGCACCACTATTTTTCAAAAATACATTTTGTAGTACATGTCTCAAGCAAATGTTGTCAAAGCATATCTAAAAGATTTTTGTTTAAAAAAAGTATTGTCAAATAGAATAAAAAAATAGTCGTCTGTGGCAGCCCTGCAAACCCTATTTTAAACCATTAACGACTGAAGTTGCGTTTGCGAACATGTCATTATATTTGTGATTTTTTTTATACGAGAAAAAGAGAAAAGTAATAGCCTTATTTAATTAACACATTTCAGTGATTCATAAAGTGAAAGTAAGTGCTTAACAATAACCGGTGTGAACTGAATAAAATTCCTTTAAAACATGCTGTTCCATAATGGGTTAAGATTTAATATTTATTCCTTCATCTTCTTTCTTTTTTTTATAACAGTAATTCCTTGATCTGATCTTTAAACATAGAAAAAGCGTTAACTAGGTTAACGAATGTTTCGGTAAGTGATGAATACTCAGATATTTGTCTTAGGTAGAAATAAAATGTGTGTAACAGAAAAATAGATGCAACTAATAAAAGTCCAATAAAGTATAATGTAAAGAAGTAAAAAAAAAGTTGTAAAAATTATTATGAATGTAATTAAATGAATTCATTAAGATACGGTATAAATAATTTCAGACACAATCTTGCTCTTTAGTATGCAAAGGAGATAATACGCACAATACTGCCTTAACATTTTAAAAATTAACACATTTAACACAGAATCTGGGGGAAAACCCCCCTTAAAATTAATATACTGGTTTCTATAAATGTATAAAAGTAATGAAAATTTAATGAATCAATAATGCAAAAGAAAACCCCCTATTTTCGACACGAAAAAAATGCAGAATAAAAAATTCATTGACAATAAAAAACGGAATTATACCGAGATTTTGAATTTCGAAGTGAAATACTAATATATAAAATCGCCAAATTATGATATTCAAAAAAAAGTTACAAGAAAAACGTATAGAAATTCCTTGTGTAAAATGAAAATTTTAGCCACAAGATACAAAAACTCTATTATTTTAATACATTCAAACTGATTGCTAAAGTTAACATACGAATTCAAATTTTCAACTGACAATGAGAGAGCCAACCTTGTTAATCACAGATTTTGATTATTTTAATATATGTTGTAGAGTAGAGAGCCCATAGTCTCAGGTTCAACGGATTTTATCCAACGCTCCTTAGATCTTGAGAAACCGGGGGGGGGGGGGGTCGAATAGTAGTACACAACTTAAATACTTACTTTGTAACAAATAGGACAGGTTGGTCGTAGCTGAGTTGGTATGGTGTTTGCCGGCTGATCCGCGGGCCCGGGTTCGGTACCGGTACGAGCTGCATTTGTTTTTCTTGTTTTATAAATATATTTCTAAGTATAACTTAATAATCTCATTGTCAGTTAAAATTTATAATATTTTATATCAATTATAATTTTAACGCATTTAATTTTTTACTTTTAACTAAATAGTTGCATAAAACATCATACAACTGTTAATTTTTTTTAAATCACTTTTAAAATGTATTTCATATATTTTTTATCGATGCAATGCTATTGAGCAATTGTACCAATTCGTGATTTTAAAGAAACATCCTTTACGCATTGTTTTAACAAAGGAAGTCAATGCGATAATACTATTATTCTGTTTTTAAAGTAACAAGCATAATTATATTAAAAATTAGCATCAGAATTAAATTACAACCGATTTTTTGCATATTAAAGATTTTTAAATTTGTAATACGAATGCTTGTACTTTCAATTATTTTGCTTTCACCTTTATCTTCCTTCTGCTTTTATTTTTATTTTATTTGAATATTCTTTTATTTTATCATAACTAGATGGCACCACAACAAGTTTTGTGACGATTTTGGAATTTTCATCATTCAATAATAGATCCAATTCCTTTTTAAACCTCTTTAAAGGATGAGAAATAATAGTTTAAAAATAAAAAAATGATAAATTTAAGTTTGTTAACATTATAATTAATGTATGATATTAAATTTTTTAATTTAAATTACTAGGGGGCTCTGCCCCCTACGAGCTACGCTCGCCAACCCCCGTTCAAGCACACAAAAATCCAAAAAGCACGCTAATTTGATCGGCTTTAAAAATATTGAATTAAAAAAAAAAAAAAAAAACAGTAGCGATCTCTCTGTAAACGGGTTTCCATTCGTTTTCCTTGGATTGGGGATTTTTAAGACTAAATCTGCTGCTGTTAAGAGATACAATGGCTGTTTTCGTATTTAATAAAAAAAATTAGTTAAACATTTGAAAATAAGCTAATGTAAAATGAATTAAGTAAACAGTGTCATTGTCTCCCGGTATTTTTTAACAGCGCTATAAGATAGTTCTTTTAAATAATTCATTTTAAATGTATCGTTTCAAATCTGACGTAATTTACACCAAAGTTTTATTTCTCTTATTAATATTCACGTGAAAATACTTTTGTTGTTAGAAGGAAATATTATTTGCGCTGTCTTCGAGTTCACGATAATAGTTGAAAAGATTATCTCAAAATACCTCGCGCAAATATATTTTTCAATTTCAATTGTTTTGCTATATTTTTTGTCATTTTAAATATGACGTAATTTTCTCAAATTACAAGTTTTAACGCATAATAATGATTTTTTTTAATTTTAAGATTTTGTTTCTCTTTTAAAATTCAAGAGTAAATATGGTTCGGCACAGATGTCATATACCCCATATTGGCGCAATTTTTTCTGACGCCAATTTCATATACGCAACCGGTACTTAACTGGAAGTAAAGTGTCGTTATTTTGCTTGATATGGTAACCTGGATGTTGTTGTTTATGCTATTGATAAGAAAAACCTGGACTTACGCTGTCAAAATTTAACAATTAAAAATCTTACGATGCTCATCAGCGTACATGTAAATAAAAACTATATTAAAAATACATTACAAATTATTCCCAACGTTTCGTGCTCTTTCTAACGAGCCTTCTTCAAGGAAGAGAGTCCTTGACCTCCACGGAGCAAAGTTTCCAACTGCACTTTCACGGCATCACAATTAAAAACATTACGGTAACTGATCATTAACACAACCAAAATCAGTACTGCGTTGGATATGGCGCCATCTGTTGTTAGGCTAACACACTACAATAAGAAACTAGGAAAACTCGAAATAAACACTACGAATGTATTTCTTTTAAAATATTCAACCAAACATTAGAAATTTGAAATGAAATATTGTCATTGCATACCTCGTTTTTTCTTAGACTTATTTCTATGGATTCAGGCATAAGGGCTTTAAGTGGGTTGGAATATTTAGAGATAATTTTTACATTGTCAAAATAAACTGCTTTGACACTGCCTTTAAATGCTAATCTAGATAAAGCTGTAGATAGTCTATTGAATTTTAAATCAATTTTATGTTCTTTAATCCTTTCAAACAGGCATCGTTTTGTCATTCCAATATATGAAGTTAATAGACCAGTATTGAGTTGAATAGGGATTTCGTAAACTCCAGGATGGAATAAAATTGGTAGAGGATCTTGCTTTCTGGTAATAGCTGAAAACAGATTATTTGAGGGGGAGGCAACAAGAAGATTCTGAATCTATTGAAAATTCTCTTTAATCTTTCAAACATTGCTGGAATATAAGAAATTTTTCTGTAAGTAGGACGAGTTAACTGGGCGCTTTGGGGATAACTGTCGAACTTCTCAATTAATTTATGGATAACCTGTGGGTTATATCCGTGATCTATTCCAATCTTGACAATATGGTTCAGTTCATCTTCCAAAAATTCATCCGATCAAACAATATGTGCCCTCTTAATAAAAGAATTAAACGCAGACATTTTATAACCCCATGGGGTTGAAGCAGTAACAGGAATAATGCAATCTATTTTAATTGATTTTCTGAAAACTTTTCTTTTAAGCTTATTACCAGATTTTATAACTAAGACATCTAAAAATGGGAGGGTGTTATTGACTTCATTTTCTATGGTGAATTTAATATTGTCCTCGAGATGATTCAACTCCTCAAAAAATTCCACTAAAGCTGGTTTCCCCTCTTCCCAAACTACAAAAACATCATCCACATACCTTAACCATAATTTGGGTTCATGTTTGAAAGTGTTGAAAATCAAATCTTCCAAGGGTCTAAACTTAAATTCGGCGAAAATACTTGAAACAGGTGACCCCATCGGTGCACCCTTATCTTGCTTATAATAATTACCGTTAAAATAGAATACATTACTCTGGTTAATTAAATTTAAACCTGCTTCTAACGAGGTTTTAATTTCTTGACTCAGATTATTTAATTTATCTATAGACTGGTTAATAGTATTCATAACTTCGGAAATATTTATGGAGGGGAAAAGCGAGACAATATCAAAACTAGCTAAAATAGTATTATCGTTAATCTCAACATCTGCAATCCTGTTTATGAATTCATCAGAAGGGAACACAAGAACTCAACTTCTTTCAAACACAAGAACTTCTTAGAAATAGTAAATGGCCTGATGAAATGAAAAATAAAATTAAAATTAACCATACAGGTGTTGCGCCTAGGATTACAGCTAGAATAAAAGTTCATAAAGCAAATTTTCCATTCAGACCGATTGTCACAAGATGCCAAGGCCCACTTTATTATGTTGAAAAAGCTTATGCTGGTTTCCTAAAAACGGTTATCCCATCTTCAAAATATTCTATTTCTTCTACTGATGAATTCATAAACAGGATTGCAGATGTTGAGATTAACGATAATACTATTTTAGCTAGTTTTGATATTGTCTTGCTTTTCCCCTCCATAAATATTTTCGAAGTTATGAATACTATTAACCAGTCTATAGATAAATTAAATAATCTGAGTCAAGAAATTAAAACCTCGTTAGAAGCAGGTTTAAATTTAATTAACCAGAGTAATGTATTCTATTTTAACGGTAATTATTATAAGCAAGATAAGGGTGCACCGATGGGGTCACCTGTTTCAAGTATTTTCGCCGAATTTAAGCTTAGACCCTTGGAAGATTTGATTTTCAACACTTTCAAACATAAACCCAAATTATGGTTAAGGTATGTGGATGATGTTTTTGTAGTTTGGGAAGAGGAGAAACCAGCTTTAGTGGAATTTTTTGAGGAGTTGAATCATCTCGACGACAATATTAAATTCACCATAGAAAATGAAGTCAATAACACTTTCCCATTTTTACATGTCTTAGTTATAAAATCTGGTAATAAGCGTAAAAGAAAAGTTTTCAGAAAATCAATGAAAATAGATTGCATTATTCCTGTTACTGCTTCAACCCCATGGGGTTATAAAATGTCTGCGTTTAATTCTTTTATTAAGAGGGCACATATTGTTTGTTCGGATGAATTTTTGGAAGATGAACTGAACCATATTGTCAAGATTGGAATAGATCACGGATATAACCCACAGGTTATCCATAAATTAATTGAGAAGTTCAATAGTTATCCCCAAAACGCCCAGTTAACTCGTCCTACTTACAGAAAAATTTCTTATATTCCAGAAATGTTTGAAAGATTAAAGAGAATTTTCAATAGATTCAGAATTCTTCATGTTGCCTCCCCCTCAAATAATTTGTTTGCAGCTATTACCAGAAAGCAAGATCCTCTACCAATTTTATTCCATCCTGGAGTTTACGAAATCCCTATTCAACTCAATACTGGTCTATTAACTTCATATATTGGAATGACAAAACGATGCCTGTTTGAAAGGATTAAATAACTTAAAAGTGATTTAAAATTCAATAGACTATCTACAGCTTTATCTAGATTAGCATTTAAAGGCAGTGTCAAAGCAGTTTATTTTGACAATTTAAAAATTATCTCTAAATATTCCAACCCACTTAAAGCCCTTATACGTGAATCCATAGAATTAAGTCTAAGAAAAAACAATGTATGCAATGACAATATTTCATTTCAAATTTCTAATGTTTGGTTGAATATTTTAAAAGAAATACATTCGTAGTGCTTATTTCGAGTTTTCCTAGTTTCTTATTGTAGTGTGTTAGCCTAACAACAGATGGCGTTATATCCAACGCAGTACTGATTTTGGTTGTGTTAATGATCAGTTACCGTAATGTTTTAGGTAGCTTTCATTACAAAAAGCTACCTATTGCAGCCGTTCGGAGGAAAGCGATTTCAAAAAATTTTGGTATATTTTCATCGATCATGACCTCCAGACCCCGAAACCACTCTCCGTTCAAAATTTATATATATATATATATATATATCTGACATTTGTCATACTGTAACTCTCGTATTTATGAACCGATTTGAATGTAATTTGGTGTGTACATAGTACATACCAATGTCTCGACCGAGTTCGTTGGCCAGCTTCATCCGCCATTTTGTTTCAAAATAGCGGCCATTAAAAAAATTAAAAAAAATTAAAATTTGAAATGTGGTGCCAAAATTTTGAAAATGGAAAAATATTTTTATATGGGGACACGTCACTTGCCTCTTGTGCTCTCTTCGGCGTGTCAGGCGGGTCGTTCTGAAGTCTTCTTTCCCGGAGACTGGGGTTCTGGGCTTGTTTCCGCAGGTAGTAAAACTTTTCCCTGCCCTGGGCTTGGGGGTTACACCTAACCATAAGCCAAAAGCGGGTTCCCAGGGTGGGTGCTTACTTACTTACTTACTTACTTACTTACTTACCTTTATACAAAGACTCCGGAGCAGTTTTTGTTTCGTCTATATCTTAAAAAATGGCTGAGTTATAGCATTTTGAATTTGTAGCATGACAGACATTTTCAAACGTCCTGAATTTTGTCACGCGATAAAAGGCGTATTTATGAACCGATTTCGATGTAACTTCGTTTATACATAGTACATACCAATGTCTCGACCGAGTTCGTTGACCAGCTTCATCCGCCATCTTGTTTAAAAATGGCGGCCGTTTAAATTTTTAAGAAAAATTTAAATTTGAAATGCGGTACCAAAAAACTGAAAATTGAAAAAATATTTTTTCTTATGTGTTTAACCTTGATAAAAAGATTCGGGAGCAGCTTTTGTTTCGTCTATATCTTAAAAAATGGCTGAGTTATAGCATTTTGAATTTCTAGCGTGGCCTACATTTTGAAACATCCTGATTTTTGTCACGTGATAACCGGCGTATTTATGAACCGATTTGGATTTACCTTGGCGTGTACATAGTACATACAAATATTTTGACCGAGTTCGTTGGCCAGCTACATACCCCATCTCGTTTCAAAATGGCGGCAATTTAAAAAATTGAAAGAATTTAAAATTTAAAATGAGATACCAAAAAATTAGAAAATGAAAAAGATTTTTTTTGTACGTGTTTTACCTTAATACAAAGATTACGGAACAGGTTTTGTTTCGTCTATATCTAAAAAATGGCGGAGTTATAGCATTTTGAATTTCTATTGCGGCTGACATTTTAAAACGACCTGATTTTTGTCATGCGATAACAGGCGTATTTATAAACCGATTTGGATGTAACTTGGTCTGTCTCTGTACATAGTACATACCAATGTCTCGACTGAGTTCGTTGGCCAGCTTAATTAGCCATCTTGTTTCAAAAGGGATGCCATTTAAAAAAATTAATTTAAGGTATTAAAAAATTGAAAATGAAAAAGATTTTTTTTATGTGTTTGGCCTTGATACAAAGATTCTGGAGCAGTTTTTGTTTCTGAAAATTTGTTCTTTTGTTTATATCTTAAAAAATGGTTGAATTATAGCACTTTGAATTTCTCGCATGGATAACACTTTGAAACGATCTTGTATTTGTCAAGCGATAACACACGTATTCGCCTATTTCGATGTAAGAAGGCATGTGGATAGTGTACATCAATATCTCGACCAAGTTCGCTGGCTAGCTTCATTCATCCATCTTGTTTCAAAATGGCGGCCATCAAATTAAAAAAAAAATTATATTTAAAGTGAGGTGCAGAAGAATTAGAAATTGAAAAAGGTTTCTTTCTTAAGTATTTGACCTTGATATAAGGATTCAGGAGCATTTTTTGTTTGTCTTTATCTTAAAAAATGGCTCAGATATAGCAGTTTCAATTTCTAATGTGGGTGACATTTTGAAAAATCTGATTTTTTGGTATATATCAACCGATTCAGATGTGAGTGAGCATGTGCACATCAATTACTAAGGTCTCGACCAAGTTCACTGGTTAGCCTCATCAACCATGTTGTCTTAAAATGGCAGGCACTTTAAGAAATCGCCGAATTTGGCAGCCAAATATGTTACCTTAAATAAAAGCAGCTTGGGTAAAGCTGAATAATTTCGCGAAATTCTCATTCATAATGATTTAATATTGATAAAAAATTAGTATTGAATCTCCTATATTCGGTTTCCACTAAGTTGAGCTTCGTGTGTTTGAATAAAATAAGTTGGCTTTTTTAAAATAAGGAATATGAAAGCTACCTCTTCCTCCCGGCACTGGCCAGAAGGACTTTTTAATTGTGATGCCGTGAAAGTGCAGTTGGAAACTTCGCTCCGAGGAGGTCAAGGACTCTCTCCCCTGAAGATGGCTCGTTAGAAAGAGCACGAAACGTTGGGAATAATTTGTAATGTATTTTTAATATAGTTTTTATTTACATGTACGCTGATGAGTATCGTAAGATTTTTAATTATTATGCTATTGATGTTTTCGCTAAATTGGCGTCTGAAAAAAATTGCGCCAGTTGACATCTATGACACCTATGCCACCTATGACTGGCGTATATGACATCTGTGCCTATGGTTCTTATGACGTAATTTTCCTGCTTTTAACATGTAATCATTTAATTCTAATTTTAAAGTTTTTTTTTTCTGTTTGTAATAGTCACGTGTAAATGAATTTTTAATTTGAAGTAAACATTATTGTTTGCGCTGTTTATACTACTGACAACAGTTTAAATTAATAACATTTTCTAAAATTTGTAAAAAATATCTCTCGAAATGCTGAAAATTTGAGTTTAAAATTGAAATAAAACCTCAAAAAATGAGTCAAATAAGAAAAATAAATGCAATCCTCACACCGGGAATTTATAACGTATAAAATGATTTAAAAATGCTTAAAATCTCATGTATAGTTTTTGCTCCAATAAAACTTTTTTAATGGAGCGATTTTGTCCAACTTTACCATTAAATATCTCTTAAAATAATTCTTCGATTTGAAAACTGTCTGCATCAGCGTGTTTATCAAACATTTCTCTATAATACGACCGATTTTCATATTTTTGTATGCAACAGTTTTTTTTAATATTAACGATGAAAGGCCATGCTTAAGCATTCAAATTGGATGCCGATCTACCCGGAATATCTACGCAGATTTTCATTGGTGCATTTCAAAATCAAAACTTTTTTTTTATATATAGAAGGATTAAATCATAATTACTCATATTATAAAATCATAATCAATATTTTTAAAACAAAAAATGTGAAAAACAAATGTAGCGCGTACGGATTCCGAACCCGGGCCCGCAAAGTAGCCAGCAAACGCCGTACCAACTGAGCTACGACCAACCTATCCTTTTTCTTTTTACAAAGTAAATATTTAAGTTGAGTACTACTATTAGACCCCCCGGTTTCTCAAGAACTAAGGAGAGTTGGATAAAATCCGTTGAACCTGAGACTAAGGGGTCTGTACCCTACAACATATGTTAAAATAATCAAAATCTGTGATTAACAAGGTTGGCCCTCTCCTTGTGAGAGAAAAAATGCCCACCCCGGGAATTGAACCTATATCTTTGGCTTACGGGCCCAATGCTCTAACGTTTAAGCTGACTGGGCTAACAACTGGCGAGCATATTTCGCTTAGAGAACCTTATGGTATTAAAATGTGGTCTGTCATGTAGTCAGCTCAACGCAAAAAACGGAAGGTAAAGGAACTCCATATAGACAAAGAGTACGTAGATAAACTATTGTTTTAACACGATCAAACTGATTGGTAAAGTTATCATACGTACTGAAATTTCCAGCTGAGTGAAAAAAAGTCCAGCCCCGGAACCGTTTAAGCTAACTGGGCTGACAAATATGCTCGCCGGTTTGCTCAGTAAGCCAAGGATCTGGTTTCGATTCCCGGGCTGAGCAATTTTACGCTCAGTTGGAAATTTCAACTCGTTACAAATAACAATCTACTAAAGATTGTTTGGTTCAGCCGCCTGAAAAAAAAATCCCGATCACACCACAAAGGGACACAGGTATTCAGACGGAAAATTTCAGGACGAAATTCTTCGTTCATATTCGGAGCAGCAACTTCGCATGCTTCCAAAAATTTACTTTAATTACGGATGTAGTAAATATTATCTGAGAGAGAGGGGTAAAAGGATTATTAAAACATCAGCCGATAGATCACAGATAAAGCCCTTACTTACAAAATGTGACAAATGCATAATTCTTTACTACGAAGAATTGAATTATGTAACTTTTCATTTTCGGGTACACAACAATACTGAGTAGAAGAAATTTGTGCTACAGAAATTAAAAGAAAAATCTCTAACAGTAATATCAACTTTATGACTATGTCCAACAAATTTCATAAAATTAGTTATATTCAGAAATATTTGAAGTCATTAGTTCTTGTAACGTAGGGAAAAACGCAACTTTTCAATTTCTAAACAAACAAAAATATCAGATATATGACCAGGGTTCGTACGGGTACCGTTATTGTCAAGGCCAGATATCAGTATTTTTTTATAGAAAAATAAATCTAGTTTAAACGCGCGAAATTTCGGCTTATTCAAGAAGAGATTTTCTATAAGAAAATAATGGTACCGAAGAATTTCTTGATCTGGAAATTCAAGGACCTGTACGAACCCTGATGACATATTATGAATACGATTGATTTAATTTCAATTTGAGAAGCGAAATATTTTAAAAGCAGCTTAATTCTTAAAAAATATATTTCTAGTTAATCTGAAATGAATACACTTGTTACTTTATAATATAAGTATAGTCAACTATTTATAAATGCATGATTTATATAACTTAATTACCGATTCATAAAATGTAAAATATGAGTTTCCTAATTAAATCACTAAAGAAGTGAAAAATGAAAATTCTTTAAAATATTACATATGAGGACTTCAGAATGCAAGAGATACAAGTGGCAAAACTTATGTTCGGAGTAACTTGAGTTCAAAGTAGGAACATCAACAGTAATTGACTGAATTAACATGAGAGACTGTTGCTTATTTCGCAGCGGTCTTTGAACTCTTATTTCAATAACTATTAAAGAAAAGTGGAGTAGAATATATTTTTTAAGTTTAAGTAGCGATTCAAGAGTTAAATAGTTGAAATAGTTTAACCCCTTAACCCCTTGAGGGGCACCGGTATATATTATATACCACCTACGATTAATGAAATTTTACACCAGAAAAATTTTATTAAATTTTACTTTTCTAACTTTGGTGGAAAAAAGCCGTAAATTTGCTTTTACTTATTTTGAAATAGAATTTTTCAAAGATTCCGGTGGGAATTCAGCATTTCACAAACGTAATTACTTGCTCCTCAAGGGGTTAAAAGTCGCATTAGATTACGTTTTAAAATTCAGATTGCTTATTGCCATTTTTCAAAGATTCCGGTGGGAATTCAGCATTTCACAAACGTAATTACTTGCCCCTCAAGGGGTTAAAAGTCGCATTAGATTACGTTTTAAAATTCAGATTGCTTATTGCCACCACTTTTTTGAAAAATAAATATCCACCTTATTGAATGACCGGTAAAATGGTACCGGAATAAAGACACACTATCTTATAAAACTGGTGGAAATCAAACAATCTGAATAAATCATACAGTCCGTGAATATCACGGGCGCGAGAATTAAGTGGTTAAAGGGCTTAAGTATTTGACCTCTAGAACGCATTACTTAATTAGGAAATCACTTATATTTCTTTCCCTCCAATAAAATAACCTTATTTCCGGATAGCCTGTGCACTTAGCTCAGATTTTTCTTTTTTGTCACTTATACGCCTTGACTTTTGGGGTGCTATCAAGGTCGAGGACACAAAATAGAATGACAGGAAATGTGTTGTAGATAACACAAACAAATTCCACACTTATATATCAAACAAACATACTTATTTAAAGGCAACATTGTTACTACATCCAACGGATTTTGTATAATATGTTATACTAATAGCTCTTGTTAAATTCATTAGTGTATGCAAGTTTGGAAAGGAAATGGTTTTCAATTTCTTTAGAAGCAGGAATATCAGATTTATCACATAATATGAAAGGCAATTAAAAAAGCTCCCTTATAAGCGAGATGCTTTCAAAGCAGCTCATTTACTGATGAAAATATTCTAGGTAATATAAAATTGAAAGATTACTTTGAAATATGTATTTAACCTGTCCCTGAATAGGTTCATAATCAATTCATAAACACTCAAATATGAATTTTTCCAATTATATCAAGGAAATTACCATACGAAAGTAAATTAAGAAAGCTTTCAAATATTAAATTGTATATAATCACTTGTGAGAACACAAGAGAAATGCGTTGTAGGAATATTTTTATTGGCTTCTAATCAAAAATATCTATTTGAAGGCTATTATATTACTGTGTTAAACAAATTCTTTAAAATGGATGATATTATTAACTTATCTGAAGTAATTTGAGCGTTAATATTGAAAGGAATGGGACATTTTTCAATTTTAAAATATGCAAGGATATTAGATATGCGACATATTAAGAATTCAAATGAAGGATGTTTCATTTGAAAAGCGAGATACTTCGAAATCAGTTTATTTCCCTATGTTAATTTGTGTAAGTAATATGCCATCAATATAACGACTACTGCACGCTTAATCACACGTTTGTATGTACATGATTTAAATAAGTAGATTACGATTTATAAAACTTCAAGGATAATTTTCTAGTTATATCAAGCAAGAATTTTTGTCCAAAAGAATTATTAATAATTCCACCAAATACAGATATCTTACAGCTATCAAGATGTGAGGAACAAATTTAGATAAAAATAGTTTTAGGGAAACACACGAAGGAAACAAAAGGAGAACTTTTGTTTCCTTTTGTTGTTTCCTTAACAAAAGGAGAACTCTTTGGAGAAGAAAAGTGAAATATGTTGCAGGAGAACACACGCAGAATTTTTACGGTTTGTAATTGAAAACTACTTATTTGAAGGAGACTGCATGGTTGTCTCAAAATAAATCTGTAAAATATGTGATATTTTTGAATTATTTTCAGTCATTAGTATGTAAGAATGGGGAATTTTCAATTTTAAAATATGCAGATATATTTGAAATGTGACATATTATGAATGCGAATTAAGGCACAGTAATTTGAAAAGCGAAATACTTTGAAACTAATTTATTTCCTGACGTTAATTTTTCTGGGTAATATGAAATCAATACCTTTCTTACATTGTACTGTAAGCGTAACAATACGTTTGTGTGTACATGATTTAATAAGCAGATTAACAATTTATAAAGCTTTGAAAATGAGTAATCCAATTATACCGTCAAAGAATTTGTGTCTAAATGAAATGTTAGAAATGCTTTCAAATATCACATATGTTATAAATATCAAGATTTGAGTGACAAAATTTGATAGAAATAAATGTGTCTTTGGGGACGCAGAAAGAATACTCTAAATATTTCTTCCTTAAGAAAACATACATATTTAAATATTGGGAAATTACAGGTAATTTTCAATTTCTAAGGATGCGGTGATATTTATACTGAACTTGTTACGAACGAGTATTATGGAACTTTAATTTCAAAAGCAAAAAACGTTTAATGTATCTTAATTTTTAGTAACTTTTATCTCCATGAATTTTCTAAATCAATATATCTATCACGTTATAATGTAACTATAATCCTACGTCGCATTAGTCGCATTACTTGCATGTAGAATCGATTTCTAAAATGTAAAAAAAAAATATTTTTGATACGTTGAGCATATGAAAGTGTAGATATGAAAAAAAAATAATAATCATTTTAAATAATTTAAAGTGTTTTGATATATATCGTGTTAAGATCATCATACGATAAAAAATATATATATTCTCTCAAATATGTTATTAAAGAAGGCAGAAAATTATTATAAATTTATGACGGATTTTTAGAGGACAAATTGTTCTGCCTTCAAATCAGCAAGAAATAAAAAATGTGGTTATTTAAAATGAAAATCTTATTTATGTATTTTCTGTTAAGTGTTTTGGATAGCGAAATATGAACGTTGTTTTGTTGAAATGATCAGAACCTGACAGACGCAGGTGAAAACATCGAGCACTGTTTTACATCTCAGAGACTGTTATTATCCAGACTATGCATCCTACAAATAAATACCATGCCGAATTGCAATAATATAGTCCAAACAATATCACAGAATATATCTTAAAATGGCGACTTAACTCGCCATTTTAGAACGCCATTTTATTTGGTACAAATTGTTATGTAAGAACATTTACATTTTAAATGTAAGGGACATGTCAAATCATAAGTTTCTTTTCCTAATAATTCTACATAAATCGTAATTTATAACTTTTGTAAAACGTTTCCTGCTGATTTCACACAAATTTCGAATTTTTTATAAACTGTAATACTGAGCATTTACATCTTAAAAGAAACCTCCATAGAAAATTTCTCGTTTTTAACCATAGCTATTCAAACTAAATCATAATTCAGAACAAATTCAGAACGTTTCCCGCTCACTTCACCTCTTTAAATTTCGAATTCTTCGGAAACGGTTTTTTCGATCATTTACATCTTAAACATAACCACCATTACAAATTCCAAACTTCTACACCAACTGTTTTGAACATTTTTTGCTCCTGCAGTATTCTTAATTATCAAATATTCACAAAAATTCTTCTGCCTGAGAATGTACGTTTCTAAAGTAACGGCCCATGCAAAGTTTGTAGCCCTAACAATTGAAAATAAATATAATTTAGAAAGTTTTTGAACTTTTTTGCTTATTTACACCCTTTTAAACTTCGAACTTTCCTGAAACAGTTTAAAACGAGTATTCACATGTTAAAAGTAGCCACTACACAAAATGCCATGTTTCTTGGCACAAATATTTCACAGAAACCAAGCATCCTAAAGCTTCAAGGCACAGCTAAGTTCTACATGCACAAATTCACGATTGACAGGGCAAACAGATACGAGTGCGGTCAGGTGGGCACTCCTAACCACACGTACTATAATTCTATACTCACGAAAAACTGGCATCTGAAATGTCCAGCCACTCCACTAAAGGAATGGCTACACAACACTGTAACGCGCCCCACACTTCTCACCTAAATCGAACGAAAACACCAACACCTTCTACACTTATCCAACGTTATCTGGGTTCACCCTGCCTCAATTTACTCGACCAAGTTGTGCCTGCGATCGTCTCGAGTAGAGCTTGCTGTTCCGGTACCACAGCGCCGCTTTTGCGTGGGGTCTTGTCTCTTGAGCCTACAACATCTTTTTCTCGTTCGAACCCTGTTTATTTTCGCGTTCGGATTCCGGACCTGACAGTGAAAGTCTACCGTGTTCCTCAAATTTCTGGCACAATGCCATTGTGTGTAATCTGATTTGTGTTTTAGTTTCCATCGCAACCCCTGTCTTGTTTACCAGCCGATTCAGCTCCGGCTGAAAAATTATTTTTTTTGTAAACTGAAAAAAGGTACCGGGAAGGATTTCTATGCTGTACAAACTTTGTCTCTTCCTCTCAGGCTTTGAAATTAAAATATTTCTAAAATAAATAGAATTTATTATCACTGTACGGAACTGTGCTTCATCATATCAATTTATAACGCTATGTCAAAGCTCGTTACCACTAGCTGAACTGTGTATTTCTCTACCAGAGATTGATGCTGGAAATGAGTTAACCACTGGTATCGCCCTTTAAAGGTGAACAGATTCGGAGACTAAGGGAGAAGTATTATGTGTTAAACCGGAGTGGAAGCTGAAAGCTGATTAGTCTCTTAACTTAGAAAAACGTTACGGAATAACTATATGGCGTCCCAGGCATGGCTACTTAAAAAAAAAAAAAGAGTCAGTTCTGTCCCAGCCATTAAAAGGGCCTGTATGCCAAAGAGATTTTGGGATTTAAATAATGTAATAGTCAATTCTGTGATTTAAATATGAAATAAAAAAAATTGTAATCGCAAATTGTTGCGCCATATTCCTCGCAAATTCAGCTAAATATACGCGAGGCTGTAACAGTGTATGGATATAAAAGGCTTGATCATTTTTTCATGAATGATAAAGTACAATTTAACACTAGAACCACCGAAAATTTTAATCAAGTGTTATAAAAATATTTCGCACCATAATTTTTACTTAAAACTATTTAACTTATTTATTTAATTTATTCCTTCGTGGTAGAAATTTAACTTATTTTAGAAATAAATTACTTGTTCGAATAGAAATATTTTTATTTGGTACCAGTCAAAATGAGCGCTATAGCGATTCTAGTGTTAATATTGTCTACTTAGTCTGATTTCTTTTAATATTAATAAATTCAATTATTTCTAATTAAAATTAATTCAAGCAATCGATAATTCTTTACAACCATAACTTAATGCATAATAAATACGCTTAACTGTATAAATTTATTCAATAAAAATGGAAGAATGAATTTGATTAAGTGATTCTTTTGAAAAGTATATTCAAAGCTCTTTTAGAAATATTTTAAGGATTATTATCTTCGAAAAAAAAATCTCAGTTCTTTCCTTCAGTTCAGAAAAGTGTATTGTTAATGATTTGATTTTGTATTTTTTACGAGGAAATGAAAAAAATATCTAACAAAATGAAAGTAGACCATGATCACTTTTTGTTTTATTAGAAACGTATATACATTCTTACAAAATAATTTTTTCTACCTTATGGACGGTTTAAAATTTAGTAAAAGGAATTCCTTTATAGAAAAATTTCTCATTAGAATTGAAAAGTTTAGTCCTTAGAGGCATGTAATTTTTCATTAGAGATTATTTCTTCTTTTATTCTTGTACTTTTTTTGAGATAATAAATATTTTAAAATTATATGTATCAGTAAATCGCAAATGCGTTCTCATTTAATATATACAGTATGACTTCAAAACTCCAGTGTGCCAATGCAGTGTGACTTCCTTGCATTTTACTCATTTTTCCAGCTTTTCTTTGCACTTCTGACTGACGGGAGAAAGAAAAATAGCAGGATGAATATGCGTATTTTTCTTCGCTGACGTTTTGGAACTTATTATTTATTTATTTATTAAAGCTAGCACCAAGTCTTTTTCAAAATCAGGGATTGTTGCTTCTGAAATAGAGCATTTAAATTTGTCTATCGCAGAAAAAGTGAACTTATTTAGGGGACCTTCTACATTAGGAGACCAAAAGAAAAGCACTTTTTTATGATTGTTTTTGTAACAAAACTGCATGATGGATCTTTTTGAAATTTTAACTGTTTATTGTACATATCTGAAGGTATACAGAAGAATTTTGTTATTTGATTTTGTTGTTTCTACTCTAAGTTATAAACAAATATGTTCAACCACATTTTTTGACACGGTGGGCAAGATTAAAAAAAAAAAAAAAAAAAAAAAAAAAAAAAAAAAAAAAACTACTCAATGGATTATCTTGATTTTTTTTAAAAAATTAAAGCTTATTTAATTGTTTTCGATATGAATTATAGCTTTTACTAAAATTAATTTTAAAAAAAGTTATTAACAAATAAGAACGAATTTTTTTCAACAAAAAAAGTTTTTTTAATCAGTCATTGCATAACTTTTTTTAATAAATTTATGGGTTCCTTTAATTTAACTAGAAGCTATACTCACGAAGTTTACGAAAAAAGTTTATTTTTGTGTTTCTGATAATTCTACAAGGCGCTGTCATGCCCACCGTCCAGGCGAAATTTTCCAGAGCAGTTGAACATATTTGTTTATAACTTAGAGTAGGAGTAACAAAATCTAATAACAAAATTCTTGTGTATACCTTAAGATATGTACAATAAACTTAAAATTTTAAAAAGATCCATCATGCAGTTTTCTTACAAAAACTCATAAAAAAGTGCTTTTTTTTGGTCTCCTAATGTAGGTCCCCTTAAGAAAGTTAGAAAGACTTTGTGAAAATATCATGTGCTGAGTATGGAATCGGATCTTTGACAGTTTATGACATTAAAAAAACAGAAGCTAAGAATACTCAATATTATACAAAAAGTGTTCTTCCAAAGCTTTAAAGATAGCACACATGAAGGGATATTTTTCGCTGTTTATTAGATTTTTTTTTTTTTTTTTTTTTTTTTGTAACATAGAAAATTTCAATTAAAGCAAGTTTTTTAAAAATATTTAGTTTTTTTATCAAATAATCATTACTTTATTATGAATTAAACTTTGACGAAAGGCTCTATTAAGAATATCGGAAAAGTTTTTGATATTCTTTCAATAATCCAGAATTTTCAAAAATCGGGCTTAATCTCGATCCCGATTATGCCGGATTTTTTAGGTTATTCTGTATCTATACTAATATTATAAAGAATATTATATTATAGCTATACTAATATTATAAAGAATATAATATTATAGCTCTTTTGTGTTTGTTTGATTTTTTTTTGGAGACTATTTCTCTAGAATATTGTAACAAATTAAAAAAGTATGGTGGCAAAATGCTCGTAATTGTATCTGATGTAACATAGGCCATATTTTATGTCGTTACAACTATCAAGGAACTGCAGGAGCCGAAAACTTTCTAAAATTTCAATTTCGGCGATATTATTGACTCGAGAAACGTAAAATGTGATCTGGAAATTATTTTTAAGATGAAAATATTTGCTATGAACGGTTTCAGAAAAGTTCGAATTTTAAAAATATCAAATAAGTGGAAAACGTTCTAAATTAGGATTTATTTTTAATTGTTACGGCTAAAAACTTGAAATTTCACATGGCTATTACCTTATAGACTTAAAGCAGAACAAATAAACTAAATCGAAATGTAAATCGGTCAAATGAGCGAACAACGTTCTAAAATATTTCCACATTATATTTATTTGTTATTGTTAGGACTTGAAACTTTAAATTGCATACGGTCGTTACTTTAACCCTAGAACTACCGGAAATTTTACTCAAGTTTTATAAAAACATTCTACACCAGAATTTTTACTTAAAAATATTTAATTTGTTTATTTAACTTATTATTGTCTGATTTATACATTTAGTTTGTTTTGAAGAAATTTCTGGTTTGAATAAATATTTTGAATGTACATGTCGGGTCCAATGGACCCGTCTGGTAGACGGAAGGTTAAAGACGTAGATGATCGCTCAGAATAGATTTTGAAAATATTCGAAAGTTAAAAAGTATCAGGGGCAAAAAAGAATTCCAAAGTGTAATTTCTGTGATACAGTTGGTATAGAAGTTGTGATTGAGCATTTTGGTAACTTTAAAGATCTAAATGCTCACAAAGAACGTTTTCTGAAACATTCGAAACTTAACCCCCTCACTGACAAGCCCGTGTTAATACGTTCACTAAGCTCCAGGTTTCACTGCAATACAAGCAATATTTAAAGTAATATAATTCTATTGATTTAATGTATTTTTAATACATTGAACATTGATTAATATTTCCAAGGATTGCATTCATATTCGTTATTAAGTTTTTTTTATAAAATGTTCAAAGAATCATTTTTTTTAGCATTTAAAACAAAATGCAGAGAAAACAACATTACAATTTTGCCCTTTTCCAAGACGGTCGGGGTGTTTTAAAGGGGCTCAATGATCAGAAAATGCTCTAAAAACGTTCTAATTTAGGATTTATTTTGATTTGTAAGGATTATAAACCTTCAATTTAGTATGGTGGTTTCTTTTAAGATGTAAATGTTCGGTATTATGATTTATAAAAGAATCCGAAATTTAAAGAAGTGAAATGAGCGTAAAATGTTTTAAACAAGTTCAAAATTATGATTTATTTTTGTATTGTAAGGAATAGAAACAAATTGATATATCTGTTACTTTTAAAACGTACTTACTCGTATAGAACTACATACATACTCGTACTGAAGAGTTTTAACAAAATTCTAATTTTAAAAGTTCCAAAAACGTTATAAATTTGCGATTTTTGACATACTGTTGGGAATAAATTATTAAAATTTGGCATACTGTCTATTTATAGATTACGAACTGTTTCTGCGTCTTAATAAAACGATGTAAAATAGTTGGGAAGTTAACACCTTCAATTTTCAGGCTCTGGTTATTTTAACAAAGGCAGCGCGCTTATGGGGCATTCTCACAAACTTTTGACTTTTATGTACCTGAATAATAATTTTTATTTTAGTACATGTTCATGTTTTTCTTTTATTTCATATACTTGGGACCATCCCATTGCATGATTGCATAACAATATTAACGAGGTAAATAAGTTTTGGACGATGTTGGGGGTCCAAATACCAGGAAAACTCCTATACCGTCCCGTGTCCCTGATGCTGATTTTTAAGTTTGGAGCTGTCTGTATAAAATTGTTTCAATAAAAATAATTCGATGTTATTTTCTTCTGAAACTGGAATTATTGTTTTATACAAATATGTAGCAAAAAATTAACCTGCACGCATTTTTAGGGTTGTTACTATTTTTTAAACTCTGTACTTCGGTTTTAGATTCCTTACCGTTCCTCTTCTAAAATTATACAGAAAATCACTTCAGATGCAGCCACAAACTTTTCTTTCAAATTTTTTCTCATGCAGAAATATGCTAGAGAAAGAATGTCTAAAATTGTTTGACAGGAAATTTATTGCAGAATTTAAATCAGTATTTAAATATCAGTTTCAAACATCGTGGCTTTATTGGTAGTCTTACCGTCTCCAAGGTTTATTCCTGCAGTTTTCGAGATAAATTAATTTTTTTTTTAATTTAATCCATTGTAAATAACTGTTCCTAAACATCAAAGAACATTGTGGCTACCACTTAGTCTTAAAATTATTTGCTTAAAATAGGTGGTAATTTTCTTTATCGTCTTTTATATTGCCATTTCGTCCCTTTTCCTATACCGTCCGCTTTTTTTACCTTACCGTCCGTTCTTTAACACACCTTTAAGACAATGTTATAACAAAATTTTGTACTAAAATACTACATTGTTATTATTTCTTATTTGAACGTCCTGTGGGTACTATCCAAAATCATTATAAGTAAATATTTAGAAGAAAATAAAAAAGTTTTAGTGGTAAAATGGTAAGGAAAATTACACTCGCAAGTTTAACATAAACCTCAGTGAAATAAAAAAAATTTTCGCTGCTGACCACTTTTTCTTTATTTTGAATCCTTAAGGCATTCGTCTATCAGATTAAAATG
Source organism: Maratus speciosus (assembly GCA_963932465.1). Lineage (NCBI taxonomy): Eukaryota > Metazoa > Arthropoda > Arachnida > Araneae > Salticidae > Maratus > Maratus speciosus. The sequence goes on along the minus strand of OZ010799.1, from coordinate 280,597,000 downwards.
CTATTTCATCATATTTTTATTCCCGAAAGTCAAAAGACTGTGAGAATGCCCCTTATATTAGCACACCCTATTAAAAACAAAATAGAAAATACATAAATAAGATTCTCATGTATAAATAATACCCCTTTTGTTACATGCTGTTTTAAAGACACAAAGATCGGCACTTAACCCATTTATGCCTACCGTCCCACATTTGGGACGTTTCAAATTTTAATGCATTTGTGTAAATTTCTTCGTCTTTATAACATGAAAATTGCATGAAATTATTATTTATAAATGTCTTTATCTATAACCGAGAGATGACAGCACAAGGTGGATATTTATTTGCTTAAATTAAGGCTTTTTTCAGTGTTTATAAATTTTTAATTTTTCAAGAGTTAAATTTCAAGTTTTAAATGTTATCAAATAAATACAAAAAAAGTTAAGCTTAATTTTTTTTTAGTATTCTTCCAGTTCATTTTGCAACATTTTAAAGTGATTTTACCAAAAAATTTGAGAAAACAAAAATTCAGGCACAAATGGGTTAAAATTAGTCAGAAATCTATGAAAAATTTCTGCCAACTATTAAAATAAACAAATATGCAATATATAATTGTATGAGCGAAGCGAAGGCTAATACTCAGCGAAATATTACTGTCCGGACACTTTACTACTACTATGGATATTAACGCCATGTCCTACTAAAAAAAAAGCCTAATAAAAACCTTTCGTCAAGCATAACTCAAAAAATATTTGTCGGATTTCGTTTCTGATTGCACCAGAAGGTACCTATCAGGGTCGCCTACTGAATGCACCTACTATGAAAAATAAGTTCCAAACCGTTTAAAAATTATATAGAAAAAACTCTTAAAAAAGCACAGTTTATCAGCATACGTCACAGAAATTTGGTGTGCGTCACTTTCACCGGTTGATGTTTTCGTAGACAACTGGTTTGAACACATGGAGCAAATAAGAAAAAATACGCACGCAGTAATATTGAATAGATCAGTTTCAACCACGTGATCACAAACCTTGCAACAACCCGTGGTAACCAGTTTTGGTGGGCAAACAAATAATAATACAGTATTCCGTACCACGGTGACCGTATTTAGCCTGTTGTATAAAATCTGGCATGTTGTATGACATACAATTGTGGATGATTAAAACAAAAGACATGTGTGTTTATTGATCCGGGAGGTTAACTTTCTCTGGATGTCTGTCTGTCTATCATACAGCATGCAATTTTCTTGTAAAGGATGATATTATTATGCAGTAAAACCTCCATAACGAACACACCCGATTAGTGGACACCTCTATTTAGCGGGCATTTTTTCGATTACCAACTCAACTGTACATGTTTTACTCTCAGTAGCGGTCACCTCTAAATAGAGGACAAATTCTGCATTCTTGGGGTGTCCGCTATTCAGAGGTTTTACTGTGTATAATATTGATAATTATTTTACAGGGCCGCACAAAAGAATACGAATATATGAAACGAATATAAACTAAATTCGGTATTGGTAGATCGCAGATGGTAATGTAATTTTAGGATGTTGTTACAGTCATCCGCAGCATGTTTTTAGAGTTTCGTTCATCTAACGAAACACTACCTGTCTCTACCTTTGTCTGTCTGTTTGTCCGTCTGTCACAGAGCCCGTTCTCAGAAACTATATATGTCGGATACTTGAAAATTTGCATACTTATAGCTGAACACCACACATCAAACGGCAAATAATAAAATTTTGAAAAAGGCTTAATATTTAACCCTTTGGGCTCTAATTTGTGTATTTAAAGCAATTTTTCTAACTCAGCCCCTAATTAAGTTGGAGACATGAAATTTCGCATACTTATAGCTGAAATCCTCACATCAAACGACAAATAATAAAATTTTGAAAAGTGTCTGATATTTAGCACTCTGGGTTCTAACTTATGTATTTTAAGCAATTTTTCTAACTCATCCCCTAACTAAGTTGGAGACTTGAAAGTTTGCATACTTATAGCTGAACACTTGCGATAACACGATAAATCATAAAATTTTGAAAAAGTCATATTTAACCCTCCAGTCTCTAACTTCTGTATTTTAAACATTTTTTCTAACTCAGCCCCTAATTATGTTGGAGACATGAAATTTTGCATACTTATAGCTGAACACCTCAAATCAAACGACAAATAATAAAATTTTGAAAAAGTCAATTATTTAACCTTCTGGGCTCTAACTTGTGTATTTTAAGCATTTTTTCTAACTTAGCCCCTAATTAAGTTGGAGACATGACATTTTGCCATTTTGCATACTTATAGCTGAACACCTCACATCAAACGACAAATAATAAAATTTTCAAAAAAGCCTATTATTTAACCCTCTGGGCTCTAACTTGTGTATTTTAAGCAATTTTTCTAACTCAGCCCCTAACTAAGTTGGAGACTTGAAAGTTTGCATACTTATAGTTGTACACTTGCGATAACACGATAAATCATAAAATTTTGAAAAAGTCATATTTAACCCTCCAGTCTCTAACTTCTGTATTTTAAACAATTTTTCTAACTCAGCCCCTAATTAACTTGAAGACATGAAATTTTGCATACTTATAGCTGAACACCTCACATCAAACGACAAATAATATAATTTTGAAAAAGGTCTAATATTTAACCCTCTAGGCTCTAACTTGTGTATTTTAAGCAATTTTTCTAACTCATCCCCTAACTAAGTTGGAGACTTGAAAGTTTGCATACTTATAGTTGTACACTTGCGATAACACGATAAATCATAAAATTTTGAAAAAGTCATATTTAACCCTCCAGTCTCTAAATTCTGTATTTTAAGCAATTTTTCTAACTCAGCCGCTAATTAAGTTGGAGACATGACATTTTGCCATTTTGCATACTTATAGCTGAACACCTCACATCAAACGACAAATAATAAAATTTTGAAAAATGTCTGATATTTAACACTCTGGGCTCTAACTTATGTATTTTAAGCAATTTTTCTAACTCATCCCCTAACTAAGTTGGAGACATGAAAATTTGCATACTTATATCTGAACACTTGCGATAACACGATAAATCATAAAAGTTTGAAAAAGTCATATTTAACCCTCCAGTCTCTAACTTCTGTATTTTAAACAATTTTTCTAACTCAGCCCCTAATTAACTTGGAGACATGAAATTTTGCATACTTATAGCTGAACACCTCACACCAAACGACAAATAATAAAATTTTGAAAAATGTCTGATATTTAACCCTCTGGGCTCTAACTTATGTATTTTAAGCAATTTTTCTAACTCATCCCCTAACTAAGTTGGAGACTTGAAAGTTTGCATACTTATAGTTGTACACTTGCGATAACACGATAAATCATAAAATTTTGAAAAAGTCATATTTAACCCTCCAGTCTCTAAATTCTGTATTTTAAGCAATTTTTCTAACTCAGCCGCTAATTAAGTTGGAGACATGACATTTTGCCATTTTGCATACTTATAGCCTGAACACCTCACTTCAAACGACAAATAATAAAATTTTGAAAAATGTCTGATATTTAACACTCTGGGCTCTAACTTATGTATTTTAAGCAATTTTTCTAACTCATCCCCTAACTAAGTTGGAGACATGAAAATTTGCATACTTATAGCTGAACACTTGCGATAACACGATAAATCATAAAAGTTTGAAAAAGTCATATTTAACCCTCCAGTCTCTAACTTCTGTATTTTAAACAATTTTTCTAACTCAGCCCCTAATTAACTTGGAGACATGAAATTTTGCATACTTATAGCTGAACACCTCACATCAAACGACAAATAATATAATTTTGAAAAAGGTCTAATATTTAACCCTCTAGGCTCTAACTTGTTTATTTTAAGCAATTTTTCTAACTCAGCCCCTAATTAAGTTGGAGACATGACATTTTGCTATTTTGCATACTTATAGCTGAACACCTCACATCAAACGACAAATAATAAAATTTTGAAGAAGTCTAATATTTAACCCTCTGGGCTCTAACTTGTGTATTTTAAGCAATTTTTCTAACTCAGCCCCTAATTAAGTTGGAGACATGACATTTTGCCATTTTGCATACGTATAGCTGAAGACCTCACATCAAACGACAAATAATAAAATTTTGAAAAAGTCTATTATTTAACCCTCTGGGCTCTAACTTGTGTATTTTAAGCAATTTTTCGAACTCAGTCCCTAATTAAGTTGGAGACATGAAATTTAGCATACTTATAGCTGAACACCTCACTGCAAACGACAATTATTAAAATTTTGAAAAATGTCTGATATTTAACCCTCTGGGATCTAACTTATGTATTTTAAGCAATTTTTCTAACTCATCCCCTAACTATGTTGGAGACTTGAAAGTTTGCATAATTATAGCTGTACACTTGCGATAACACGATAAATCATAAAATTTTGAAAAAGTCATATTTAACCCTCCAGTCTCTAACTTCTGTATTTTAAACAATTTTTCTAACTCAGCCCCTAATTAAGTTGGAGACATGAAATTTTGCATACTTATAGCTGAACACCTCACATCAAACGACAAATAATATAATTTTGAAAAAGGTCTAATATTTAACCCTCTAGGCTCTAACTTGTGTATTTTAAGCAATTTTTCTAACTCAGCCGCTAATTAAGTTGGAGACATGGCATTTTGCCATTTTGCATACTTATAGCTGAACACCTCACATCAAACGACAAATAATAAAATTTTGAAAAATGTCTGATATTTAACCCTCTGGACTCTAACTTATGTATTTTAAGCAATTATTCTAACTCATCCCCTAACTAAGTTGGAGACATGAAAGTTTGCATACTTATAGCTGAACACTTGCGATAACACGATAAATCATAAAATTTTTGAAAAGTCATATTTAACCCTCCAGTCTCTAACTTCTGTATTTTAAACAATTTTTCTAACTCAGCCCCTAATTAAGTTGGAGACATGAAATTTTGCATACTTATAGCTGAACACCTCACATCAAACGACAAATAATATAATTTTGAAAAAGGTCTGATATTTAACCCTCTAGGCTCTAACTTGTGTATTTTAAGCAATTTTCTAACTCAGCCCCTAATTAAGTTGGAGACATGACATTTTGCCATTTTGCATACTTATAGCTGAACACCTCACATCAAACGACAAATAATAAAATTTTGAAGAAGTCTAATATTTAACCCTCTGGGCTCTTACTTGTGTATTTTAAGCAATTTTTCTAACTCAGCCCCTAATTAAGTTGGAGACATGACATTTTGCCATTTTGCATACTTATAGCTGAACACCTCACATCAAACAGCAAATAATAACATTTTGAAAAAGTCTAATATTTAACCCTCTGAGCCCTAACTTGTGTATTGAAAGCAATTTTTCTAAATCAGCCCCTAATTATGTTGGAAACAAAAATTTGCATACTTATAGCTGAACACCTCACATCAAACGACAAATAATAAAATTTTGAAAAAATCTAATATTTAACCTCTAATATTTTGTCTCGCGCAATTTTTAAATTTAAACTGTTTTGCTATACTATTTTTTGTTCATTTTGCAGAATAAGTGTAATGTGACGTAATTTGTTCTAATTCAGATTTCTAACACATGTTAATGAATTCATTTTACAATATACTTTCTCTTTCAAAATTCACATGTAAATATAGTTTTTATGGCGTAATTTCCAATAAGTGCCTGCTTTTTATACCTAATTATTTAATTCCAATTTGAAGGTTTTTTTCTGTTTATAATAATAAAGTGTAAATATTTTTTTATTTGAAGCAAACATTATTGTTTGCGCTGTTTATACAGTTGGCAACAGTTTAAATTAATACCATTTTCTAAAATATGTAAAAAATATCTGTCAAAATGTTGAATATTTGAATTTAAAATAGAAATAAAACCTCAAAAAATGAGTCAAATTAAAAAAACTTAATGAAATCTGCAGACCGGGATCTTCTATTGAATAAAATGATCTAAAAATGATCAAATTTCCATGTATATCTTTTGCTCTTATAATTTTTTTTAATGGAACGATTTTGTCCAACTTTAGCATTAAATATCTCTTAAAATGTTTCTTCGATTTGAAAATTTTATGCATTAGTGTGTTGATCAAACATTTCGCTATAATACCAGAGATTTTCATATATTTGTATGCAATAGTTTTCTTAATATTAACGAACAAAGATCCCCGGTCACAAAAAATTCAAAACCGGAGGCGGCGGCGGCGGTGACAGCGTTAGTTACTTTTTATAGAATAGAGATATATATAAAAATGAAAACTTGTCTATCTGTCTGTTTGTAATTCTATAAAAAATCCACAATTTGGAAGCCAAAATTGTGAAGAGATACGTACATGTGTATTAAAACATGGTCGAAACAACTAAAGTAATCCGAAATCGAAATAACTTATAGTTAATTTTTAATTAATAAAAAACCAGCAATTTAACAGCAATTTCTTATCAAATTTAAACATAATTCGTTATAGCAGTTGCCAACAATTAAAAACACAATAAAATTATTACTACAACAATTAATTTTCTACTGCAAGATTTCCACGTGAAAAATGAAAATGAAATACATAGTTTGCCGAGTTTAAAAAAAAAGGTGAATATTACGTCATAACTTTTCTATTTCAAGATATTCACATGAAATATGAAAATGAAATAAATGGTTTGACGAATTTAAATGAAAGTGAATATAACTTCATAACTTTTCTATTTCAAGGTTACCACGTGAAAGAAGAAAATATTACGTCATATTGGAAATATAAAGGGCATGGTGGATATAGTATAGCGTCATATGAGTGTGAAAAATGTATTGAAACATGATAAAAACCCGATTAGGGAAATATTGGCGTATTTTAACATTATTGCTCCAATTATAAATTGAAATAAGTTCATTTACAGCTGTATTCTATTGCGTCTGTTATATACATTTATACATTTTTATATAGCGTTTTCATATGATTCCTTCAACAACATTTCGACTGCTTTTTTTAATGTTTGTTTTGTGTTGTATGTTAAATTTTGAAATTGATTTTTCAGAACAAACATCCTTCAAATTCTGGGCAACGCCGGCACTTTAGTTTTTAACAGATAAATGGCTTTTGTATCTGTACATCTAATGCTAATATTATAAAGCGTTATAATATTATAAAGTATATTATATTATTAATGCTTGTACGTTTGTGAGGTGTTATCTCTGAAACTACATAGCCAACTTAAAAAAATGTTGGTGGCCATCTCTGCTCCGAAAAAAGACTATTTTATGTCAGTGCAAGAAACTACATCGCTGCAGGAGCAAAAAAGTTCTAAAATTGCGATTTCTGCGATATTGATTGGGTTCGAAATTTCAAATTTGGTGCGGTAATTACTTTTAAGATGTAAATTCTCATAATGAACGATCTCTAAAAGGTTCAATTTGACGGATAAACGCAAAAATTTCTAGAAAGTTTCTAAACTATGATTTATTTGGAATACTGAAATTTTTGGGATACTGTTGGGGTTAGAAACTAGAACTTTGGCATGGTAGTAATCAATAAGATGTAAATGCTCGTTGTAGAACGAATTCTAAAAAATAGAAAGACTAAACAAAGCGAAAAAAGATCTAAAGATGATCTAAGTAACGAAGAACATCGAACTGTTAGGAATATAAACATGATAATTGACATGGCTGTATTTATCATGAATTAAATTCTCGCAATAGAACAATTTCTAAAAATGTCGCTATATAAAACAGTGCAGAAACAAAAAACTTTCAAAAAATTTCTATTTCTCTGTTACTGCTGAGCCCAAAATCTTGAAATTTTGCTTCGTGTTAGTTTTAAAATATACAATTGTCTCTATGAATGGTTTCTAAAAAATTTAAAATTTAAAAAGAGGAAATTAACGGAAAGCGATCTCAATTACCATTAATTTGGAATTATTAGGTACAGCAACTTTAAATATTTCATAATGCTGCATTTCCTCCGCAAAACATGCGATTTAAATGCAACAAAACTGATAGATACCCACCTAGCATTAAATAAATTGTGTAAATATTCAATAAAGACCTGTATGAAACAGTGAGTAGGTTGCCCGAAAGTACTTGTTAAAGTATTCCTTCTCTAGGCTTTTCTCTCTCTCGCCAAGGCCACTAACAGAGGGAAGTGCCGTTTTAAATGTGATATGAATTTTTTATCCGATTCATTTTTCTAGACATTTTATCATAAGGTCATATTCTCAATTATCATTAGTAGATTTTTTATATATTAACTTATTTTGTTGAAATTTTGTAATCGGGTTCATATTGGTGTATGTTAGCTTGCATGATTTGCTGAATAAATATGTATGGATTTGTAAATTACTTCAAATGACACTTTGACAGCTCAAAAATTATGCAGACGATATATTCAGATCTTGTGTCATACTTTATGTTGTAATCATTACCGATTTCTTTTATTTAATACATGCCAAATACAGCTCAACTTGTGCAGAATATGTTTGAAAACAAAACTTTCAATTTTATATCCATGCATGGCTGTCTTGAATTGTTTGATTTCCCATTTTTTTAAACAGTGTATACGAATTTATATATAAGATTTTGTAATTCTACAATTCGTTTATTTTCATCATTTCAATTTTTCGCAGTATATGGACAATTAAAGATAATATCTCATTTTCTTTGCTTCCACATGTTATTATTAAATCTATGTTCTCAGTAATATCGCTCAGACTAATCCCTCTGAGGGAAGTCCCAGTATTATATTAAAAAAAATAATAAAATATATTAATAACATAGATAAGATATATGAGATAAGAGTAAGAAATAAGATATAAGAGGTAAGAAAAAAGGTAAGAGATAAGAGATAAGAGATAAGATATAGTAATAATATATAAATAATAATAAGGGCAATATTTTATTAAAAATATTTGAAAAAGTACTTATTTTTTTAATCGAGAAATATTTATTCATATATACAGGGTGTTCCGTTAAAGGGGTCCAATATTAATAGGGGTAATAGAGGAGATCACATGGAGCATAAATCAGTACATAAAGCCTGGTCGGATCTCAATAGTTTTCAAGTTACAGCAAATAGAATGAAAATTCAGAAAATTGTAAAAGAACCCTCATTGCTAAACTATCGATAATGCTACATAAAAACGAAGCACATATTTAGAAAGAGCAGAAAAAAACCTACAAAATGACATCAATTGTATTAAAATAGCAATATTTATTGACGAATTACAAGCCCTGAAACAGAGAAAAAAGTACGAAATCCAATATACATCAAAATAGTTAATCGTTAATTCCAAAAAGACAACTCTAGCTACAACAAGGAAAATGTAGTAAAATTTGGTCCATTCCGAAAACTTTCGAAAAAGCTTACAATGAACCATATCGGTTTAATTGTGTGAGAGAAATTAATCAGTTTCTTAGTTACAACTCCGCTTTCTTTGACACTAGCAAAGGTTAAACTCCGCCCATCACGATTGGAAACACCGCCTTTTTAATTACTCTCAACTATACATTTTCGATCATGCTTCTTCTGAGATGCAACATTTTTAATTATTCAAGAGTTGAATGAACCAAAATAACTTTACAATAATAGTCTACATTTTAAAGTGGTCTTTTATTGAAATAAAGCTTAAGTTAAATTCTTTAAAATTAAACTGGTGGTGAAAATTCGGAAATAATTAAAAATATTGCGATTTGTAACTATGCAAGAAGTTTCAGCACATGTTTTACATGGACAATTATTGTATGTATATGTGCATCATAATTTATGATAGGAAATAATAATAACAAATAGCATAATAATTTTATTAATTATAAATTTAAAAAAGACACTAAATTTTAAATTAATTCATACAAACTTTGTAATTTACAATTTGAGTACACCACAGTCTGTGACTTACAAAATACTGTGCCAAAAAGTGTTGAAAATAAAAGAAAAATGACAAATAAAGAATTACATTCCACGTACTTTATGACATATGTGAAGCATAGTCTTCTGGCCTGCGCTGCACAGTTCAATGTCGGAAGGCAGACGAACGGACACTATTATAATAGGTGTTCGAAGTTGCGCCCATTAACAGAATCGCACAGCCGACAGCGACGTCGTAAAGATTGGCGAACACGCCGAAAAACTCCGACGGAGTTGGGAATGTCTCCTGCAGCGACAACGATTCGCGCTAGTAAATCCTCCGGTGTATCCACAAGCGTTTCATACACCAGCGATTTAAGGTGTCCCCAAACAAAAAAGTCTAACGGATTGAGGTCTGGAGAGCGTGCAGGCCAAGCAACAGGTCCACTGCGTCCAATCCATTTCCCAGGATATGTTGAATTGAGGTGATTGCGAACACCTATGAAAAAATGTGCCGGTGCGCCATCGTGCATAAACCACATATTGTGGCGCAATGTTGCTGGCACATTTTGCAGTAACTGCGGTAAGATATCCCGTAGGAAAACCAAGTACGTACTGCCATTGAGTACATCTGGGAGTAAATATGGTCCTATGAGATAATCGCCGAGGACACCTGCCCATATGTTCACACTGAACTTTTGTTGTGCGTTCGACGGGAAAACAGTGTGCGGATTTGTATATGACCATGTGTGCATATTGTGCGTGTTTACCACGCCCTCTCTCGTAAATGTTGCTTCATCAGTAAATAAAATATTTTCCAGAAATTGTGGATTATTTTCTGTTACATTAAGCAACCAGCGTACGAATTCTGTCCGCTGAGCACAATCTGTTACTGATAACAGTTGTACCCGCTGCACATGAAAGGGATGCATGTTTTCTGCACGCAGAACACGCCACACACTTTGGTGAGAAACACCGACTTCAGACGCAGCAGCTCGTGTACTCGTGGAGGGATTATCTTTAAAAATATTCAGTACATCTTCTTCCATTGCAGGTGTTCGTACATGTCGAGGTTTCCCTGCAGCAATGCTTGCTGTATTAAACGATCCAGTCTCCCGTAATCGTCTATCGATTTTTATGAAGAGTTTCGAACTTGGGCAACGTCTCCTTGGAAATTGCTCACGATACATGCGCTGTGCTAGACATGCATTTCCATGAGCTTGCCCGTACATCAGATGCATGTCCGCATATTCTTCGTTAGAGTATTCCGGCATAATTATTATACATCAACTTACTACAATCCCACTTACAACAGCCTCCCTTTAACATAACGCCCACTGATGACTGCTGTTTTATTACACTTTTCTTCCTATACACATAGAAAATTTGCATAAAAAGTACTTCTTCTTCATCATTCTGAAAGTTCATGGAGGAAACGCAGCAGTCACGGAGTTTGCTTTAAGACAAGGCGAGAGCTGCACAATATGTCATTCACTTGACCAGACTGAATAATGAAAGGGTATTGATAGAGGTTGATCAGAAATGTATAATTGAAAGAAATTAAAACGGAGTGTTTACAATCGTCATGGGCGGAGTTTCGCCCTTTCCGAGCGTGCAACAGTACAGAGTTGTAACTAGGGAACTGCTTGATTTCTCCCATACAATTAAACTGATATGGTTTATTGTCAGCTTCTTCGAAAGCTTTCGGAATGGACCAAATTTTATAACATTTTCCTTGATGTAGGTAGAGTTGCATTTTTGGAATTAACGATTAACTATTTTGCTAAATATTTGATTTTGTATTTTTTCACTGTTTCAGAGCTTGTAACTCGCCATTAATTCTCAATATTCTAAAACAACTTATGTCATTTCGTAGGATTTTTTCTGTTCTTTCTAAATATGTGCTTCGTTTTTATGTAGCATTATCGATAGTTTAGCAATGAGGGTTTTTTTACAAATTTCCGATTTTTCATTCTATTTGCTGTAACTTGAAAATTATTGAGATCCGGCCAGGCATTATATACTGATTTATGCTCCGTGTGATCTCCTCTATTACCCCTCTTAATATTGGACCCCTTTAACGGAACACCCTGTATATTTCAATACAATATATTTCAAATACACATTTTTTTAATTTATGAGCCAAAGATTTACTTATCTAAATCATGCATTTAACCCTCTGGCTGCGTAAGTGGTTCTTCGCGATGAGCGTCTTTTACAGAATTTTTAATCGTTTATCACCGGTTCTTTAAAGCAGAAATTTTTACTATCGTAATCGGGGCAAATGTCCTTATTAAATCAGACAAAGTTTTCACTAAAAAATAACTGGTGGGAACAACCAAATAGTATTAATCTGACGGGAAAACGCATGTCCGAGCATATCTCGGTCTGCGCAGCGAGATGGTTAACTCTAGAACCGCCATATCGGTCATTTTGACCGTTAAAAAATGAAAATAGTTCGATTCGAACCGGGATTTTTTTTCTAAAAAAAGTTAAATATGTATCACGGAGAAATAAGTTGCATAAATAAGTTAAATAGTTTTAAATAAAAATTCCGGTGAAAAAAAGTTTTATTACATTTGAGTAAAATTTCCGGCGGTTCTAGTGTTAGAGGCGTGTTACAAGATACTTACATTACTCTGTAGGTTTAATATCATCTTAGGTTTTTCTGTTTGAAATTTAAGCATTTCCAATGTAATTTGTCTTTTTATTGACGTTCCATAAATAATTTCATGGTGAGTCATATTGATATCCCAGCTTCCTAATGAAATTAGAGATTAGTGTCTACAAAGAATCACATTATTTTCTTTTTGGACTTTTAGGTGCATTAATTGCCTTCTAAAGCGTTTTTAATTCCATATTATAAAGCGGTATGCTTGTCTCAATTACTTTAAAGAAATATTAGATTTTCGTCTTAACCCTATCCAATGCAATTTTATTTCAATTTTGTGATAAAAAATATTTTTAATATAATGATGACAACAATAGCTATCCAAATACATATATACAGACATAAACAATGGTACTACAATCTATGTGGGATTTTGATCTCCTTCAATATACCTAGCCAGAACTTCCGATCTCTGGCCTGAAATTTATCATTTTATAATTTGGTTTTGTGATAGATATTTCTCTACCTCTTCTATCCATCTCTTCCTTGATCTACTAATACTCGTTTTCCCTATTAATTTATCATTAGGGTAACTTGAGGTGAGATTCCGCGTTGTACAAGATGCCGAATCACGTAGTTTTGATATGCTCAGGCGCTGTTGGGAAATGCCGCTCAGTTGTAAGGAAGAAGGTTTCCTACGGATATTTTAATTTTCTTTTGCGTTCTTTAAAAAAAAAAATCCCTGCCGGCTCGGGCCTACAGGCGGAGGTAGATTTCGAAGTTAAGTACTAAATTCACCAACAAAACATAAATCAACATTAGAGATAAACCCAGTTCCTTCACTAAGAATGAGCTCTAGAGAGCTAAACATTTTGTGAAAATTCTAATATACACGAATACACACACGCATGTATATGGAATAGGTTTAAAAATAGCTAAAACAAATTCAGAAAACCTCAAAGTGTTAAATATGTTAATATTTCCATAGTCAGGTTTTTATAATGTTTTAATACGTTTCTTCAAACTCACATGACGTTACATATTCAATTGCTGAGATACATTATATTTCCAATATGACGTAATATATATATATATATTTTAAATCGTCAAACTATTTATTTCATTTTGAGTTTTCATTCTGAAATCTTGCTCTAGAAAACTTATGACATAATATTCAATTTGTTTTCAATTCGTCAAACTATTTATTTAATTTATTTTTTCACGTGAAATATCTTGCAATAGAAAAGCAATTGTTGTGGTGAGAATTTTATTGTTTTTTTTTAATTGTTGGCAACTGCTATAATAAAAAATATTTATTTTTTTCTGTCATTGTTGTGTAAGAGATGGTTTTATCAGAATCTTGTTAAGACGGTATTCAAAATTTTAACCCTCCCCATTTCCATTGCCTTGGGCCGATTTTGCTCATTTTCAATCCCCGCCGAGATATTAGCCATCTCAAAGTTGTTGGCGAGTTTGAAGACGATCCGTGCATCATTGCGACTTTTATCGTGCGGACAAAATTTAATACATCCATCCATATATATATGTATATATATATATATATATATATATATATAAACTATTTAGGTGGGGGTGGTTTTGGGTTCCTGGGATCATATAATGAAAAGTTATGAAGGAATTTTTCAAAAGTCGCACCATGGTAACGACTGCAATAGGTAGTATTTCTTACGAAATCTATCTAAAATTTAAGTGGTACTTTTTTATTGCTATTTAGTCAAAACACTTCTGACATCTGTCAAAAATCTTTTACGTGACTTCTTTATTTGCCGACATAAGTCTTAGTTTAACCCCTTTAATTCTCGCTCCCGTCATATTCTCGGGCTGTGTCTTTTACTCAAATTGTTTGACTCCCACCAGTTTTATAAAATAGTGAAATTGGGTATATTTTGGTATCGTTTTTACTGTCATTAAATAAGCTGAATATTTCTTTTTCATAAAAGTGATGACAATAAGCAATTTGAATTATTCAACCGTAATTTAATTCGAGCGTTAAGGGGTTAAACACCAGAGAAATAAATCGGATGTTTTTAGAGAGTACTGGTACCTGGCCTTTCTGCAAAGCATAAATGGTGGCCGGTTCCTCCTTCTTTACGTCAGTGGGGGGCACCGGCGTCTTACCCAATACTTTGAGGTGAGTCGACGAAAATTTTTGGGCATAATATGCCGGTTATTTTCCATTGCGGCCAAATGCCTAGTTGTTTCTTCATTTTTTGAATTAATCATGTATATTAACTAACTTGTCAACAATTTTAATGAGATAATTTAAATCAGTGATTAAATCGTGATTTTAAGCAACTGATTAAAAAAATCATTAGTTATAATTATAAATATTCTAAATGTTTAAAATGACATAAAGAAATATTAAAATCTAATGTGAACATAATTTCAAAGGTTTCTATATGTATTCTGCCTTATAAATAAACTTTATTGGCCTTATAAATAACTGTTTAAAAATTATTAATTTTAATAATTGTTAAAAATTTGATGTGAAATGCAGTTATAAATAATTTTAATAAATATAAATATCGGTAGTATATAATATAGTTTTAGATAACTAGGGTCTTCTGCCCCTATGAGCTACGCTTCCCAACCTCTATCAAGACACCGCATATTCTAAAAACACGCTAATTTGATCTACTTTGAAAAGATAACGGATTAAATTTCCTACCAGGATTCAGAAGATGAGGATTTTTTTAAGTGAATGAAAATCAGTGTTAAGAGTGTCTAGCAGAGTGCAATAAAACCTCTGAAATATGTGATTGAATCAAATGCATTCAGTGAAACTGTTGGTCATATAAAAGTTGCTCAAAGTGCCTAAACAAATGCGCAGTCTGTGGCTGAAAATAACAAAGGGGCATATGAAAAACACCAAAAAAAAAAATCTGCCCTCGTATTTAAACTTATTATAATATTTAAATATAGGCATACTTAAGAGCCATAATTCTTTTAAATGTTAAGTAGAACATAACTTTTTTTTTAAATATTAGTTTGTTATTTTATTAAATTGCCAGCGTTTGTTACATTCATATTTTTGTAATTTCCTAATATTAAGTAAGTTAACAACTTTAGTATGTCTAAAATATTAAAGTTATTTTTATTCGTCCCATTATGTTTTATACTGCTTCACAAAAATTATTGTTTAAATTGAAATTCCAAAAGGCATCTTACCCCTAGATAATTGGACATCTTACCCATAGGTATGGGTAAGATGCCGAAATGCAAGTGTTTACAAAAACAAAATTTGATGGTTTATATAATATCTGTAAAATGAAATAAGGTTGTGCAACCTTCAACAAGAAATCAATGAATAACACATAAAAACGACAGGCGATTAAAAAAAAGTAAAAAACTACGGCATCTTCACCCAATTTATCCTATATATCTTCTTTGTGATACTCTCATCCCTCATTCCGATTAGATGGATTAAACATTGCATTCCTCTTATTTTACAAGTATTTATTATATCTTTTTCGTTATATAACTTCTGAATCTCCATATTTGACATGATACGCCATGTATTGCCTTCCTTAATAGGTCCAAAAATTTGACTTAGGAACTTCGTTTTCCAAGTAATATCCAAATATTCATCTTTCTGTGTAGTGGTCCAGGTCTCACTACCATAAATTAGTATTGTTTTTATAACAGTTTCATAAATTTTAACTTCAGTTCTTCGGGATATTACAGATGATTTTTGAATGTTTCGAAGAGAAGAGTTTTAATCTCTGTTTCTACTATATTATCACAGGTGATCATAGATCTTAAATATTTAAATTCGGGTACTTCATTAAATTTTAATTCCTTATTTATTGTTAATGTTGCTGTTTCCTGTGATTTCATTTCGTACTCTTTCATGTATTTTGTTTTTTTTCTTTATAGACCTCGAGGCCTAGATTCTCCCTTCAGTTTTTAGTTTGTTGTATGTTTCAATCAAGACTTTCTTACTTCTAGCAATTATATCAACATCATCTGCAAATGCAAGGATTTGTAGGAAGGGATTCAAAATAGTACCTCCTGTATTGTTGTAGATGCTTCTAAGCTATCTAAATAGATTTACGAATATGGCATTGTCTGAAATACAACGAACGTAGTTATTTTGCATACTATTCAATAATAATTCATATGACAATAGGTTAAGGGGTCTCAGGACTCTTAAAATTGGAAAAAAAGAAAAAAAGAGACCATTTTCAACATTTAATATCTTAAAATGTGTTTGATATTAAGACACAATTTTAATTGGGAATGAAAGATATAAATATGTTCTATCATTGCAAATATTTAAAAATTTTCATTATTGAGAATTAGTATTTACAGGGTGCTCTAAACTGTCAGATATTTGACGAGCAGAAAATCGGCATAACAGCTTATGCGCACGATTACAAAATAAATTTTGCAACAAGAATAAAAATTTTGGTTCCTACTTATACTTCAGATTATAATAATCACACTGAACCTAAATAAATTTGTATTTAATGCATTTTTATATTTTTAATACAAAGTTGTATTTAGCTAACGCAAAATTTAGAAAATTTCAACAATATAACCCCGACAAAAACATTTTATTTTTACAATAAAAAGGAAATTTTAGGTTCAGTTTATACAGACTAACATGAAACATATGTTTTGAAAATTTCATGGTAAAAGAATCAGAAGTTTTTGAGATATCGTGCGCGTTATGCCCTAAAACGCCATTTGGAGAAAAATTACTTCAAAGTTTTGGAAACACCGCTTTTGCTATTGAGCGAGTATCATTCTAAAAGCAATAACTTCTGTTCTAATGGTAATTTCAAGATAACAATTATACAGAACTGCCAAGTCGATGGCTTTTTGGTTACCAATATTTTAATACAGAAAATATTGTTTTATGTAATTAGAACAATTGGGCGATTTAAAAGAACAGTATTTTCTCTAAAATAATAGTGGTGTGCAAAAAGCCGGAGACTTGGCAACTCTGATTATATCAAAATGTTTAGAAAACATAGAAGTTTATCCTCCAAAAAAATTAAATTTCGAAAATTTTAAAGCTTTAAGAGTCCTGAGACCCCTTAAAGAAGAGTTTTTGGCGACTGTGAAGATTTTTTGGTAAATATCGTATGACAAGTAGATTTAACAGATATTAGAACTCTCTCATTTTTTTGCGTTTTATCACGCATAATTCATTCTGAAAAGTAACCTATATTTTAAATTTAAAGAGCGAAATAAATACATGTTTAAACTGAAAGAATCGCCAACCGCCTAAAGCGAACTAAACAGACTTTTATCATTATGATTATTATTATTATTATTACTAAATGCCAAAACTTAAAGGATATCATAATAAGAAATGTATAGACATGTACGACTATTACTACATTTAGATATAAAAAAAAGTAATTTTAAGACAAAATAATATTCAATGCAAAGACATGTACTATTAATAACACGACAGATCAAAAAGAGATATAGTCCTATTCAAGATATTTATAAAAAATGTATTTTTGAAGTTTTATAAATCGCATTTTCATGTATGTAACGTGACGTGGGATTATAGTTACATTATAAGTTGACAGACATATTGATTTCATAATACTTAGAGATAAATGTTACTATAAAATAAGCTGCATTAAACATTACTTCGCTTTCGAAATTAAAGTCCAATAATGCATGATCATAATATGTCACACATCAAATATCCTCGAACCTTTAGAAAATAAATATTCACGATATCTTCCTAATATTTATAGAAGAAGGTTTTATTTTATGAAGCAGTATTTGAATTTCGCTTTGTTTGTTTAACTAAAACAATTATGTCTGATTTAGCGCTTCGTATCTTGATAGCTACAATGTATGTAATGCTTAAAAGAATTATTAACATTTCTTTTGGACAAAAAGTCTTTCTTGATGAAATTAGAAAATACCTCTTGAAGTTTTATAAACTGATAATCTACTTATTTAAATCATGTACGCATGAACGTGTGCACTACAAGTTAAGACGCGTATAGATGTCATATTACCTAGAGAAATTTACATCAGAAAATAAGCTGCTTTCAAAGTATTTCGCTTTTCAAATGGAATATTCTTAATTCTGATTCATAATATATCATAATTCCCTGAATAATTTAAAATTGAAAAAATGTCCATGCATCTGCAATATTATTGTTCAAATTAATTCAAATAAGTAAATAATATCACTTTATTAGAATTTGTTTGACACGGTAATATAATCGCCTTCAAATAGCTATGTTTGACAGGTAATCCTCACAATTTCTCCTGAAACACGTTTCTAATTTTTTCTCCATAAGTGATTGTCTACTCTCTATTATTTGGAAGAATTATTAATTTACCATCGTATGCTTTTAATATTATTTACTCTATTTTAATGAGCTTTTAATATTATTTACTTTACAAAATGTGTTGGATGCAGTAACAATGTAAACAAACAACCTTTAATTAATCATGATCTGTTGGTATATTATTTTAAATTTTCTTTGTTTATTCTTCTTCAATATATTTTCAGTCATTCGATTTTGTGTCCCATTATTTTTAGTCACAGTTTATATAATATTTTAAAGAGCGGTTTCGATTTTTACTTCGTTTCTTTCATGATGAGTATAAACTCATATTTGACCTTTTAGTAATCAATAATTATATAAATGAATGGAATTATGAATAGGCGACGTATAGTGTACTGTCTATGAGTTGCGAGTGAAGTAACTGAAGAGGTTGTCACAAGATGGCGGCTGCTTTTTTTTTTTTTTTAACCCTCCGTCTACCAGACGGGTCCATTGGACCCGACAGGTACATACAAAATATTCATTCAAACCAGAAATTTCTTTAAAATAAACTAAGTATATAAACCAGACAAAAATAAGGTAAATAAATAAGTTAAATAGTTTTAAATAAAAATTCTAGTGTAGAACGTTTTATTAAAACTTGAATAAAATTCCCGGTAGATCTAGGCTTAAATCGAGTCTACAGTTTCTGAATACCACCGGAGCAAACTTCCCACCAGTAAATTCAATAGAAAATTTTATCTAATTTAAGCGTCCGGTTCTTGGAAATATTTTCTCACAAATATGGTAAAAACTTATATTTGTTTTTCCTGGTGCCAGTTTACCTAGTAAAACGGCCAGTTTGTTTCACCGGTTGTCACAATATGGCGGAAATGCAGGGCCTGACTACCGCAACAGTAAACTCCCACCAGAAAAACTAAAATCTACTTTTATTATCGTTTATGACTGAAATTTTGTACTAATAAGGCCTTTTAAATACGGCGAAAATTTCTATAAAAATTTAATGGTGGAAATTCCCACTGGAGGCAATCAGGGTATTGCGAAAGCGGTTACAGTTGAAGCTTCACTATTTTAAGGATATGTCAGTTCCTCTTTAGTAATAGTTCCATTGTATAAATGATACATTTGCAAATGTTTGGTTATACTTACACACAGCGCAGTACACAGAAACAAGTGGATTGATTGCATATTTAATTCAGAGAATTTTTTAAAGAAATAAAATTCTATCATAATATTAAAATATTTATTTGCTTAAAAGACGTTATAAAAACAGATTAAAAGTAAATTGAAAACCCTTTATTTACATGTTTCAACTCATTTTCTGAGACGTCGTCAGAATGTATAATAGAAAATTACAAATGCGTAATGAAAAATGGAAAACATCATCCAAAATAAACAAGTAATCATGTAACGCGCCCTATATTTTCGCGATTGTTCGTGTACCCTCTATGTTGCGATGCCGTAATTTGTCCAACCATTCAACCCATTAATTCGGGATACGAAAAGATAATGTATCGTTACAAACTCCTGAACCTCTTAAATAAATTTCAATGGACTCTCTTGTGAATAATTGTAAATAAATATTAGACCTGTACATGATTTTACTCTCGTTAAAAAGTGTTTTAATGTTCTCTATTTGATTTAGCCGGGATAAAGCACTATTACCTCTATTTTATTTTATGTTCTTTACATCTGATATTGAATTTTCGTTGGGTTATACCTATATAATGATTTTTGATTCCCTCTTCCCTAATAAATGGAATTATATAAACTACTGAGAGGTCATGTCTATTAATCGGATCAATTTTAGTATTTAAAAGCGTCTTTAATTTCGGAGGCGGCTTTGCGATCAAACATAAGCCAAAATTTCTCAAATGTTTTTTATATGTTCAAAGAAACCCGGGGAAAAGTCTGCTACAACCCTTTTCATAGCAACTTCATTAATAGTTTATTTTTATGAGCTCTGAATCAATTTGTTAATTAATTTTACCTGATATCCATTATCACTAGCAATAGGTTTAATTTTTTTCTAATTCATCCCCCGGATTTTCAGAAGAAATCTTGAAAGCACGATTGATTAGGAACATGAAGGTGGATAATTTGTAAGGCAATGGGGTGCAAGCATCGGAAGGTATAACGTTTAAATCTGCGATAGGTTTTCGGTAAACTGAACGAATTAATTCATTCCCCTTTCTCCGTAACTCAGCATCTAAAAAAGGTATTTTTCCCCTGTTTCTAGTTCAAAAGTAAACTTAATATTATTGTCAAGTTCATTTAACTGTTGTGTGAAAATCATTAACTCATCTATATTACCTCGCCAGACAATAAAAATATCGTCTACATAGCGTAACCATACTATAGGAACTACCTCAAAAGTGCTGAAAATTTTAGATTCGAGGGGTCGTAATTTAAATTCCGCCCGAAGGCCAGATATTGGGGATCCCATCGGAGCACCACATGATTGTTCATAAATAACATTATAGAAAATAAAAAAATACTTGAAATAATTAAGTTTAAACCACTCTTTAAAGTGTTCTTCATGGGCAGATCAAAGGTTTCTGCATTATCAATAAAATGTTCTAGGTTCTTGGTAACTTCTATTGTATCTATGGATGAATAAAGGGAAACAATGTCCAAACTTGCTAATATACAGTCTTCAGAGATGCTGAATTTCTTGATTTTCTCAACGAAATCTGTAATAGAGTCCACTGTAAATATGGAAGGAGGCAACAATTTTTGTAGTAGGGGAACGTATGCTTTTTCTAAGAAATAGGTAGGACCTTGGCATTTTGTCACAATCGGGCGAAGAGGACAATCTTGTTTATGATCTTTCATTTTACCCACTAATCTAGGTATGACAGTTAGTTTGTTTAACCTCAATTTAATTTTCATGAAATCCGGCCATTTTCCTTTTTCAATGATCTCTTTGGTTGTCACAAATTTTACGTAATGGGTTATGCTTGACTGTTTTACATTTCATTCTATCGATTACAATCCTGCATTTTATTAATGTACTCTTTCCTATTAAGGATCGACAAGCGATTAGATTTATCAGTCTCGATTATGGAAATATCTTTGTATGATCTTATTCTCTTGATGGTTTTAATCTATTTTTCATTTTTTGATCCGCATGATATATAAACAGGAGTATTAGAACGTTTAAAAAATTTATTAGCTGCGTTAAAAAGTATATTCCTTACTTCTTCTCTGTGATCTCTAGGAGCCGCTTGAACGATATGTTCGCATTCTGTATTCACTTCGCTAACATTAGGATGGATGTCTTTCGAAAATAAACTTCGGTCCAGGCCGTAAGACTTTATCTTCATATAGAGTAAACTTATGATCAGATAAATTAACATATTCAACTTATTTTCTACTGTTTTTTATTGGAGTACTCCTTTTCAATCTATTAATCTTGTTACTCCGTGTTATCATTTTCCTCTTATTTTGTAACTCTCTATACTATACCACTTTTTTGAATAAAATACCAAACAGTAGAGGCGGGTAACTGTCATTCATTCTCTCATAGGCATCTTTTGTTTTATTAGATAAGGAATCAAACATTGCACATTTTTGTCTGATATAAGATTTTAAACATTTCTGTTCAAACTGCTTCACCATATGTGGACAGTTATGATTCATAAACCAATTGTTCACTTTCAAAATTTTTGGAGTAATATTCAAATCCTTACAAATTTTAAAAAAAGCGTAGATTAAGAAGCTCCCTGTCTAATCGCAATCTTTCATATTTAAAACATTGATACGCATCCAGATCCGGCAAAGAGCCAAGATTAAAGGAAGTGTTTGAAGCACCATCTTCTAGTTTCATGTCAATGCATTTGAATTCATATAAACAACCATAAGACTTCATTTTTATCCAGCATAGATGGATGATACAAATGTAAATAAGTGCGAGTAGAAAGCGTTACATGATTAATTGTTTATTTTCAATGATTTTTTCCATTTTAGGTAGCTTTCTTTACAAAAAAGCTACCTATTGCAGCCGTTCGGAGGAAAGCGATTTCAAAAAATTTTGGTATATTTTCATCGACCATGACCCCCAGACCCTGAAACCACCCTCCGTTCAAAATTGATATATATATATATATATATATATATATATATCTGACATATGTCACACTGTAACTCCCGTAATTATGAACCGATTTCGATGTAATTCGGTGTGTACATAGTACATACCAATGTCTCGACTGAGTTCGTTGGCCAGCTTCATCCGTCATTTTGTTTCAAAAGGGCGGCCATTTAAAATTTAAAAAAAAAATTAAAACTTGAAATGTGGTACCAAAAAATTAAAAATGGAACAATATTTTTTTCTTATGTATTTGACCTTTATACAAAGATTCCGGAGCAGTTTTTGTTTCGTTTATATCTTAAAAAATGGCTGAGATATAGCATTTTGAATTTCTAACGTATCTGACATTTTGAAACGTCCTGAAATTTGTCACGCGATAAAAGGCGTATTTATGAACCGATTTGGATGTAATTCGGTGTGTACATAGTATATACCAATCTCTCGACCGAGTTCGTTGGCCAGCTTCATCCGCCATTTTATTTCAAAAAGGCGGCCATTTAAAATTTTTTTACAAATTTAAAATTTGAAATGTGGTACCAAAAAATTGAAAATGGAAAAATATTTTTTTCTTATGTATTTGACCTTTATACAAAGATTTCGGAGCAGTTTTTGTTTCGTCTATATCTTAAAAAATGGCTGAGTTATAGCATTTTGAATTTCTAGCGTGGCTGACATTTTGAAACGTCCTGAATTTTGTCTCACGATAAAAGGCGTATTTATGAACCGATTTGGATGTAACTTCGTTTATACATAGTACATACCAATGTCTCGACCGGGTTCGTTGGCCAGCTTCACCCGCCATCTTGTTTAAAAATGGCGGCCATTTAAATTTTTAAGAAAAATTTAAATTTGAAATGTGGTACTAAAAATTGAAAATTGAAAAAATATTTTCTTCTTATGTGTTTGACCTTGATAAAAAGATTCGGGAGCAGTTTTTCTTTCGTCTATATCTTAAGAAATGGCTGAGTTATAGCATTTTGAATTTCTAGAGTGGCTGACATTTTGAAACGTCCTGATTTTTCTCACGTAATAACAGGCGTATTTATGAACCGACTTGGATGTACCTTGGTGTGTACATAGTACATACAAATATCTCGACCGAGTTCGTTGGCCAGCTTCATCCGCCATCTTGTTTCAAAATGGCGGCCATTTAAAAAAATTAAAAAATAAAAAAAATTAAATGAGATACCAAAAAATTGGAAAATGAAAAAGATTTTTTTTTTTTTTTTTTGTATGTGTTTGACCTTAATAGAAAGATTCCGGAACAGTTTTTCTTTCGTCTATATCTAAAAAAAAATGGCTGAGTAATAGCATTTTGAATTTCTCTTGTGGCTGACATTTTAAAATGACCTGATTTTTGTCACGCGATAACAGGCGTATTTATGAAACTATTTGGATGTAACTTGGTCTGTACATAGTACATACCAATGTCTCGACCGAGTTCGTTGGCCATCTTCATTCGCCATCTTGTTTCAAAAGGGTTGTCATTTAAAAAAAAAATACATTTAAAATTCAAAATGAGGTATTAAAAAATTGGAAAATGAAAAAGATTTTTTTTATGTGTTTGGCCTTGATACAAAGATTCCGGAGCAGTTTTTGTTTCTGAAAATTTGTTCTTTTGTTGATATCTTAAAAATGGTTGATTTATAGCACTTTGAATTTCTAGCATGGCTAACATTTTGAAACGATCTTGTATTTGTCACGCGATAACACACGTATTCGCCTATTTCGATGTAAGAAGGCATGTGGATAGTGTACATCAACACCTCGACCAAGTTCGCTGGCCAGATTCATCAGCCATCTTGTTTCCAAATGGCGGCCATTAAATTAAAAAATATATATATATTTAAAGTGAGGAGCAAAAAAATTAGAAATTGAATAAGGTTTCTTTCTTAAGTATTTGATCTTGATATAAGGATTCAGGAGCATTTTTTTGTTTGTCTTCACCTTAAAAAATGGCTCAGATATAGCAGTTTCAATTTCTATTGTGGGTGACATTTTGAAAAATCTGATTTTTTGCATGCGACAGCACTCCTATATATTAACCGATTCCGATGTGAGTGAGCATGTGCACAGCAATTACTAAGGTATCGACCAAGTTCACTGCTTAGCCTCATCCACCATGTTGTCTCAAAATGGCAGGCACTTTAAGAAATTGCCGAATTTGGCAGCCAAATATAAGTTACTTTAAAGAAAAGCAGCTTGGATAAAGCTGACTAATTTCGCGAAATTCTCATTCCTTATATTGATAAAAATTAGTATTGAATCTCCTATATTCGGTTTCCACTAAATTGAGCTTCGTGTGTTTGCATGATATAAGTTGGCTTTTTTTAAATAAGGATTCTGAAAGCTACCTCTTCCTCCCGGCACTGGCCGGAAGGACTTTTTCATTATGCATTTGTAATTTTTTACTATACACTCTGACGACGGCTCAGAAAATGAGTTGAAACATGTAAATAAAGGGTTTTTAATTTACTTTTAATGTGTTTTTATAACGTCTTTTAAGCAAATAAATATTTGAATATTATGATATGATTAGAAATGGACGTAATTTTGACTTACTACTCGCACTTATTTAAATTTAAAATAAAATTCTTTCAAATAGAAATTCCATTAAATCGCATTTCTAATGTCATATATCTGATATCCTACTTGTTTAGAAATTGAAGGAAATCTAATTTCTTCTCAATAATGCAACAAATATGGATTTATAAAGATATATGAATATAAATAATTTTATTAAATTCGTTTGACATAGCCACAACGTTATTCTCAAATAGTGATTGAGTGAAACCTCTGAATAACGGTTAGCCGTGGAACCAGTGAAAAGTGACCGCTCTTCAGAGATGGGTGTTATTCAGTTGTTTCATTTTTTAAAAAAAATCAAAATTACATAAATTTAAATAGAAATACACACAGTCATTTTAATAAATCCTCATTATTTTAATACACTAAAAATATCAGATATTTGAAGTGGCTTTGTTTTCTGTTCTTTTTGAGGCAAATATCTTTCTCCAAAGAAATAACAATATGAACTGTTTTGCTATACAACTCATCATCATTATGATTTAATGTGAAATTTTGGATGTCATGAAGATTCGTTCATCAATTCTTCGGCATATGTGTTAATACAGGAAATTTTGGGTTATTCTATAATCTATTTCCTCTTGTTCTCTCCTATCTTGCACCATTTGCTGCACGGAATCAAATGTGGCAGTAACTGCCAAATCTTTGTCCAGACATACAAACTCGCTGCCCTTTATGTTAGTTATATCTGCCGTTCTAAGAATATTATCTAAATTTCCCCCATAATTATTAATGTCTTCTTTTTCTGTTTGTTGACATATGAAGTAAATTTTGTTTGATCTGCTACACATTTCGGTTTGCAAATAAATATGAAATTGTACCAGGGGCTGAAGATTTGTTTTTCTCATGACTCTTGAGTGGCCGTTGTTCAGAATTCCTTATTTAGAGGTTCGTACTAATGTTAATGCTACGGAACGTGTTTGGTTCCATCAACATGTGGCCGGTATTCGGAGGTCTTCGTTGTTTAGAGGTGGCCGTTCAGGGAGGTTTCACTGTATTTCATTAACATTGCAGTTAGAGAATTTACTTTCTGTAGCAGAAATTTATTTTGCCCCATATTATCGGACCCTCGAATGTTACAAACTACACAATTAAATGTATCAAATTTTTAATTTAATAGTATTTCTTGAGATTTTTTACGTATAACAGAGCTTCTTACAACTAGCATGATATTATTTCCATCTTCATAATGAAGAGTTATGCATTTGTCACATTTCTTAAGTAAGAACTTTATCTGTGATCAATTGGCTGATGTTTTATTAATTAGTTTGCACCCTTTCTCAGATGACATTACCTACACCCGTAATTAACTTCAAATTGGACGAATGGAATTTTATAGTTTTGAACCTAAAAGAAGAATATTATACTTATCTTGAATGGACGATTTCTGTTTCGGTTCTGAGTAGAGCTGTTTTTAGAACTTCTCCGATGATGTTACTTACACCCGTAATTAACTTCAAATTGGACAAATGGAAATTTATAGTTTCGAACCTTAAAAGAAGATTATTACACTTATCTCGAACAGACGATTTTCTGTTTCGCTTCCGGGTAGAGCTGTTTTTAGAAATTCTCAGATGATATTACCTACGCCCGTAATTAACTTCAAATTGGAAGAATGGAAATTTTTAGTTTCGAATCCTTTTAGGTTCGAAACTAAAAAATTTCCAAGAATATTATGCTTATCTTGAAAGGACGATTTTCTGTTTCGCTTCCAAGTAGAGCTGTTTTTAGAACTGATCCCAGACCTGAATAACCCTAAGTAATGTTCCAAGACATTTCGCAAAATATTATTTCTTGCTTAATCGCAGAATCTTGAAGTTCGGTAATATGTAATTTTTTTTAATCAAACAAAGGCCGTGTAAATATTCATAGGCAGTAATAATCCCTGTCTGGTTCCCTGTGTGAAGTATTGGATATTTTCTTCTGTTTTTGAGGTTGCAGTACGAATCAACCTTAATTATTGGGTAGTTCAGAAAGTCGTGTCCGTTTGAAAAAATCAATTCGTACCAGAAAATTCTATCATTTAATTATTAGACACCGATTCCGATATCTAATGTTAAATAATTACCGGGTAGAATTTTCCGGTACGAATTGATTTTCCCAAACGGACGCGACATTTCGAACGATCCAATATATTATTCTTTGTATTTTGATCCTATGATTTTCCATTTTTACATACTGGAATAGTATGCGATTTTACCATGACGTCATTTTTTCGATAGCTTAATTTGGTAACTGTAACTTTCCGCATTAGACTCTAGACTGTTCTAATTAATTTTCGCTTCATAATCTTGATGTAATTTTGCCTCCTTTTCTTAATGGACTTCTTATTGTGTCTTTTTTGTGAAACAAAAGTATATGATTATTGGCGTTTTCTTTTGTAGTATTAAGTCATAAATGGAACACTGGAGGAAAAAGAAGTTATGTAACACAAATTAGTATTCGATAAAATTGAAGAGAAAGTTTTTTGTTGTAAAGTAGTTATTTATTTAATTTCTTTTTAGTATAGAATATGTTTGAATGATACTAAACTTACTTAGAAAATAATATTAACAATTAATTATTATATATTAGAAATACTTTTCGCCATTTAAATTATTATGTATAAAAATATTAAATATTAAATAATAGAGTCTGATATCTTTAATATTAAGTAGAAATTTGGTATTTTAGTTTTATCATGTGATATACCTCATAACTCGTTCATCCATTAAATGAAACAATTTTTGAGAATATATATCATAACATGTTCTTCCATTAAGCCCTTTAAATATTATATTACTTTTAAATACAGTATAACTTCAAAAATCCGGCATCATCGGGACTGAGACGAAACCGGATTTTTGAAGGAATATCCAAAGTAGCAACTAGGAATATCAAAAGTAGATCTAATTTCTTAATGCTGCTTTTAGCTATAATTTAATTCATTATTAAGTGATAATTATGAAAGAAAAAGAGAAAATTAAATAAAAAAAAAACTTACTTTAACACGTTCACGCCGGCGCGGTGGGTCACACTCGACTGTCTCAGAGTTGTCAAGTCTCCGCCTTTTTTTTCACACCACTATTATTTTAGAGAAAATGTTGTTCCCTTAAATCGCCCAATTGTTCTAATTAGATAAAACAACATTTTCTGTATTAAAATACTGGTATCCAAAAAGCCGGAGACTTTGCAGATCTGAGACAGTCATGTGCGACCCACCGCGACGGCGTGAACGTGTTAAGTGACCCCCTCACTGACAAGCCCGTGTTAATACGTTCACTAAGCTCCAGGTTTCACTGCAATACAAGCAATATTTAAAGTAATATAATTATATTGATTTAATGTATTTTTAATACATTGAACGATGATTAATATTTCCAAGGATTGCATTCATATTCGTTAAGTTCTTTTTTATAAAATGTTCAAAGAATCATTTTTTTAGCATTTTAAAACAAAATGCAGAGAAAACAACATTACAATTTTGCCCTTTTCCAAGACAGTCGGAGGGTTGTGATATTTTTTATGTTACAGAAAAAAAGCTAATAAAGAGTGAAATTATTTCTTCTCTTGTAATTTCGGAAACATCGACGTCAACTTTGTTTGCTTCAATTTTTTTTGGCCGTTCTTTAACAAGTATTTTTTTTATATACAAATGAAGAATGTCTATGTCAGAATACAGTGTTGTTTCTCTGAAGCATGTATTAACTCTCAAAACAAATTTATGAATTTTTCTAGTGACACCTTTCTATCTGCTGGTTGTTTATCCTGCTCTACTGATCCGCTACTAGCATTATAACCGGTTCTAGTTAGCGTAGCATCAGTGATCTCGCTGTCCGTTAAATTGTTCGTTGTTAATGCATTTTTGTCAATGCTTAGCCAATCATCTATATCCCTATTTTCGACACTTAATGCATTTTCAGATTTTTCGAGATCATTCAGCTCATAAATTGTGGTCTTTTCACGGCCTGAAAATTCTTCCCCATTATTGGTGTCGTGGTTGCCGAAAATTTGTTCAGAAAATAATCGCCTCTGACAAATGAAAAAAAAAAGTCAAATATTCTTTTTCTGCATTTTATGTTTGATCTTGAAGTTTTTAATTCATTAGGAATTGTTATTTTTCTTCTCCCATAAGATGAAAGTATAAAAGAAAAAAGAAGGGAAAAAATGCATTTGATGCCAGATTTTTGAAGTTGCCGGATTTCTGAATGCCAGATTTTTGAAGTCATACTTAATTTGTAAAAACAAAAATAATAATTTTTGGGCGATTTCTTTAAAGACTATGCGTTAAAGATGTTAATTTTTAAAGTTTTTAATGCAATGTTAGGCGATTCCCATAATGCATATTAAACAGTAAGATTGTCTCTGCACTTATTTATATCCTAATAGAAGTCTGTGAACCACATTCATATGACTTTGATGTAACAATACTTCTTTTCCTTCTTTACATTATACTTCATTTGACTTTTATCAGTTACATCGATTTCCTTGCTACTCAAGTTTATTTTCTGCCCAAAACAAATATCTGCGCATTCATCACATACCGAAACATTCGTTAACCTAGTTAGTGCTTTCCCACCCTAGATGTACTAGATAAAGGAATTACTGTAAGAAAAAAAGAAAGCGTCAACAAGGAAATAATACTAAAGCTTAAAATAGGGTTAGTTACAAAAAACTTTTCACATGTTGCTGAGTTGAAATTTTATGTTAAATGATAAATAGTTCCGCCTACTGATTTAAAAATAATTATCTTTTAGCAATAAATCATCAAAGTACTTTTTAATTAATGCCCCCACAGATGATAATAATTTTCAGTATGTATATGCCAATAATAATCTGAATTTTTAAAATGTACTAAGACAATCAAATCAATAAAATGAAAGGAATTCGATTAGGTTTATAAAGTGTGCAATATGTAGAGTATGTATTATTAGTTCTCTCAGAAAGAATTAAACCATTAACAGTAGAAAATCAATGCAGAAAATCAATAGCAATTTTAAATCCGTTTGAATTAAAGCATCGCAATGTTTTTTTTTTTTTTTTTTTTATCATCAGGCAACCTTATTTCACAGTCCATTGAATTCAAATCTCTCTCTTACAATTTGACTGTCTCTATATTCATTATTTACCATGGCCTTGATAATATGTGTTCAGGAACTACTTTCCTTATCTTTTACAGAGGGACGCATTTCCCACAATGTTGTTCAATACAATGCTTGCTCCCTGTTGGTGTGTCGTTACAATCCACCCTGGTTTTCCTGGATTTTCTCCTATTTAAACATGAGAATTATTGATAGAAATGAATCCCTGCTCTGCAATAAAAATTACGTAAAAATATGCACAATGAACGCAAAAACAAAATAGTGAGTAACATTCTACATCATTCATTATGACTGAAATTTTGTATTATAATAAGGCCTTATAAATACGGAGAAAATGTCTGTAAAAATTTACTGGTGGAAATTCCCACTGGAGGTAACCAGCCCTTGCGAAAGCGGTTACAGTTGAAGCTTCACTAGTTTAAGGATATGTTATTTAAAAATTCCTCCTTCTTATATTGCATTAACTCTTCTAGGGACAAGTAATTGTGTTTCTGTAATGTTTAATTCCCCCCGGAAATTTCTTACAATTTTATTTCAAATAAAGAAAAGTAATTTTTCATGTTTTTTCTTTTCATCAAAGCTATCATTTACTATACAATACAGTGTTGGCTTTCGGCGTAGCAATTTTAATCAACCATATTTATTCGCTTTGCAACACACTTTTTTTAGAAAGCACTTTTACTTGTACTTTCAGTGTTGATACATTCAGGAGATGTTAAGTGTTTTAGTACCAGAAACTTCGTAGAGTACTGATCGCCATATCTGAAGATAGAATTTTTTCCATTAAATAATCCAAATATTACTTTACGAAAATTCTGGTATAAGATGCTTGAAAGTCCTTGAAGCGTACGAACCCTAACTTTGAGAAAGCGTGCAAGAGAAATTTACTAAAAAATTAACTTTTAAAATATAGTGGTGCAAGTAGAATATAAAAATATAATCATGTATTTAAAGTTGCACTCCGTCAAGGGTTACTACATACAGTTTACGCTAGTGTTATTACTTTAGATGGAATAAAGACCGAAGTTGCGCAATATAATTTCGTATAAAATGTTTGAAAATATACAAACAAGAGTCTAGGTATTTCTTTCAGTTATACACATGGTTAATTTTATTAAACAGTAGTACATAATCTTTGTGTTTACATTATGTCAGTGCTGTTACGTGAATTCAATAACACTTAAGATCGATTACATTTATGTTAATTATGGTTTGAACCACATTCCCCAACACTGGGCGATTCTGCATCGTATTTTTTACGATTTGCGGGAAGCAGATCATTCATGGGAGTCATTTCTGATAAGCCTCCTTCTTATACTACTTTAACCCTTTGAGGGGCAAGCAATTGTGTTTCTGTAATGTTGAATTCCCACCGGAAATTTGCAAAAAAAGTATTTCAAAATAAGGAAAAGTAATTTTTTTTTTAGCCCATTTTTTTCACCAATTATAAAAGTAAAACTTATTAAAAGTTTCTGGTTCAAATCTGAATTAAAATTAGGTGTGATATAATATAGACCACCGCCCCTCAAGGGCTTAAAACTAACAAAAAATGAATTCAAATATTTATATTGTAAATAACATTTGAAAAGACAGCTGGGAACCGTTTCTTATTTCATTAATTTAAAATATTCAATGAAAAGCTCGTTACAACTAATGGAACGGTTTGCAGTCCCCAGTAAAAAGGAAAAATTAACATGATAAAAAACGCAAAATAGCGGTGATAATCTGTTATTTGTGGCAACCCAGATTCATGACAACCATAGCTTGTAGTATTGTTTCCGGAATGTTGCAAAATTTTTCAATCTCTTTTTGTACTTATTTTTTGTTTTCCCATCCTGTGTATATGTAATTTTACATTTGATTCTTTAAAACCAGAATTATAAGAAATCTTGCACTTACAAATTCTTTTAAAAATCTGTCTGCGTAATGTAAGTAATATATCAGTATTATTGCTTATTAGGTTAATTCTATGGTATAAATTTCAATATTTAGATGCAAATTTATTCAAACCGAATCTTTCTTTTGTAATTTTTATTTCTTTACTTTTCCATTGCTTTTTGTATTTTAAAATTGCTACAAATGTCGTTATTGACATTGCTTGTACAGTAGAACCTCTATTATGTGAAGTAATTAGGACCGACGATCTTTCGGAAAATTGAAATTTTCGGAAAACTGAGAATGCTTCAATTTGAAGATTAAGGACTAATATACTGTTTGTTTTCTTAATGCAAAACCCTCCGCGTCTTTGCGCATGCATCAGTTTGCTTTGACTTTATCAAAATAGGGATTAGCGGAGTTTCTTTAGCAGCATTTGGCTGATCGCCAATCTTAGTGACAACGTAACCCATCTCAGTGTAACAGCCCTTTGGATAGTAGAATGGTCTCAGAGTGCTAAGCGCGGCTTTCGAAAACGAACAGTATACAGTATTTCTTATTATGATAACAAGTTCTTAATAAAACTAAAGCAATAGTAAAATAGAAACAAGAATAAATTACCTGAATTTTAATTTTTAAATTAAGAACCTTTTACATATTTCACAAGGGTTTGAAACAATGTTTTGTCTGTCGATTTGCTTTGCAGTTCTATGACGAAGTTTAAAAAAAAAATACTATTAGTTCACCAGTATCACAGTCTTTCCGCTGCCCCAGCCATGCCAAGCCTTTTGCAAAACATTCAAAAGCTTTAGAATATTTAATTTGTTCGTTTTCTTCGCCTGCTAGACCACAATCATACATTCCGGTTGTCCCTCCTCTTACTGTGTTCTAGTTCACCTGGCAGATTAGGGAGCTCAAGTTAAATTCAAAGGAATTCTAAGAAATGATATCCGAAATATTTATCTGTAACTCGTGGTTCCGAAAGGACCGCTTGCACATAAGGAATGTGATAGTAAAAAAAAAAGTTTTAAAATGGATTTCGGTTAACCGAGAATTTCGGTTAAAAGAATTTTGGATAAAAGAGGTTCTACTGTAATTACAAATGTACGAGAAATATCATTATTGAAATTGATCATTATTACGAAACAACGAGAAAATTTTGTTTTGAAATATGATGACCTCTTTCAAAACTTTGAAACATTAACTTTTTTGAAGTGCCATTAAAATCACCTTCGTTTTGAAAGTAACCACCATATTGCTTTTCTCGGAGTTTGAAATTGCCGAACATTTTCAAAAATGGCATTTTGGCACGATTTGGGAAAATACCGCGAAGATAGCTCTCCGAACCCCAAACACTTCTGTTCCTAAATAACTGGACTAAGTATATATTTTATTCTACGATACTGGCCAGAAATAAGTAAACCACTGGTATGAAAGCTTAATAGTGGGAGATTTTGGAGATTTTGAAAAAAAAATAGAGAAACATTACGCATTAACCCAGACTGGAAGCTGCAAAGTTACAAATTTCTTACAATAGAAAAACTGTAGGGAATGATCCCAGAGATTCACAGATTAACTAAATTTTTAAAAGCGTCAAGGTGGACTTTAAAGGGATAAGAGTGCTAGAAGTATTTTGCCATTTAACCTTTTAGCAAGCGGTGTCCACAAAAAGGACACCTAATTTTATTTCTAAAACTGAGAAACGGCACCAAGAAAATTTCATTGAAATTTTCCTTTTATAAACTATTGAAAAATAAGCGAGTTCATATTTTCTAATAAATTCGTTTGTAAATTCTGGTGTCAGATCACCATTTCATCATTTTACAAGCAGAATTACTCCGCGACGGAAAGGGTTAAATTATGTGATTAAAAATTTTACAATTTAAATATTAAATAGAATTCTAATTTCAAATAGTGGTACCATATTTCTTGGAAATTCAATGAAATGTTACTGTGTATGCATAAAAATGCTTTAATTTATTTTTATGAACGACAAATTAAATATAATAATGCTTCTGTTGTTCTGAGTTTAAAAAAAATTAATTCAATTAATTCTAATCAAAATCCTTTCAAGCATCCTATTAAGTCTTTAAATCTTCATTTACTTCATATGGATAAGAAATGCGCTCAGTTGTATAATTTCATTCCATAAAATCTGAAGGATATATTTGATTCAATGATTCATTTAAAAAAAATTAAATCTCTTTCGGAAGTTTTTAAGGATTGTTATCTTCGAATACAAATCTCGGTTATTTTCCACAATTCACAAAAGTGTGTTGTTAATGATTTCATTTTATCTTTTCACGTGGAAATAAAAAAATATAAAGTAAAAATGACAACAGAAAATTATCACTATTTTTCATTTGAAGCTATATATTTTCTCTGGATTATTTCCTTCTATCTTATAGATTATTGAAAATGATTTTGTAACTCAACATAGAATTAAATTTAATAAGAAATTGTTGTGTTGATACTAGCCGAGGACTGTTGTAAATATCTTATAAACGCAATTAATGATATCTAAAAAGAAATTCTGATAGTGAGCAAAATCTCGTTAGATGTGAAAAAAACAGTCCTTGGTGAAATATATTTTTCTTTTTTTCTTGTACCTTTTTTGGCGATAATAAATGTTTTATAAAGTTATGCACGCATAAAGCGTATAGGAGTTCCTGTTTCAATCAAAGTAATGGTGTCAAAATGAGCGTGACCATCTACGCTCGACCATATGCTATATTATATGTCGTAACATCACTGAAGAGGGTTGAGGAACAAAAATATTACTAAAATTCTGGTTTCTCTGATATTTTGGGGAGAGAAACATGAAATTTGATATAATGGCTACTGTTAGGATGTAATTACTTCTCCTAAATGTTTTCTGATACGTTCAAAATTTAAAAAGGCATAAAATAAGAAAAAAACGTTCAAAAAACTTTCTAAATCATATTTATTTTTAATTCTTATGGCTAGAAACTTTACATGGCATTTTTTTTAGCTACGAACATGCTACCTCAGAACAGATTTTATCAAAATTCCAAAGTTAAAAAAGGTGAAGGAGCAGAAAAAATTCCAAATGTGTGAATTCTGAGATACAGCTGGTATAGAATCTTGGAACTTGTAATGGTTGTTAATTTTACGATGTAAATGAACAACAACAACAAAAAAAGAAAACAGTTTCTAAAAAATTGGAAATTTAAAAGGATGAAATGTTCTAAACACGTTCTGAATTATGACTTAGTGGTAATTGTTAGGCTCAGAAAATAAAAATTCTGTATAGTGGATTATTTTAAGATGTAAATGCTCAGTATTACAGTTTATAAAATTTCGAAATTTAAAAGTGTGAAATAAGCAGAAAATGTACTAAAAATGTTCTAAATTACGATTTATATAGAATTGTAGTAAATAGAAACTTAAAAATTGACATTTTTGTTAATTTCAAGACTTTCAAGAAATAAATACTCGCACATAACAATTTTTACAAAATTCAAATTTTATAGAGCTCAGGAGCAATAAACGTTCTAAAATGGCGACGTCTGTGCTATTGTTTGGAATAAATTATTAAAATTTGGCGTGCGGGATGTTTTTAAGATGTAAAAGCTCACTAAGAACGGTTTCTGACTCTTAATAAGTCAACGTAAAATTTTGAAGTTTCCACATGCAATAATCACATTCGAATAATTTCACCAAAATCAATGTACATATTAACTGAAATCTTTAAATCATACAACAGAAAATACATAAACACGATTTACATATATAAATAATCACTCCTTTAATCACTTGCTTGTTTGAAGGCACAATAATTCTCACCTAAAAATCCGTCATAAATCTATAATAATTTCTGCCTACTTTAGTAAAATATTTGAAAGAAAAATCACGTTTTTTATCGTTTTTTAAGTATTTAATCTTAACACGATATATTTGAAAAACTCATTTTCTGGCAGGTTACGAGCCAATTATCAATTACCCATTTACATTAATCATTTACAAATGTGTTACAAGGCAACATGTTTTAAGACAACTTTATTAGAAGTAACACATGTATATTTCACCTTTTCTTGGGGTATTTTGTTCGTGATATTATCTCTTTTAAAAATATTTTGTTGTTTATTAATGTCCATAATTCATATATTTATCATATGTCATATATCTGTTATTCCAACTTCTTAATAAATTAAGAGATTACCGCCTGCAAAGTTTTCCATTATTTTCTTTGTGGGCTTAGAGACACACTGGTGTACTTTCAAAGCATTTTTAATTCCATATTATACAAATATTCAAACTTGTCTAAATTATTTGAAACAATTATTAATTTTTCTTCATATAGTAACTCTTCAAGATATGCATCAAAAGTTCGTTTCTTTATATTTTGGAAATCGATTTTACATGTAAGTAATGATACTTGGGATTACAAATACTTAATAAGTCGAGAGCTGTATTGACTTCATAATATTTAGAGATAAAAGTTACTACAAAATAAGCTGCATAAAACGTATTCCGCTTTTGAAATTAAAGTCCTATAATGCACGTTCATAATATGCCACATATTAAACATATCAAATATCCCTGCTCCTATAGAAACTGAAAATTCCCTGTATCTTTCCAATATTTAAATTTGTTTTATTTTATGAAGCAGCTTTTAAAGTTTGTTTCGTGTGTTTTCCTAAAACACATTTATTTCCATCTAATTTTATGTTCCAAATCGTTATACCTACAACATATGTAATATTTGGGAGAATTGTTAATATTTCCTTTAACAAAAAATCCTTCTTCATATAATTAGAAAATTCTTCTTGAAGTTTTATAAATGGAAAATCTACTTATTTAAATTATGTATAGAGAAACATGTGGTTACGCAAGCAGTACAAGATGTGTGTTGATCTCATATTACCTAGAGAAATTAACATCAAGAAATAAGCTGTTTTCAAAGATTTCTATTTTCAAATGTAAGATCCTCAAATATCTAATATAATATCACTGCGTATTTTTAAATTGAAAATTTTACCATTCATTTCCAATATTTCCGCTCAAATGACTTCAAATAAGTGAATAATATTATGTATTTTACAGTATTTGTTTGACTGAGTAACATATAATCTCCTTCAAATAGGTATGTTTGACTGGAAAAAGCCATAAAAATTCTCGTACAACACATTTCTCTTTTGCTCTCCATAAGTTATTATCTATTATCTAATATTTGAAATAATTATGAATTTACCTTCGTATGCAGATTCCCATGATTTACCAGGAAAACATATATTTAGTGGTTTATAAATTGATAATTAACCTAATAAAAGTAGCGCGGTTGCATTTACAGTAAAGCGCCGATTATCCGAATAAGTCAGGACCGACCCTAGTTCGGATAAGCAAAAGTTCGGATAAATGGACAAACAGTTTAAAGGATGTTTCTGACTATTCTAAAACATTCACATGATATCTAAGCTTTGGGTTGGCAACACCAGTTAGTGCTGGCGTGTTTCAAAATTAATTTTTTTGGTCTTTTTTTTTTAATTAACATTTTTTGTTTACATTTTTATCATTAATTTTTTCCCCTTTTCTCCTTTTCTGAACTCTAGAGATTATAACTGAAGCAAAAAAGCTTTTGATTGTTGCTTGCTTCAACGAACGCATTCTTTTCAATGCTGCCATATCTCTAATTCTTCTAGATACCTTATTTGAATAGGATCAGCATTCTTCTGCCATTCGAGCCATTTCATAGTTGTTTCTAGCATTGAAAGGCTGTGATGGATATGAGTTATTTTCAGAGCATTTGCTTTCATTTCCTTGAATTTATTATTCATCATGAATATCATCCACATTCTTATCATCATTTAAAATCTGATATCCAGGGTCATATATTTCACTATTTAACCACACGTTAAATGCATTTTCTTCATATCTTAGGATTATTCCCATCTTCTTTATTGTTTTACATTCCTCATTTTATGATCCACTATCAGTTTTTTTTTTCTTTATTTAAAATTTCATTCCAAGCCAGTGGATAATTGTTAGTTCGGTTAAAAAATTTTTGGGGAGAAATAGGGTGTTCTGATAATTGGAAGTATGGTTAATTGGAGTTCCGATAATCGGCGCTCTACTGTATACTGTAAAGTAAAAATTGTATTGATTTCATATTACCTAGAAACAATTTCATCTGGAAATGAACTCCTTTCAAAGCATCTGGCTTAAAAATGAATTTTTTTAATTCGCTTTCATAATATCTCATATATCTGACATCCCTGCTTCTTTACAAAATGGAAAAATCATCGTTACTTTCTAATCTTACATCAACACAGCTTTCAATAACAGCTATTTACAGGGAGTCAAGGCTAAAATTCTCTAAAAGTTATGGCTTATTTTAACGGAACTACCCATTAGATTTTTTTAAAAAAATGTTTAAATAAAAATAGCATCTCACAAAGTTTTACTATCAATACACTTTGATGTGTATACTTTTGGTAGCACAACAAATGTCTAAATGGTAATCCAGTTCCCTCCAAATGTTTCGTAGCATATAAGAAGTTATTAGACAAGTTGCTTCTATGTTACGTTTTTTCCTTTCATCCACAGTTTCAGTTTTTTGTTTTGTTCAATGTTTTAAAATCTCGGTGTTTCCAATCTATTCTATTATATTCCAAGTCTACTATATTCTAATATGTAATTCCGTAATATTAAGCCATAACTTTTAGATACTTATAGCCCGGACACCCTGTATTATAACTTATTGTAAAAAATATGTTTTATACAATATCAATGAAATATTGTAAAGAATTTTTGTTTTTCTCTTTGTTTATTTAACGATTCAATTAGAAACTTCATGTTTGATATTTTGTGAATCGATGATTAATTAATAAAAAAATTATTCATTTAGAAATTGTCATGTCCCATAATGTTACTAGCTACATAATTCAGTTTATCATATTTAAAATTTAAAAATAGTATTTAATGAGATTTTGTAAAAACATAGAGCGTCGTACCACGATCATAAAATTAATTTTATCTTCATAATGAAGCATTTGTCATTTTTTTTATTAAGTGCTTTTTCTGTCATAAATCGACTAATTTTTTAATACTTATTTTACTCACTTTCTTGAGTGATATTAGCTACACTCGTAATTAAATTCCTAGTGGAATAGTGCGAAGTTGTTTCGTCGAACCTATAAAAAAAATATGGTCCTTATCTTGGACGAAAAACATTCTGTTTTACTTGCGAGTAAAACGTGCCATGATCTCTTTGTTTTTTAAACTGGACTTAGGGACGGAATTCCCTAATTCATTTTCTACATTCTTTTCATAAAACAATTATGTCTTGCTTAATCGCCAAATCTTGCAATAAATTAACGAAAATTACTTTATCAAAAGAGTGGTGTTATAAATATGTTTAGTCGGTATTCAGTCTCCGGCTGCTTCCCCGTTTGAAGTAATTGATTTTTTCTTCAGTTTTTGGGGCCGCTGGATGAAACAATCTTTATTCAACTCTTCTTTGTATTTTGTTTATAAGGTATTCGATTTTAACGTAATAGAAATGTATACAAAATTTTCTAAAGATATCATTTTTTTTTTCAATATCATAATTTGACTTGTGTAACATTTTTTTTTCTTTTCCTTTAGAGGCTTCTGTAATAAAGTGTGCTTTATAATATCGGTATCATCTCGTATTGTTTTGTTAATGAACCTTTTATTTTGCCTTTATTTTCGAAACTAAAATATAAGTTGGTTCAGATTTGTCTTTTGTAGGATTTATTCATTAAAGTTATATAACATTTGAATATTTGTAGAAACTAAGATATTAATTTTTAGAAGATTTCTTTTCCAGATTCTGTTTAAAAAGTGTTAATTTGTCAAGAGTTTGAGGCAATGTCGTGCCATAAACTCAGTATGATTTCGTTTTGTTTTATTAACACTAGAAATCCCGCGAGCAGTCATTTTGACTGCTACCAAATGAATATATCTCGGTTCGAAACAGAAAATTTTTATAAAACTAGTTTAAAAGATGCAAAGAAAAAAAAAAAACTAGTTAAATGGATATGTTAATAATTTAAAATGAAAATTCTGGTGTGAAATATATTTCTAAAACTTGAGTAAAATTTTCGGTCTTCCTAGTATTAATTATGCCTTTATTTTCGAAACTAACATATAAGTTAGTTCGGATTTGTCTTTTGCAGGATTTATTCATTAAAATTCCATGCCTTTTAAACATTTTTAGAAACTAAGATGTTAATTTTTTAAGTTTTCTTTTGCAGGTTCTGTGTAAAAAAATTTTTTTTGTAAAGTATTTCATACAATGTCGTGTCATAATCTTGGACTGATTCCGTTTTGTTTTATAAATGAACCCTTTATTCTGCATTTATTTTCGAAACTATCATATAAGTTGGTTCGGTTTTGTCTTTTGCAGGATTTATTCTTTAAAGTTCTATAACTTTTTAACATTTGTAGAAACTAAGAAACTAAGATGTTAATTTTTGGAAGTTTTGTTTTGCAAGTTCTGTGTAAAAAATGTTTTTTTTGTAAAGTATTTCAGACAATGTCGTGTCATAATCTCGGTATGATTCCGTTTTGTTTTATTAATGAACCCTTTATTCTGCATTTATTTTCGAAACTATCATATAAGTTGGTACGGATTTGTCTTTTGCAGGATTTATTCATGAAAGTTTTATTACTCTTAAATATTTTTAGAAACTAAAATATTATTTATTAGCTTTTTTTTTTTTTTTTTTTTTTTTTTTTTTTTTTTTTTTTTTGCAGATTTTGTGTAAAAAGTGTTAATTTGAAAAGTGGTTCAGGCAATGTCGTGTCATAATCTCGGTATGATTTCGTTTTGCTTTATTAATGAAATCTTTATTCTACCTTTATTTTCGAAACGAAGATAATAATTGGTTTGGATTTGTCTTTTGCAGGATTTATTCATTAAAGTTTTATTATTCTTAAATATTTCTAGAAACTAAGATATTAATTTTTAGTTGTTTTCTTTTCCAGATTCTGTCTAAAAAGTGTTAATTTGCAAAGTGTTTGCGTTAACGTTGTGCGAATCCTCTAATACAGGCATGGCGAAACTTTTTACGAGCACATGACAAAAATTCACAAACAATTTCTATCAGTAATGTAATGTGCCAAACTTTTACATAAAATAATTTTGTGGCACACCATGTTTATCCAAAACACTGGTTAGAAAGTCCGTTGCTTTGATGCAATAATAATTAATAATTAAAAAATATTAATAATCAAAATACAATTTTTCTGTATATTGGATTCAAC
Source organism: Maratus speciosus (assembly GCA_963932465.1). Classification (NCBI taxonomy): domain Eukaryota; kingdom Metazoa; phylum Arthropoda; class Arachnida; order Araneae; family Salticidae; genus Maratus; species Maratus speciosus. Next base: position 280,555,402 of record OZ010799.1, on the reverse strand, counting down.
CATTAAACGGTTGTACATTCGATGGAGAATTTCTTATGCCTCTTACACATTTTGTTATTTTTATAAATATACGTAACTTAATTGGATTCATTTGCTTTTTTATTAGACTCAATCTCTAATGAAACTCATTTGAAATATACAACCTTTTTAAAATTCACATAAAAAGGCAAAATACCTGCCACAAATTCTGCATAGCATCTTTCTGTGATTCTCTTGATGTTTCAATTCATGCAAAAATAATTGCACTATTTGTAATAGTCTGTCATATGGAGAAAAATTTTATTAATTAAAACAGAAATAACAAAAGTATTTTATCTGTACATTGATTATCAATTTTTTTTTTTTCGCGCGCCTGAGAAATTGCCTTACGTGCCAACTTTGGCACGCGTGCCATATTTTCGATAACCCTGCTCTAGTACATACTAAACAGTAAGACTGAGGCTACAAATTTTTTCATCGTATCCTAATAGTCCATTTAACTACATTCTTCATATTGCTTTCATATAACAATGCGTTTTTTACTCCTTTACATTTTACTTATTTGACTTTTATCACTTTCATCTATTTATTTTTTATGCAATTTTGGTTTTACACAAGACAAATATCTCAGCATTCATCGCTTACCGAAACGTTCATTAACCTAGACAGTTCTTTTTCCTTATTTGAAGGTGAGATCAAGGAATTACTGCTAGAAAAAAAAAAGAAAGTGGACACAGGATAAATATATTAAAGCTTGAAATAGGGTTTATTAGAGAAGACTATTCTCATATTGTTGAGCTGAAATTTTAATATTAATATTTGGAAATTTTTCCAGAGAGAAACATTCGCCTTGAATACAATATTTCAAATGAAAATCAAATTTCAACTTATTTTTGCTTAAAAGGCACAAAAACCAACTTAGTGAAAAATATTCCATGCCGGGAATCGAACCCGGGTCATCAGTATAGCGCACTGACGTTCTACCGCTAAACCACATGGAACGATACCCAGCCTGGAACTTCTCACTATTACAAGTTGGCAAGGCTACAAACGCAGCACAAGATGGAATATTTTCCGTGAGCCACCAACATGGGGCAAACACAGACACTTAATTAAATCCAGCATCGATGAATCTATATTAATATTTGGAAATTTTTTCCAGAGAGAAACATTCGCCTTGAATACAATATTTCAAATGAAAATCAAATTTCAACTTATTTTTGCTTAAAAGGCGCAAAGACCAACTTAGTGAAAAATATTCCATGCCGGGAATCGAACCCGGGTCATCAGTATAGCGCACTGACGTTCTACCGCTAAACCACATGGAACGATACCCAGCCTGGAACTTCTCATTGAGAAGTTCCAGGCTGGGTATCGTTCCATGAAGTTTAGTCGGTAGAACGTCAGTGCGCTATACTGATGACCCGGGTTCGATTCCCTGGTCTTTGCGCCTTTTAAGCAAAAATAAGTTGAAATTTGATTTTCATTTGAAATATTGTATTCAAGGCGAATGTTTCTCTCTGGAAAAATTTCCAAATATTAACATAGATTCATCGATGCTGGATTTAATTAAGTGTCTGTGTTTGCCCCATGTTGGTGGCTCACGGAAAATACTCCATCTTGTGCTGCGTTTGTAGCCTTGCCAACTTGTAATAGTGAGAAGTTCCAGGCTGGGTATCGTTCCATGTGGTTTAGCGGTAGAACGTCAGTGCGCTATACTGATGACCCGGGTTCGATTCCCGGCATGGAATATTTTTCACTAAGTTGGTCTTTGAGCCTTTTAAGCAAAAATAAGTTGAAATTTGATTTTCATTTGAAATTTTAAGTTAAAACATTCATAATACTGTTCGTAGTTTTAGAAAGAATTTTCTTTCTGTAATAAATTATAAAATAAATTTTAATTAGTGCCTCAAACAGGATATTAACTGGAAATGTATACAAGTAATAGTGTGAAATTTGAAAATGTACCAGGCCTCTCAAATCAATAAAAAAAATGCATTCAAATACGCTCTGTTTATTTATTGAAGTTATGAATTTGATACTTTAGAACTGATTTAAGAATAAGTTCTTAATTTTCGACGAACTATGGAATATTTTGAATTACCGAGCCTGCAGTTTAATTGACGTGTAGTATCACTTTTTGGCGTCACAGCTCCAGGATGTCTGCATTTCATCATCGAATGAGGTAACTACCTCAAATTAAATTATATTGAATAAAGTGAATTGCATTGAACATATTTATTTATTGAACTATATTTAATATATTAAATTATTTTACGATGGATTACGACACGCTTAAGAAAAAAAGAGCTAGATTCGTAGTCAAACTACAAAAATATTTGATAAGATAAAAGATTTATTAAATAATACACAAAATGTAGATCTCGAGAACAGAAAATCACACCTGGATCTTTTTAAACAGCAATTGAATGATAAAATGAAAACTTTAAAATCATTAAATTTTGAGATTGAACCATTGGTTCCAGGAATTGAATTTGAAAAAGAAATCGTGAAATCTGAATCTTATAATGAGAACATTATTGAATGGAAATATAAAATTTCCAAATTTTTAAATGACAACACTGACTCCTGAAAACTCCCTCCCTTTAAAAATGCCAACAAATGTCTCCTGAAACTAAACAAGATGCTTCAGACATTGAAAGTGATAGTAGTAGCAACAATAGTTCTCTACTAAAAAGTCAGAAAATTCTAAATCAAAATTTTGTAAATTTTCCTAAACTTAATATATCTAAATATTATGGTGTTTATGGCTTGAATTTTGGAGTCAATTTTCGAATGCAATTGATAATATTCAACATTTAACTCCGATTGATAAATTTTCCTACTTAAAATCACTTTTGGGCGGAAGTGCTGCAAATACTATAGCAGGCTTTTCGCTGACAAAGGAAAATTATGCTCATGCTACAGAATTATTGAAAAATCGTTTTGGTCGTAATGACCTGGTGATAAATAGTCACATGACTAAACTACTAAATTTGAAACCTGTGCGAAATTCCAGTAACATTAAAGCTCTTAGAGATTTATATGATGAATGAGAAATTCAAATAAGAAATCTTAATTCTTTAGGTGTTGTATCAGGTTCATATGGGCACTTGTCATGTCCGATTCTTCTGAAACTTATTCCATCAGATATTGCACTAGAGTTTAATAGAAAACGTATTAAACACACTGACTGGGATGTTAATGAGCTGATAAATTTCGTTAAAGACGAAATTGAATCTCGCGAGGCTACTGTCCAATTAAACCATTTTGAAAAAATCCCTGAGAAGCGGGAAAATTATAAGAAAAATTATAAAAAATTCGTTCCATCAGCTTCTGCCTTAACCACAGATATTAAAAATAACTGTAATTTTTGTAACCAGACTGATCACAATACTGTAAATTGTAAATCTTTCACTATTCCGGAAATGCGAGAAAAATTGAAAAGGGAAGGAAGGTGCTTTAAATGCTTCCGTAAATTTCACATCGCTAAATTTTGTAAATTTTCAAATGAAAATTGCAAAGTTTGTGGCAAAACATATCACAATACTATACTTTGTAATTCTAATAAAAAAACATAAGTATCAAAAAATTCAGATAGTATTATTTCCTCCGTATGTCATTGTAAAAGCAATATAAGTAATACTAGATTAATATTAATACAATTATTCTAATTGGTAAACAAATAATATTAGATGTAAATTTCCAACTGGGCGAAAAATCCTGGTCCGGACATTTTTCGCCCAGTTGGAAATTTACATCTAATAATATAAGTAATATCAGTAGAGCAGTAATATTGCAAACAATTCATGTAAAAGTAGAAGCGGATGAAAATTCAGAAACTGCTCTTTGTTTATTTGACTCTGCTAGTCACCGAAATTTTATTACAGAAAATTTAGTTTCAAAATTAAAACCTGAGCTCACTAGAAAAGAGAAATTAATTGTCTATACTTTCGGTTCGAGAAAATCTGAAGAACAATGTTATGATGTCGTTAAGCTAAAGCTAATTCACTTGACGGACAGAAAACGTAGTATAATAATTGAAGCATTAGTCACACAGCTAATAACCAATTCTTTGATACAAATTCCTCCCCTTCCAATCCAAATTAAGAGAAAACTTTTCAAATTTTGTCTTGACAGTTGGGTACATTTTGAAAATAGTGATATTGATATATTAATAGGAGCTGACTATTTATATCAAATTAATGACAGAACACATCCCATAAATAAATCATTGTTCGTCGGTGAAAATTTATTTGGGCATTCCCTCCAGTGTTGCCAGATGGACTACTTCTTTTAAAATCAGATTCTTGATTGGCATCACTTTTTTGAAATGGTAAAATATGTCTTATTTAATGACATATTAATTAAGGCAAAAACAAAGTGAATTTTACCGTTTCAAAAAAGTGGTGTCAATCAAGAAATCTGAATTAAAAAAAAGTAGCCCACTGGCAACACTGATTCCCTCTGCGGGACAATTGACGTAAATAAAAATAGTGAGAGTAAACAAGCTGGGGTTTTATCTACTCTGGTTATGAAACCTATTCAAAATGATTTGAAAACATTGTGGGAGTTAGAAACTTTAGGGATGAATACAGAAGAAAATATTTCTGAATTAGATAAAGAGATAATCGAAAAATTCGAAAACAATTTGCATTTTCTTGAGCACCGTTACGAAGCTAAATTATTATGGAAAGATGATAAAAGAGATTTGGGAAGTAATTATAGCAATGCTAGAAACCGATTTATTAACTTTAATCGAAAATTGCTTAAAGATAAGGATTTATTGCAGAAATATAAAGAAATTGTGATTGAACAGGAATTAAATAACATAGTGGAAGAATGCTCTAATAAAACTGTAAATAGCGGTTATTTTATGCCTCACCGACCTGTCTTGCGAGATGATAAACCCACAACTAAAGTTAGAAGGGTATTTGATGCTTCCTCAAAGCAAAACAACAAATCATTAAATGATTGTTTGTATTGTGGCCCAAATTTGAACCCAGATTTATTAGAAATTATCATTAATTTCAGAAAATTCAATACTGCTTTTTGTGCGGATATTGAAAAGGCCTTTCTTCAAATTTCTGCAGCTGAAAAAGACCGAGATTACCTTAAATTTCTTTGGTTCGATAATGACGCAAACAACTGTTTCAAAATTTTAAGATCTAGACGTGCACCATTTGGCGTTTCATGCTCACCATTTATTTTGGCTACCACAGTTGAACATCATATAAAGAAATATCGTGATCAACATCCAAGTGTTGTATATATGTTAGATAATTCCATATATGTCGATGGTTTAATTTCCGGATCAGATATAGATAACGAAGCTTATTATTTATCAGTTACAGCTTCTGAAATTCTCAAAGAAGCTGGGATGAATTTGAGAAAATTTAATAAAAATTCTATTAAACTTAGGGAAATGCGGGAATCTAGTAACTTAGGTATAAGTGAGGAGAACACAGATAGTATCTTAAAAGTGCTTGGATTGATCTGGAATACTGAATCTGATGTTTTGATGTTAGATGCGCAGCCCTTTGAAGAGTGTTATGTCGATGATCCCATGAAGCGAACAGTGCTTAAAATGTTACTGAAAATTTATGATCCATTAGGATTTGTGAATCCATTTGTAATACGTATTAAAGCCTTGTTGGAAGAAACATGGCAAAGAGGTTTAGAGTGGGACAATAAATTACCCGAACATTTGAAATGCGAGTGGAACACTTGGTGTTTACAAGTTGTACATTTACGAACATTTAAAATACTCCGAAAATATTTTCCTGATGGGATAAACATTTCTGAAAATTCACAAATTCACATTTTCTGTGATGCTAGTCCCAAAGGGTATGGAGCGGTTGCTTATCTCCGTTCCATTTTGTTAACTGGTGAAATTCAAACAAGCTTTGTTTGGAGTAAATGTAGAATAGCCCCTCTCAAGAGGTTAACTATTCCAAGGCTGGAATTGATCAGTGCAGTAGTTGCCGCTAGAATGTGGAAATATTTAAAACGAGTGTTACATATTTCGAATTTAAATATAATGTTATGGTCGGACTCAGAAATAACTCTTTGTTGGATTAAGGGTTCTACTACAAACTGGAAACCCTTTATTTCCAATCGTGTAACTGAAATTCAGTCATTGACAGACCCAAAGGACTGGAATTATTCTCCCGGAAAATAAAGCCCTGCAGATCTGACTACGCGAGGGGAAAACTTATCGAAGTTAATGGGTAATAAAGTATGGTTACAGCGCCTAGAAGATACAGTGTGGAAAACGGCTACAAAATAGTGCTAAAAAATTGAATCCCATAAATGTACAACGATGCTGAATAACAAGATGTCGATCATCGTAGCGCCATCGTAGTGATTTAAAAACGATAGTCATTCTAAAAGAGACTCTTTAACCTATTTCACGCCATTCCTTAACTGAATTAGCTTATAACAGACCAAAATATCTTATATTTATAGTTTCCGATATTTAACATTCTATAATTTTTGAAAACGCAGTGTTTATATTGAAAAGAGTTACGAGGTAGCGCTCGTATCAGCATATTGCCGCTGAGCATTGTTGGAGATTTATGGGATACAAGTTTTTAGCACTTTTTAAAGCATTATAGGAATAGCCGTTTTCTACACTGTATCTTCTAGGCGCTGTAGTATGGTGGTACGGCCCACCTTGGTATCACTACCGGAGGATATGTGGCTTTCAAAAAGTGGTATAGAAATGGATCCCGAAGCTTTTAATGATATGAAAGCAAAACCAAATTTAATATTATTGTGCAACGAATCAAACTCTACTCCTAAGCCAGTATTTGATATGGCAAAGTTTAGTAGTTTAAATCGCGTGTATAATATTAGTGCTTGGATAATGTGTTTTATTCATAATGCCAATTTGAAAAACCCTAAAATTTTAGGATCTTTAACTGCATCAGATATGGAAATAGCAGAAAAATACTTTATTAAACAAACTCAGGAAACTTCATTTAAAGTTGAAATAGAAGCACTTAAACAAAAAAAAACCACTTAATAAAGATTCTTCTTTATACAACCTTAATCCACAATTTGATGAAAATAACTTACTTGTTTTATCCGGAAGACTTCAGTTTGTGAAGTTACAGAGCTGGTAAAACATCCGTGGATACTTCTTAATAAATCTTATTTTGTAAAATTACTCATTAAGGATGTTCATGAAAGAATGTACCACTTTGGTGTAGCTGTCACTTTAGCTCACCTTCGTGAAAGGTATTTTATATTAAAGGGAAGAATGTTTGTAAAATCCGTCTTAAGATCATGTATGATATGTCGAAAACTTAATGATATTCCTGGAAAGGTGGAAATAGCACCTTTACCGAAAGACAGAACCGTCAAAACACCAGTTTTTGAAAGCTCTGGTGTCGATTTTGCCGGTCCGATTTATTATAAAACTTCTGAAGGTACTGGGAAGGCTTATATTGTCGTATTCACCTGTGCTGTAACTAGAGCGATACATCTAGAGTTAGTCACCAATCTAAGTACTGAAACCTGTATCTTACCACTACGAACATTTTTCTCTAGGAGAGGTTTCTGCAAAATAATATGCAGTGACAATGCCAAGACAATTTCTAAGGCTGATTTGGTGTTAAAAGGTGCTTGAAAAAGAATTTCTAAGCAAGAAATTTTTGATTATTTGAGAAAGAATAAGATAACATGGAAGTTTATAATTCCCAGGGCTTCCTGGTGGGGCGGCTTCTGGGAAAGAATGGTCAGATCAGGCAAAACACCTTTAAAAAAGGTTCTAGGCAAGACTTGTCTCAGTTATGAAGAGCTAGAAACAATACTTACAGAAATTGAAGCTGTGATCAATTCACTTCCTGTATGATATCTCTACGAAGAAAATGCTGAACCATCACCTTTAACGACATCTCATTTTTTAGTTGGTAAACGATTAATGTCCTTACCTTCTTATTGACTACCAGTTTGTACGCAAGATAAATCCAATAAGATTTTGTTGACGAAAAAATATAAATATAAGCAACAAATTACTGACCACTTTTGGAAAAGGTGGAGAAATCAATATTTGTTAGAACTTAGATCTGCTTTTCATGTGAAAAACATAAATTCGTCGCTTGAGTTCAGAGTTAACGATATAGTGATAATTCCTGATGAAAAGCTCCCAAAACATATGTGGAAGTGTGGTCGTGTTAAAGAACTCATATTTGGTCGCGACTCTAAAATAAGATCATGTGTATTACAGACTTCAAAAGGCGATCGAAACGACCTATGCAATTATTATATAATCTTGAATTGGACTTCGTGGAATAAAAAATCTGACATTAAAAAAAACAATTCATAAACTTTTAATTTCTTTTGTTACTCATATTTACCTTTATTATTGTTTAATTTTCATACAATTCATGTGTTTTACTTTCTTTCTTAGATTACAGCATTTTTATTATTTTCTTGTATATCTGTAGCTGTATGTAAGTATGTTATCTGAAAATTTGTCATTAAATTAATACTAATTTACTAACATAAATTTACTAATATAAATTTATATACTTAATTTATATAATTTATATATATATATTTAAAACTAATATAAATTTGAATAAGTATATTCTTATGTTTATTAAATTGTTTAATGTAGATGCTGAACTAAGTGTTCAGCCGGTGGCAGGATGTTGAGAATGCCAATTTGGCGATACTTGCCATTTTCTGTCAGTCGGCTGCTGTGGCAACCCCTTCTTAGTGTTTCTGATTTTCTTTTCGATGTAGATGTAAATTTTTTATCTGAACCGTCTGTCGGTAAAAATGGAACTTTCAAATGAGAGTAACAATAATATTAATAGCTCTATATATTGTAAATAACTATAAATATAAGTTTTTTTTTTGTTGTTTTTTTTTTAAGAAGGAAGTTGTTTAATTTGAGCTGTAGAGTGTGTTTATTTATTGAAATTATGAATTTGATACTTTAGAACTGATTTATGAATAAGGTCTTAATTTTCGACGAACTATGGAATATTTTGAATTACCGAGACTGCAGTTTAATTGACGTGTAGTATCATTTTTTCTTAACACGCTTATAAAATATGTAATATTTAAATTATTTATCAGAGGGAAGTATATAAAAAATCAATAGCATTTTCAAATCAGGTTGATTCAAAGCATCGCAATGGGTTATATAACATAAGCTTATTTCATGGCCTATTGGATTATCTCTTTCTTAAAATGCGATTGTTCCTAAATTCTTTATTTGCCATTACCTAGAGGAAGTGTGTTCAGAAATTACATTTCTTATCTTTTCAAACAGGGGTCCATTTTCCCAGAGGGGTTCAATACAATATTAGCTTTTTATACGTCGCTTCAATTCACCCTTGATTTATCTTGATATTATCTTAAAATAGGATTTATTGATACAAAAGAATCCCTGCATTACAATAAGTAATAGCTACAATATATACAGTAAACTCAAAAACACAATAGTAAGTTATGTTATCTTCAGCCTTTTCTGGTATTTTAGAATATAGTATAGTGTTTTCTGGATTCGTAGCATTTTTTTAATACATCCAATTCTCACTCATACTATTATTATAGATTGAATAAAAAAAATGAACCTCATTTGCGCAAATTAAATTCTATTTTTTCTTTTCTTTTACGTTGAAGTTAAACAGTGTTACACAATTTTTGCAGACGCTGTAACTGGAAAATTTATTCAATGGAGTACATAAAAATTATGAACGATATACATTCATGTTAATTATGGTACTCAGCAATTGGTGTTCCTTTATCGTAGTTTTCACGATTTGCCAAGGAAGGCATTCCTCGCAAGTTTCATCCCTAAACTTCTTTAATTTAAAAAATAAATAAAATATTTCTAACATAAAAAAAATTTTAAAACTGTTCATTATCTTAAACATGTCATCATTGTATCCTTTTAAAATATTCCATCAAAAGATTGTTATAAATAACAGAACTATGTATATTTCTTTTTTTTTTTTTTTTCGAGATGGAGCATTGGGAATGGTTAGCCGCTGGTATCACTGTTTGAAGTTGAGCGGATTCGTCAGGGAAGGGCGAAAAAAAAAAGAACCATAAACCAGATTGCAATATGTATTCTGACTAACGTCCAACAATTGTAGAACGTGTAGGGAATCATTCCATAGCTTCACAGGTACAGTCGTGGGGGAAAAAAAGTAAACAACCCCTACTAACTCCTTAACAAATTATCGTAGAATAAAGTTACTGGTACCGAACGATTAGAAATAAAGTTTACTTTTATATGCTGCATATAAAATTTGCTTAGGGGGCCATCTACATATTAAAACGAACCCAAACTTCATTTTTTTCAATGGCAATACCAAATTTGAACAAAATATTTCAAATCTTCGGTTCAAACTATGCCTAGATACCAAATTTTAAGTCATTGGACTGATAAGTTTTTGAATTATAAACATTCAAAATTTAGTACTTTTAATGTTAAATTACATTTTCATATTTTCATTAATATCTCCTGAAATTATACTCTTAATGTGCTATTTTTTATGTAGTAATAATACTAAAATACCCAAACATAAATACGTTGAATTTGCAATTTGTATAATTTTGTGATATGAATTATGAAATTAATATTCGAAAAAATTATGAATTGCAACCTACAATTTTTTTGATGGATTTAGATTTATTAAGTCATGCTTTATGAAAATACAGAATTTCACATTTTTCTACGAAGTAGTTTTCAAATTATGCTTAAATTAATGGCAAAATGATGGTTTGAGGGGCCGTCTATGATAAAAGAGACTAGATATTTTGAAATTTCTTATGTTATCCTGTAATCTAGTAGAAGTCTTCAATTGCGCTTAACCCCTTAATTCTCGCTCCCGTGAAATTCACGGGCTATGTCTTTTGTTCATTTTATTCCTTTTTGTTTGATTCCTACCAGTTTTAAAAAATAGAGTAATTGGCTTTATTGTGGTATCATTTTACGTGTCATTAAATAAGGCGAATATTTCTTTTTTAAAAAAATGGTGCCAGTGAGCAGTTTGAATTTTTAAACCGTAATTTAATGCGACCGTTAAGGGGTTAACATGCCTTGATCAAGAAGGGTCTTGGTCAACAATCGAGTACCGAACTGCAATTTTGATACAGCCGTTCAATTTTTAGGTACGTTCGTTATTAAATATTGCGTAGCATCCATAGTCGCCGTCTGCTCCATCCATCTGTCAGTCCGTCTGACTGCATATAGCAGTGCGAAAGCTACCTAACCGAATTGTTTGAAATTTAATATACATAATCGTTGAAGAATTTTGTCGAATCATTTCAAATTTTATGAAATTCGAATCAAAACTCCAAAAAATATTCATAAAAGTTTTCAACATTTTATTAAATCCTATCATACGTAATTAATTTAATGATATCGCATGATAGTTAATGATGACAGGTAGCATCCCAGCTAACACACGATTTCTGGCCGCAAAGCGGTTTCGTCGCGGCCAACGTCAGTTAAGGCCATTTGTAGCCAAACTATGCTGTACCGTAAGTGACGCGCCGCTAATTACGGCAGCTACCGCGGAAAAGATTACGGATCGGTGGCAAGGAAACTGTTGCGTTTATTTTGCCCGCAAATCAATGAGGGCCAGTTTCTGGCAAAAATGTAATGGTCCATCATCTTTTAGAAAGTAGAGGGCTAATATTATCTAACTCGCATATTTATTTAAACAGAGGAAATGTATTTTTTTCTTCATTTTTTTAAGTAAACTTAATTATTTTAAATGTGGCTTTCATTAAAAAATATAGATACGTTATGAGATTTATATTTAAAGCAGTAAAATAGATTAGTTATTTTTGCTTAGTTTTAAAATATTTAAGGAATATATATTGATAAATATGTAACAAACATTTACTTTTACAAAATGTAAAATAATATTTCCAAACTATGCTTCGATATCTTTGCATGGATATATTTTTTATAGTCACACTGAAAACAATGAATGCATCATTTTTTTCTATTTGATTATTTTTTTATTGATTTTAATAGCCGAACTAAACAGATAAAAAATTCATAGGGAATACATTTGAATCGGAACAATGCAAAATAATTAATTATAGTAAGACGCATTTATTGGGAATGTATATTATACTAAACATCTACTATAGATTTACTAATAAATGTGATTTTTTTTTTTTTTCAAGTTCCATGAAAAAATATTTTTCTTAAAAAAAGTCACTTTGATTGTTCAAACAAAAACTTATTGTTGAACATGTGTAGAGCATGACAGAGAAAAAGGAAAGAGAAAAAAAAAAGGGGGGGGGGATTAAGCTGCTTCTAAGGCATAAATTTTTAATACTATTTGAAATATATTTTCATGTAAAATAAAATATTATAAGATTTAAAGTTCTGAATTCAGTGTAAAGCAAAAAATAAATAAACATGCTTTTATTAAATTCCTAACAATTTACATATATTTATTTGTTTTATTATTATTATTATTTTACTAATAAAAAATACATAAAAAGTCATATACCTGGCATTAGCAAAGCAAAAACCTGGATTTGTTTGAAAACACTAGTACGTTGCACGATTTATATTTTATATTTTTATATATATAAATTCCCTAAATAAAAGATTTTATATGGAAAAAACCATAAACACGCTTAATGTTCTTGCTTTTAAAATATGCATTAATATTTGAAATAAATATATTTTTGTGAGCACATTGGAATAAAAATGAATATATTTAATGGTTATTTTATATAATTTTTAATTGCCAGAATTTAATTTATCAAATAGAAAGAAAAGGGCAAATGTAACTTATTTGATACATTGGTTGTAAGTTATAAATATGATGAAGCATGTTTTATAAATCAATAGAAATGAACGTGAAAACTCTACTGCACCTTTCCCCTTGTTGAAATTTTATCGATTTTTTCTCCCTCTTGCAGAAATATATATATATATAAATAAACATTAAAAGAAAAACTTATGATTGAGAAAAAAAGACCGTTTTTTAGTTATTAGAGTTATGCATTTCTTCATAAAACTAAAGAATTATAATTATAATTCTTTGGTTTTATGAAGAAATGCATAATTTCTTTGTATATTTGTCACAAGTAAATGTTATAACATTTGCTTATATTTGTGACTGTTAAAAGCAGATAACCTTTTAGAATCTATAATATTCTTTTCCCTCCCTCCCCCGAAAGAAAAACCGTGCTTGCATTTCCATGTTCAAGGACATTTGGGGTTACAGGAAGGAGAAGGGTATAAATTCTGAGAATGAAATCAGCTCCCTTTCAATTCTCCCGCGTTCTTCTTGTCATTTTACAAGACCGAGAGATAGGGGATGGTCATAGAAAAAGTGTTGCTGTGGATGTTTAGTTGACAGTAATTATTTGTTAAAATATTGGTAAGCTTAGTTCATGTTTATTTATTAAAGAAATTAATTTATTAAATTATAATCTTTTTTGCATCATTTTATATTTTTACGTTTGTTTGACAGAAAACTGTAAAAATGTGTTAGTTTTTTGAAATCACAAGTATTTTTAAAACATATTGTAATTTTAGAAAACGTAGTATAATATCTAATATATATTGCCTTTATCATATAAAAATTTTACGTAAATTACGAAATAGTGAGGGTATTTTTTAATTTTTTTTCCTTAAAGTTTAGAATTATATCGTTTTTTTTTGAAGTAATGATTGCCATTTCCCGATCATGTGATAAACAATATTACGAAAGCTTGATAGTTTAATTTAAATTTATTTTTATTGTTAAAAGTAAAATATACAGTTTTTTCGTATATTTGTTAAATACCTGTGAAATTTCGACTAGTCTACATAATTTAATAACTAAACAACAGAAAAAGTTAAAAAAATAATAAAATTTAGATAAAATCGTTAAAATAATAATACATTTAAAATTACTGCAAGTACTTTTCTGGTATTTTGAAAAGGTTAAAGTATGTTTGTAATGTAATGCATATTGTTGTACAGTTAGACTACTGTTGCTACTTTACTCAAGCGAAAACACCAGCTCGCTAATGATAATCCTATGGATTTTTTTTTTTTTAAATATTTCTTTCGCATTTCAATAATTTTAAATATATATATTGCATTGGATAGCTGAGGTTGATCTCTATAAAGAACCTGTTTATTTTTTTCGATTTTGTTTACGGGTTTTTTTTTTTTTACTAGGATACTTTGATTTTCGGAAACAAAGTATGTTAAAAAAAGAAAACTGTAAACAAAATCGAAAAAAGCATTTCTAGAGATTGACCTCAGCTATCCAAAGCAAAAAATTATTCAAAAATATTGAAATTCTTACGAGATATAAAAGACAAGTCCCCCCTTATGTTTAACATTAGCAAGCGGGTGTTTTCACATGAGTGAAGTAGCTTTTTAAGCTGTGAGAGAAAAATTTAATGTAAAATTAAAAAATATTTAAATGATGCAAAAATAGTTATTGTTTCTCAGATTATGATTTAATAAGGTTTTAATAAATAAGCATATACTAGCACAGGCTTCCCAATGTGTAAAAATCAGATAAAATGAAAGAAACATGTTAAGTAAAACATGTATAAAAGTCATGCTGGTGTTATAAGCACTTATTAAAAAAAAAAAAAAAAAAAAAAAAAAATCCTAGACCTCTTCTTAATTTTACATAGTATATTTAAACTGTTTTTAGATAAACATTCAAAACCAGTAAATTTAGATTTTAATTTTTATCAAAATATTTTTTTAAAAGAAAATTTTTTGGTTCTGACAAAAACAGAAAAAGGCCTCATTTACTGAATTGTTCTGGTGTGGGGGAAAGGGCTTAAACAGTATAATTCTGGCCACATTCAGGCTATTTTTTATTCATGGTAACCAATAGTGGCATGAATGTGTCTAGCTTCCGGTTTGCATTCATTAATGGTGCCCATTGATGGCATAAATGTGGTTCGCTTCTGGCTTGCATACATTAATGATGCCCATTGATGGCATAAATGTGGTTACCTTCCGGCTTGCATTCATTAATGATGCCCATTGATGGCATAGCTGCGGCAAGCTTTTATTCATAAATGCCATTAAATGTATAATTGTAGCCAGTTTGCGGCTAAATATCAGTTTTAGATGACCGTTAATGGCGCATTTGTGGGCAACTTCTTGTATTTACGGCCAATTGTCTTCCGGCATAGGCGTAACTTGGGCTCTAAGACTGGGGGGGCAAAAATCTTGAGGCCATTTTTTAAAATTTATACCCTCCCTCTCTATCACCACACGCATACACTTAAATTAAGAAGTATTTTTTTTTACCGCGACGAAACACCCAGGTTTTTACTGATTTTGCCGAAATTTTCATATATTTTATTTTATAAAAAATATTGTTATATACCCGTCCGAACGTTTCGAAATTTTTGCCGGTGACGTAAATCTGGTCTACCCAAATGCTCTAAAAAGTTTCTGTTAAAATACGGACGTTTAGTTACTTTTAGAATAAAAAAAATATCGTCACCGTGAGGCGCGAAGTGTCCTCCGTGCCGGTGTATTTGAAAGGGTTAAAATATTATTTTTAAAAGCCGATTCTAACATCGATTAGAAGAATGTTTCACCTTTAAGAACATATTTTTGGTCTGTCGGTACCTCTAAAATTGTGCCCCGAAGGGGCGAAACCTCGACGAAACACTCAGATTTTTGATTTTCATCGAAATTTTCACACCATTTTACCTTGTAAAAAATATTTTATACCCGTCTGAACGTTTCAAAATTTTTGTAGGTTATGTAAATCTGGTCTATAGAGATGCTCTAAAAATATTGTGTTAAAATAGGGATGTTTTGTAACTTTTAGGGTAAAAAAAATCCCTGCCGGCTCGGGCCTACAGGCGGAGATAGATTTCGATGTTAAGTACTAAATTGTCCAACAAAACTTAAATCAAGATTAGAGATAAAACCCAGTTTCTTCACAAAGAGTGAGCTGTAGGGAGCTAAACATTTTGTGAAAATTATAATATACACGAATGCACACACACATGTATATGGAATAGGTTTAAAAATGACTACGAAAAATTCAAAGAACCTTAAAGTGTTAAAATATGTTAATATTTCCATAGTCGGTTTTTTATCATGTTTTAATACGTTTCTCCAAACTTACATGGCGTTACATATTCACCTGCAGAGGTCCATTATGTTTCCAAAATGACGCAATGTACATATTTTTTTAATTCGTCAAACTATTTATTTTATTTTGAGTTTTCATGCTGAAATCTTGCTCTAGAAAACTTATGACGTAATATTCAATTTGTTTTCAATTTGTCAAACTATTTAATTTTACACGTGAAAATTTTGCAAAAGAAAAGTAATAGTTGTGGTGAGAATTTTATTGTTTTTTTTTTTTTAATTGTTGGCAACTGCTATAACGAAAAACTTTTATTTTTTTTCCTGCCATTGTTGTGTAAGAGCTGGTTTTATCAGATTCATGTTAAGACAGTATTCAAAATTTTGAACCCTCCCCATTTCCACCCTCTTGGGCCGATTTCGCCCATTTTCAATCCCCGCCGAGTTATTAGCCATATCAAAGTTGTTGGCGAGTTTGAGGACAATCCGTGCATAATTGCGACTTTTATCGTGCGGACAAAATTTAGTACATACATATATATATATATATATATATATATATATATAAACTTTTTAGGTGGGGGTGGTTTTGGGTTCCTGGTGTCCTATAATGAAAAGTTATGAAGGAATTTTCCAAAAGTCGCACAATGGTAACGACTGCAATAGGTAGTATTTCTTACGAAATCTACCTAAAAATATAGTCTCCGTAAAACGCGAAGTGACCTGAGTTCATCAGTATTTGAAAAGGTTAAAATTCATATTTTTTAAAGCCATCGATTAAAAGGTTTTAGCTTTGAGAGCACATTTTTAGTTTGTCGGTACCTCTAAAATTGCGCCCTCGAGGGGCGCTGCAAGAGGACAGAAAAACGATTTATGGAAAAAAACGAACCTTTTTGAAAAAAAAAAAAATCAAAGGGTAAACTGCGATATTTTTTTTTTTTCAATTAATTGCGGCATTTGAGACATAAGAGTACGATCTTATAGAATATGTCTTCCGTTTTTAACTTTACTAAGCAGTTTGACTGATGTAAGTTAATAAATAATGACAAAATACTCCCGAAATTCCTTCTTTTCGAACATCATTTTCTCCCGATCCATAAATAAGGCTTCTGCGCGTGCGCCATCATTTTTTCCCTCTTGCAAGGACCGAGATGAATTATTAATGAGAGTGATTTGCGAATTTTAATTAATAACTCAACTAATTGTTAGAATTTTAAAATTCTGAGTGAGGTGCATCAGAAGAGACTTTGGGCTAGTTTCACAAAAATTTTCAGCTTCGCACTTGCGCTAGATTTTGCTAGCCATCGCACAAACTCAAAGCGAAACTTTCTTTTTTAGTATAGATTGTCTCCAAATTGGGCGAGCTTTTTTTTATATTTCCTATTAATAATTCATTTGATAATTATTCCTTTTTTTCACACTGATACACATTTATTAAGGGGGAAAAAAACAAAATTAACATACATGAGAAATTTGAAAGGGATTGACGGAAAAAATAATTCGTATGCGACATCTTAATCATTGGTTAGATTTTAGAGCTATTTAAAACTAGTAACATTTATAATTCATTTTCTTAAACTGGCGGTTGACTTTCATAGTCACCATCACTAGTATCCAGGGAAATTCCAGATAACTAGTTTTTCCCACTCGTTTCGTTCTTGAGTATCAAAGCTCTTAAAAAATATATACTAAACAGGAATTCTACTTTTTCAGAATTTAGGGTCGCTCCCGATGAAAAAAAATATACAGGTATATAAATATAGATACAGTAGAGTCTCGATTATCCGAGTTAATCGAACTTATATCTTTGGAATGGATCTTTTTCTTCTGATGAACTGATGGCTTCCATTATTATGAAACAGCCATTATAAATGAAGTGTTAGCTGAAGATGAAAGAGCAGCCGTAAAAAGTAAGAACTCTGGTTTTCTGGTCAGAATGCATTGTAGAAAAAAAAAAAAAAAAAAGAAAAAAAAAAGATTAAAAAACAGAGAAATCCGTATTTTTACGGAAAATTTCCCCCATAAATTACAGAAAATTTTCCGTTTTTCTGAAATTTATGGGAGGAAATTTCCATTAAAATACGAAAATAGCACTGGCGTCTCGATTGCCAGTAAAATCACCGTTTTTTTTTTTTTTTTTTTTTTTTTTTTTTTTTTTTTTTTTACAGTGTGGAGAAAAAAAGGTCATAATTTAAAAAAAAAAAAAAAAAAACATCTAACTTTTTAAAAAGTTCTAACTTTTTACGACTGCACTTTCATCTTCACCTAACATTTCATTTATAATGGCTGTTTCATAATAATGGAAGCCATCAGTCCATCAGAAGAAGATAACTCGGTTAAAGCGGCAACTCGGTTAAGCGGGACTCGGATAATCGGAACACTATTGTAGTTCAGTTTTAAGACTTAAAACATGCGATTTTATTTTATATAAAATGAAGTCATCCGCATCCGCTGAATAATTCCTCATTTGCGATCCAGAGTTAAACAACATCTACAGTAGAGTACGCATATGACATCACTATCGCTGAATAATACACAAATCCAGAAAAGAGATTTCGTCATTCAAGAAACTGGACAAAAAAAAAAAAAAAAAAAAAAAAAGAAAAAAAAATCGGCTATTTTAATGATTCGTGTACCTTCATTTGTTTGTAATATTAATATAGATACTTAAAATTAAATTTAGTTTATAATATCTCCACGCTTTATCAGAAATCATTCATTTATATTTTTTCAAAATAGCACGTATTTTAAGTACATTTTTTTCAGTTTTTACGAGAAAATGGCAACAAAAAGATATTTCCCTTTACTTTCTACAGAAATGGAGTACTTGAGTTGTCAAAATTAAACATCGTTCTAAAAACTACAAAGAAAAAAAATCTCAAAAATAAATGGAGCTGCAGTTTTCAAACTGCATTTAAAAGTACTACATTTTTCCAATACGATGGTATAAGAATTGAAAAAGTGCGATGCTTAGAAGATTAAAAAATTGCAGTAGAGATTATTCCTTACAATGATACATCTGTTTTGTTTTACGGCTGGCTTATACAACGTAACGTTATTTTTTGGAGACGACACATTAATAGGTGGGAGAAAGAAATAGCATACCGGGGGATACAACCTCAAATCTAGTATGAAAAAAATAACCAACTGCGGATTTCAGAACACGTTATCAGAGAAACATCCTGAAAGTCAACCACTATTCTTAGCGAAAAACACATTTGATACGATCCCACAAATACTGGTTTAAGATGAATCCAGATAATGTAGAAATACAAAAATTTAAATTAAACGCTGATTTTAATGTGAATTTTTATTCGAATTAATTTTTCACATTTTCAAAGTGGACTCCCCTTAAAGACCTAAATAAAAATATTCTTTTTTTTTTACATAATGTTTTTACTTTTAAAATATTAAATACAAAATTTTATGTAATTTATAGTATTTTGATGGAAGAATGAAGAAAAAAATGTCAAGTTTTCTGCTTGGATTTATCTAAAGCATATTTCCTTTTTTAACGTATTCTTCAGTTGTACTTAAGGCGGGTCTCAAATCCAAAGGGTCAGCTTTATGACACAAGTTTCAACGCTTCAACAGTACACTTCAACAATTCAATTTCGGCACGCCAACGGTGGGCTCGAAACCACGATATAAGATCTACAATAATTATTTAAGTTTATCAAGAATTAGGACTACAGTATCACCAAGATATTTCAGCGGATTTGAATCAGCACAATATTCAGAAAAATATAAAACAATTACGGAAATTTATTGCGTCCTTCGATCAATTTATTATTCTCTTTTTAGAAGTACCTAAAGATCAATTGATTAACATTTCATCTGGTAAATCTGGATCAGAACTGGTAGAAGCATTTCTTCTTAATATTAAGATACAAAAAATATCTTAATAAATAAATAATAAAAAATAATAAATCTTCTTAATATTAAGAAGAATGGTGAATGCGTACGGAAAACGTTTATTTCTGAATGTCTTACACATATTAGTAGATTTGAAAAAATCTACTAAAAACACATCTGCAGGGCTCGCAGTGTTCCTAAAATTTTCACACTTTACTACAACTACTAGAAAGGTAGCCCGTCAAAAATGACGGAAATTTAGATATAAAGATATATACAACTCATGTGCAAGAATATGAGTTTTCTCGCTTGTTCCGCAGTGATAGATGAAAATAACACATTTAAAGAACGAAACACTTTTATGAAAAAAATGTGTACAGTAGAAGACCACTAATCTGCACAGTTTGGTTCCAAGTGTTATGCAGATTTGAGGCTTTTTGCGGTCATGTCTATTCAATCTTTGTTTACATTTTTTTTAATTCATATATTGAACAATTTAGATTGTTAAGCTTTAAAAATAAATAAATTTTACACTTGAAGTAAGGTAAAAACTATTAAATTATCGTATACGATTTCATGAAATGGTATTATATGGTATTATATGTGTGTGCTTCACGATCTTGGTTACGACGTTGGCGAAATTGGCTGCAACTTGTCATAATCCTAATAGTATGGGCCGCTTTAACAAAAAAGTAACCAGTTTTTAGCAAAATTTCTGATATAAAGTAGTTTTCAAAAACTTGTGTAAAATTGCAGGCCGTTCTCATGTTATGTCAGTCCTAGAATAATATTTCTAACATTGAAGAGTTTCCATGTATATATAAAATTTAGAAGAGCTTCTCCAATAGAAAGGTCCTGAAATGACATTGTAATTCCTGTAACTTCAAAGTTTAATCGGGCCCTGATGTTGTTTACTGAAATCTAATAAATACAGTTATTTTGAATATTACAACAGAATTAAACAGTTAAACTTATCTAACATAAACCCGCTGTTACTTCCCGATGTTGTTTTTTTACTATTAAGAAAGAAAATTATTTAAATTTTTCAAATCATGCATTTATAATTTTTTTCCGACTTTAATAACTAAATAATGAAAAAATATGCTTTTGTTCTGAGCTCATAAATATGACAATAAAATAATGTAACTAAGAGACATTGCAAAATTAAATCTTTGTGATTTCAAACCATAAACAAACGATACCGCCACCATTTTACCTACTATGATGTCATTAGAATATTGTGCATTGATTGTTGGAGAACTTACTTTGTGAGTGATTACCTCAATGATTTAAATTTTTTTTAAGTTTCACGATGAATGAATCACTTGTGTTTGTTTAGGTTTATGGAATGAGATATTAAGCTGTGAACCTAATTTCAACTAAAGTTATCCAAGGATATATGTATTTTTAATTGAAATAAAAAACAATGCTTTGATCTCGAAATAAAAAGTTTTAATTTGTATAATTGGTTATTTCTGTTAATTATTTATTTAGGTACTTTTCCATTATAGCGCATTTTTAAAAAAAGCTTGGCGCAATTCGGGCATCAAAAAGTGAGATATGTTGCCAAAATATATAAACAGCTATGAAAACAAATCTAATGAACTTTTATTTTTGTTTATATATGCACTTATATACATAAAAAAATCGTTTCTAAATATATATATAACATTTTTTTATATACAAATTACGGCACAGATTTCAGATATGAACCGGGATACCTAACTGGCGCCAAAATGGTGCTATTTTGCTTGCTATGGTAACCCGGCTATTGTTTGTTATTTATTAATAAATTGTTTATTTACTTTTATTTTCTGTTTTTAATTATATAAACTGTTGGAACAGATGTCATATTCGCCCCATATTGGCGCGATTTTTTCCGGTTGCCAATTTGGCGAAAACATCAACAGCATAAACAACATAATCCGGGTTACCCTTTGGCGCAAGTTAAGTACCCGTTGCCTATATGATATTGGCGACAGAAAAAAATCGCGCCAATATGGGGCGAATATGACATCTGTACCAAACTGTTTTGTTCTATAGCTATTATTCAAACTTTTATTTATTTATAGATTATTTCCTTTACAAAATGATAGCAAATAATTTTAAAATATATAAGTAACTGGTATTCGAAAGCGAGATTTCTGCCAAATTGGCGTCAGAGAAAAATCACGCCAACCCCGATGCGTATATGACATCTGTGCAAAGATTACGGCACAGATGTCATATTCGCCCCATATTGGCACGATTTTTTATCTGACGCCAATGTCATATACACACCAATGTCAATACACTCTCGCCAAAGTGTCGTTATTTTGCTTGATACGGTAACCCGGATGTTGTTGTTTATGCTGTTGATGTTTTCGCCAAATTGGCGGCGGAAAAAATTACTTCTGTTCTTCCAAAATTACTTCTGTTAAAAAATGGGTAAAAAAAATAATTAAAAAAAGGGTAAATAGCTTTTTTACATTAAATAAAGGTACTTGTTAGTTATCCCGTCGACCAAATTACTGTCGCCAAATTGTAAGATTAAATGCCAATAATGGTTGACATTAAACATGATCATGTGTTTCTTACGTCATCAAGTGATTTTTAATTCGACGTTATATTTGTATTTTTATTAATGTTTTGCTAATTTAATTGATCTTTCGTTGTTTAAAATAAAAATTATGTCAATTTGTATAATTTTGCGAGTGGTTTGGCGATTTATATAATGTGGCGAAACTGGTCGACGGGATAGCTAACAACTACCTAAATAAATTGCATACATATGGAAAAAATTGCTTGTGAGTATGAAGCAGTAAATAGGTTGTCAGAAAATACGTTGGCAAACCTCTTTCTCGCCAAGCAACTTTTATCCGAAGTATTGTACATAAGCAATGATTGCTAGAAATGCAATTTTAATTATGATATGCGCTTTTATGTTTCACTACATTTATGCATGCTATACTGTGCGTATAAATGCTACTGTTCATATGCAGGGCTACACAAAAGAATTCTTAAGGGTTACTGAGTATGAGAGTAAATTGCTTAAAGGTGGTTTTTAAAGGAATTATGCGTTTTTACGCCGAACTGCATTTAGTTTACTAAGAAATGTTTGTAGAATATAGATAAAATCATATACAGGGTCACGCAAAGAATTTGATACATAACCGTCTATGGATGATAATATCTGGAAATGTGATTTCAGTAGTTTTAAGAGTAGTTTAAATTAAATTTAGGCTAAATAGTGGCATGTAATAACGATACTATTGGCTATGGACGGTAACTGCTGAAATCAATTTTTAAAAATTTTTATGCGTCTTCTAACATGTTTACTTAGTTATCTTATTTCCCAAAATAACGAAGTTTTGTTAAAGCATTCAGGATGTGTTGGAAAGTGTTTCATATTCTATGCTTAATGCATGATTTTTCTTTCTTCTTTAGTCTTATTTTGCATTTATTTTATTCTTAATTTTTTAGTCTTATACTGCTTTATAGAAACTTTGGCACAATTGTCATATACGCCAATTTGGCGAAAACATCAACAGCATAAACAACAACATCCGGGTTACCATATCAAGCAAAATAACGACACTTTGCCGCCAGTTACCCGTTGTGTATATGACATTGGCGTCAGAAAAAAATCGCGCCAATATGGGGTATATGACATCTGTGCCGAAACTTTAATATTTGATTTTTAAACTCTTCGCTCCACACCCCTTACATATAGTACAAACTGTAATACAGATAGCGCAAAATAACAGGCAATTTGGTACTTTTCCACTGTAGGAGCTTTGGCGTTTTTTTAAAAAAAGCTTGATGTAATTTGGGCATCAGAAAGTAAGATTTGGTTTCGTTTCCGTTATACGGATACCTTTGTCGCCAAGCGTAATAGATGTCGCAAAATGAAAATCACGTGAATTGGAGCATTTGAAAAAATAAAAGAAAAAACATTGTCGATACTAAAGTGAGCATTTAAAAAAATATAACATTTGAAAATTCTAGACTTTTACGAACTATTTCATTAAATCACAATTATATACTTAAAATAAGTGAACAAATAACTGTTATAAAATGAAGCAATAAGATAAAACTCATATTAAACTGCTGGCATAAAATTAAAAATATCTTTTAGCATTTTGAAGTAATTGGCGCATTAGCATACATTTTGGCATGGTGTCCGTATAACGGAAAAATATCGAGATTTGTTGTCAAATCATATAAACAGCTATGAAAACAAACTTGATGAGCGTTTTTGTTTGTTTTATACGTTTATTTTATATGTATATTATTGATGTTTTTATGTACAAATCACATCTGTTTCTTTATAAAATTAGAGAAACGTCTTTTTTTATATTAAATAGCGTGTATATATAAAATTAAACAGTGGATAGGTTCCCGGAAAATATCTAAAATGCCAAATTTTTCTTTTTCGCCAAGGCACCTATTCTGGAAAAGTACCTAAAGCACATTAAAATCGCGCAGTTAGGAGCTCACACAGTACAGCGTCGTCTATTGGCGGTTATTTTATTAGTAGCATCGGGAGGAAGATGTAAAGATGTACTTTAAATTCTCACTCATACATTTTGAAAAAATATCTTAAAAGAGCGGAGTTTAAATTAAATTTCGGTGACCTCCTTTATGAAAGATTAATAGTTTTAAACGGGAATTTCGCCAAATTAGCCAGCTATCACCAAGTTGGCTAACATTTGGCGCTACTGTGGTAACCATGCATTAGTTTTTTTCAACAATTACTCATTTCAATGAGGCGGTCCTACCGGAATCGTGAGGGACACACAGAGACTTGGATTTTATATAAATAGATTTTAAAACTATAATCTTTATTTTGTAATTATATTATAAATGTTAAAGGAATCTACCACGAAGAATTTTTATTTAAAATACTGGTAGCAAAGTGTGAAAATTTTAGGAACGCTGCGAGCCCTGCATCTGTTATTAATTTTTCAAAAGATAAAAAATTATTAACAGGGGAGAAAAAGAAGAAAATTCGAGTAGGTGGTACAATTCAAGAGGTTAGTATTCAACGAGATCTGTTTGGACGTATGCTGGGAATATCCATGGACTATAACTTGGATATTTCGAAAATTTTATCGTACGAAAATTTTATCGTTATAAAATTATCACAGTCCGTTGTCCATGTGCCATTTGGATATTACTATTTGTAAGACGGATAAATCTGCCTTAATGAAGTGTTTGGAAAAAGAGCTCCAGCATGAGCCACCACCTTACGTAGATGTTCTAATAATTGATGGACTCTTTCTGTTGTACGCTATGAAAAAAGTTACCAAAAAATGTGGAAGCATTTCTAAAAAAACTGTTGCAAATGGTTACTCAATTGCAAGCGTTAAGAGTTGATGTTATATTTGATCAGAACTTCCATCGATCAAAGATTACGAATATTCCCAGTGATTCGAATCTGCACATTGGAGTACACCCATAACTGGGCCTGATCAAATTCGGCCGAGTGATTTTACGAAAGAATTAAAAAATTCAAATTTTAAACAAGCTCTTGTTGAATTCTTCATCTTGCATTGGGCCACTGATGGAATGGTGCCGTTTATTTGGTTACAAAACTATTCACATAAATTCCAAACAGTATCATTATTTCGTAGTTAATAACTCCAACAACATAGTATCAAAAGTTGTGGAAGAATTAGTATGTCCAGAATATGAAGAGGCAGATACCAAAATAATATATCATGTGTGTAGCATTGACAATCAAGCGAATATAGTAATCAGAAGTATCGAAACTGACATTGCCGTTATCATGCTTGGCCATATGTATTATCTACAAAATGATTCATTTATTTGGATGCTGACAGGTACTGGGAACAACATGAGGTATGTAGGCCTCACAAGGTACATGCCAAGTTAGGAGAATCTATTTGTAAGAGTTAGCCTGGATTTCATGCAATAACAGGTTGTGATTATAATCCTGCGTTTTTCAGAAAAGGCAAATTAAGACCTTACAAAATATTTACAAAAACAGAAGAATACCAACAAGCTTTCATCAAATTCGGTAGCAAAGAATTATTTGAAAATAATGATGAACAGCAAAACATTTTTGATATAATACAGCAGTTTATATGTGAGGCATACAATGTTGGTGAGTTAATTGATATTGATGCTGCTCTGCTTCAACTGTTCATCAATATCTAAAGTGTCTCATATGCTAATGAAGCGTTTGACCATAAAAGAATCCGAAATTTTGGTGACAGCAGTCTGCCACCCTGTAAAACCGATCTGCTACAGCAATTTTTGCGAGCAAACTTCATATCTAGCATTTGGAACAATGCTCACCAGAAAATTTCAACGATATATCAACGAGAGAATAATGGTTGGGTACAAGAAAATAACCAGTACCATTTTAAATGGCTTGAAGGAGATCAGTTACCAAATTACGTCAGAGATTCACTAAATACTCTCTCAGGTATATACATACTACTTCAAATTATTATAAATAGATTTTGAGCTATACACAATTGCACTAACTTTTTTATATTTTTTCAGAAACTAACGAAGAAGTCAATATTGAAATAAATCAAGCAACGGACTGGATTAGCAGTGGCGAAGATAATGAAGATATCGGCTATAATGATGAAAATGAATAAAATCATTAAACATGTCTTAAAATCTAATAATAAACTGATAAATCCATATTTCCTTTTATTTTTATATAATGGCTATGAATACAATTAATCTATTTTTTTCACTGAGATTTTTTAACACTATATATGAATAAACAGTCAAATTTTAATGAAATATCGAATTTTGTATGAAACTGAATATTAAACATAGGGTTCATAAAATTCTAAAACATTTACTAATTTATTCGGTTTATTTTTTTTAACAATTATCAAAATGAGAATTATAATCAATAACATCATAAACATAGATTTTTAATTCATAAATAAGTACAAAATAAAATTATTCGATCGATCCAATTAACAATCTCACTGGCACGTACTCGGACGTATATGGCCTCGCGCTCGTACTTACAGCCACCTTGTATGTTTGTCTGGCCAGTGGTTAGAACTATCGAAAATGTCTGGCTAATGAGGAAATATCTTGTAATAGTTAACCAAGTAACATGTATGAAATTCAGCTTTTATACTATTACGTAAGTACAGTTACAATTTATTACAGTTTAAGGGTGTCTGGCAATGGGTTGCCACGATATTAAGTGTCTGGCAATGGAGGACGTGATTTCTAATATTATTTCGAAGAAAATAAAAAAAAAATTACGCTTTATTATTTGACGAAATTAAGTTGGTATTTTATATACCTTTGCTACCTGCTACCTGCCAAAACCACGATGACCCAAATTTCATAGTAGCCCATCGTTCCTACCTGTGTTGGAAGCTTGCGCTGAGAAACTTTCAGCTTTTATAAAATAAGGAAGGTCTGGCATTCACGGTCTCTTGCTCTATTAGGTTTACTACAAGAAAGTTTGGCGAATTGGTAGATGTAATGAAGAATGCCTATGATTGGATCTCCCCTTTGAGCATGTTTCCCAGCAGAGCTGTTTGCACTGTTTCGGTTAGTTACGGTTTCCAAAGCCTTCCCTTCTGGTATGTATACGAGGGAACGGAATGTGTATGCCATATCCAGACCCCATGAGAATTTCCTCACAAGTACTGGACTGACGCTACGAGTATATTCAAGGAACATCAATATAGCCGAGAGCCCTGAGGGCCAGAAAGTTCTTGTTCTTATATTATCCTATGAAAAAGGACAATGGTCAGAGTCAAGACACAGTAATCGTGATATCGTTTCCCACACGTGCACCAAAACACTTTTCCTGGAAATGAAGAGGAAAATAAGTTTTCTACTTTGTACAAAGAGGTAAAAAAAGGGAGACGGAAAAAAAATCTCTTGAACTGTTATGGCAGAAGGTTTTGTCAAGTCATTAGAAAAATTACTTATGTCAACGTGAAAACCTTAATTCTTGCTATTTTGATTTTGCTGTATCCTATTCTAGTTCAAACCCAAGATACCCATAAATTATTAAATTAAATAAAATGGGTTAAATTAAATAAATTTAACCCATAAATTATTAAACTAAAGGGGTTAAAAAAAACGAAAAAGGAAATACAGAAATTTGAAAACAAAAAACTGGAGGGGCAAAATACATAGTTTGCCCCTGCTCTTAAAAAACTGGGGGGCATATGTCCCCCCTTGCCCCTGCCAGATTACGCCCATGTCTTCCGGCCTTATTATGTCCGGCGTGACACATTTTTTACGATGCCGTCACGGCCAACGATAGCGGGCCGATATCGAACACTTCGGGCTAAGGCTAACGTTCACTTCAGTGGCCCACAAGTTATGTGTTTGTTGGGATGCAACCTATTAATCCTCATTGCAATGATGATTACGACAGATTTAAGATAGAGTCATATTTTCGTATTACTGCATCCAATATGAATAATTGTAATAAATTTTGTAGTCATGCATTTTTGCATAAGAATGCAACAGTTATTGCAACAAGATCTGAATATTTATAAAACTAGTTATAGTACGAACGCACCTGATTTGCCACGTTTGACATACAATTTCCGACTTATTTCAAAGTGTCAGGGCCGGCATTCACTTTTAAAATGTCGATTTAAAGTTGTAAATTAATTTAAAGATAAAACAATAAATAAATTAGTTTCGCGTGAGGCCCCTATGAATATAAAACTCTGATGAAAAACCTTCTGAATTCGAAAATTTCTAATAAAAGTTATAAAATAGAGACTTTCTGGGTTGTTGAGGTCTCCTGTAAACAAGATATCTGGGAGCACGGCAGTGCGTCCGCCAAGTTCGCACAAGCCGTAAATTACTTTTTCCTGAACCATTTTGGCATACTTTTCTGGGAGCACGGCAGTGCGTCCGCCAAGTTCGCACAAGCCGTAAGTTACTTTTTCCTGAATCATTTTGGCATACTTTTCACCCCCTCATAACGTCGTTTTAGGGAGAGATATAGAAATTTTTCTTTTATACACATGTTCGTATGGTCAAACTGAACTAAGATTCCACGATTTCATGTTTCTATATTTAGTAGTTTTCGAAATATTAAATTCCGAAAAAGCGCTTTTTTGTCACTGACTCACTTCGCATCATCAAATAACTAAGGTACTTCTAAAAGTCGTAGAATCATGAAATTTCACAAGTAAGTCGGGTTTGTAGCACAATTAACCAGAAAAATCTGAAAACACAGAATTTCCGCCTCTAAACCCTTCAAACAGGGGGTTTTCATTTAG
This sequence comes from Maratus speciosus, assembly GCA_963932465.1. Classification (NCBI taxonomy): domain Eukaryota; kingdom Metazoa; phylum Arthropoda; class Arachnida; order Araneae; family Salticidae; genus Maratus; species Maratus speciosus. Next base: position 280,526,254 of record OZ010799.1, on the reverse strand, counting down.
CCGTAAACAGTTCCTACGCATTCAATTGTGCCAATGTTGGTCGCCAAAACTCGATTACAGAGTTTTGAAGGGAGTCACGTGATTTCAAGCAGAATAACATTTTATATATATGCTTTTCCAAAGATGTTTGTTAAATAGAAAAAATGAATATACCTAAAAATTTTAATCAGTGTAGGTTATGATATATTTACGATATAAAAACAACAAAACATTTAACAAAATATAACCGCAATTCGGTACGTTTCCGATATAGTAGCCTTGGCGAAATACAGAAAATAGCCTTGACGAGAAAAGAAATTTGATAATAACGTATTTTCAGGCAACCTATCTACTGTGTCATATACACAAGCAATTTTTTCAATATATATACAATTTATTTAATTGTCTGAGCGAAGCGAAGTCTAATACTCAGCGAAATATTACTGTCCGGACACATTACAGCTACGATGGATATTAACGCCATGTCCTACTAAAAAAAAGCCTAATAAAAACCTTTCGTCAAGCATAACTCAAAAAAGTCCTTCCGGCAAGTGCCGGGAGGAAGAGGTACCTTTCATATTCCTTATTTTAAAAAAGCCAACTTATATCATTCAAACACACGAAGCTCAATTTAGTGGAAACCAAATATAGGAGATTCAATACTAATTTTTATCAATATAATGAATGAGAATATCGCGAAATTAGTCAGCTTTAGCCAAGCTGCTTTTCTTAAAAGTAACTTATATTTGGCTGCCAAATTCGGCGATTTATTAAAGTGCCTGCCATTTTAAGACAACATGGTGGATGAGGCTAACCAGTGAACTTGGTCGAGACCTTAGTAATTGCTGTGCACATGCTCACTCACATCGGAATCGGTTGATATATACGAGTGCTGTCGCATGCAAAAAATCAGATTTTTCAAAATGTCACCCACAATAGAAATTGAAACTGCTATATCTGAGCCATTTTTTAAGGTAAACACAAACAAAAATGCTCCTGAATACTTATATCAAGGTCAAATACTTAAGAAAGAAACCTTTTTCAATTTCTAATTTTTTTGCACCTCACTTTAAATATATATATATATATATAATTTAATGGCCGCCATTTTGAAACAAGATGGCTGATGAATCTGGCCAGCGAACTTGGTCGAGGTATTGATGTATGCTATCCACATGCCTTCTTACATCGAAATAGGCGAATACGTGGGTTATCGCGTGACAAATACAAGATCGTTTAAAAATGTTAGCCATGCTAGAAATTCAAAGTGCTATAATTCAACCATTTTTTAAGGTATAAACAAAAGGACAAATTTTCAGAAACAAAAACTGCTCCGGAATCTTTGTATCAAAGCCAAACACATTAAAAAAATCTTTTTCATTTTCCAATTTTTTAATACCTAATTTTAAATTTTAAATTTAATTTTTTTTAAACAGCAACCATTTTGAAACAAGATGGCGAATGAAGCTGGCCAACGAACTCGGTCGAGACATTGGTATGTACTATGTACAGACCAAGTAACGTCCAAATCTGTTCATAAATACGCCTGTTATCGCGTGACAAAAATCAGGACGTTTCAAAATGTCAGCACGCTAGAAATTCAAAATGCTATAACTCAGCCATTTCTTAAGATATAGACGAAACAAAAACTGCTCCCGAATCTTTTTATCAAGGTCAAACACATAAGAAGAACATAGTTTTTTCAATTTTCAATTTTTTGGTACCGCATTTCAAATTTAATTTTTTCTTAAAAATTTAAATGGCCGCCATTTTTAAAGAAGATGGCGGATGAAGCTGGTCAACGAACCCGGTCGAGACATTTGTATGTACTATGTATAAACGAAGTTACATCCAAATCGGTTCATAAATACGCCTTTTATCGCGTGACAAATTTCAGGACGTCTCAAAATGTCAGCCACGCTAGAAATTCAAAATGCTGCAACTCAGCCATTTTTTAAGATATAGACGAAACAAAAACTCCTCCGAAATCTTTGTATAAAGGTCAAATACATAAGAAAAAAATATTTTCCCATTTTCAATTTTTTGTTACCACATTTCAAATTTTAAATTTTTTTAAAATTTTCAATGGCCGCCATTTTGAAACAAAATGGCGGATGAAGCTGGTCAACGAACTCGGTCGAGACATTGGTATGTACTATGTACACACCGAATTACATCGAAATCGGTTCATAAATACGCCTTTTATCGCGTGACAAAATTCAGGACGTTTCAAAATGTCAGCCACGCTAGAAATTCAAAATGCTATAACTCAGCCATTTTTTAAGATATAGTCGAAACAAAAACTGCTCCGGAATCTTTGTATAAAGATCAAATACATAAGAAAAAAATATTTTTCCATTTTTAATTTTTTGGTACCTTATTTCAAATTTTAAATTTTTTAAAAAATTTAAATGTCCGCCATTTTGAAACAAAACGGCGAATGAAGCTGGCCAACGAACTCGGTCGAGACATAAGTAAGTACTATGTACACACCGAATTACATCGAAATCGGTTCATAATTACGAGAGTTACAGTGTGACATAGGTCAGATATATATATATAATGTAAATATATATAATGTATATAATATATATAATGTATTATTGTAATTGTAATGTTTTACAATTTACATGTTTGTAATGTTTTACAATTTGTATTGTAATATAAATATATATAATGTATATAATGTATATAATGTATAAGCTGCATTATTGCGCTTCTGGCATATATATTTATTCAATTTCATTACGGCTTTGAAGGTTGGTGTATCTTTGTTTTTTTTTGTTGTTTGTTGTTTATTGGCATATTAAGCCTAAGTGCTTACAAAAATTTTTTGAATAAATATGTTACGATATATATCTAGATAAAAATATGAGATATTATAAATGAAAAGATAAACGTTGTAAAACTTGTATTGTTGCTCATGCTGACAGTCCACCTCAAGTAAATGATTATATTCCTTTTTGTAAATATAATAACGTAATTTATAAAATTAATTGTTTAACTTGACAGCAAAGTTATGTAGGGCAGACGGAAGGTGAATTACATGTTAGAATTAATCAGCATAGATCAGATGTATATAATGATAATAAGAAATGCCCCACATTTGAAATTTTACATTTTAGAATTCATAGTTTTAATAATATTAATATTCAAATTTTGGATCATGTTGAAGCTAAAAATAATAGATTGGAAAAAGAAAATGATTATATGTTGAAGTTCAAAACTATATATCCATTTGGATTAAATACATTGGTTAATAAAGTTAATTTATTGAAGGTTAAAAATGTATATGATTTATTTTATAATTTTAATGAAAAAGTTGATATAAAAAGAGGAAAGAGGGGTTCTCGTAAATATAATAAAGGTACTAATTATATAATTCCTAACATATGGATTAAGGATATGGAATTTGTTTTTGATAAAAATTATAGTGTTAAAAATATTAAAATGGAGGTTTTTAAATTAAAGATAAATGTGCTTAAGAAAATTAAAAAATGTTTGGATGTTTTTAAATTTAAAAATTTACAGTTTAAAGATTTATTATATGATTTAATTAATTTTAAGTTAATGAATAGAGATAAAGTTAATAAAGAAGTTATTTATTTTAATATAAAATTTCAACAAAAATCTTTTGATAATTTGAATTTAAATGCAATATGCAAACAGATTTACGACCTTTTTCTTCTTAAAGAATGTATCATTTCAGTTGCATATAATTATCATAAACCATTAAGTAATAAGATTTTCAATTACAGACAAATAGCTTTTTCAAATGTTAATACAGTTTTAACTTGTTGTTGTAATAATATGGAATTTAAAGATTTTATAGATAATTATCATGGACATATAATTACAGGTAATCTTGATATAATCAAGAATAAAAATGTCAAATATCTAATGAATTTTGGTACGAAATTTAGAATCAATAGTAAAATTAATAGCAATAAGGTACTAAAAAATTTTAAAGATAATGTCAATAATTTTATAAAGAAATATAGTTATAAATTTAGTATGCCTTTGGAGGCATTTTTTGAATGGAAGTCTCAAATTTTGGGGCATTTCAATAATTTTTTAAAAGATTATTTAAATTCTGATGAATATGAATATCAAAGTTTTAAAGATGAAGATAGAAAATTTATTGAAAGTTTACAAAATAATTTTGTTATAGTCCCTGTGGACAAAGCAGCTAATAATTATGCAATAATATGAAAAAAGTTTTATATTGATAAAATAGAGAGTGAATTAGGTAATGAAAATTTTTATTCAAAAGTTAATATTGACAAAAATCCTGTCGTTAAAAAATTTTTTGCATATAAGAAGAAAGTTAAAAGTATGTTTTCTTATAATTTTGATGTTTCTAATCATCACTGTTTGCCATTTATTTTCTTAACGCCCAAATTTCATAAAGATCCGATTAAATTTAGATTGCCATTTTAAGACAACATGGTGGATGAGGCTAACCAGTGAACTGGGTCGAGGCCATAGTAATTGCTGTGCACATGCTCACTCACATCGGACTCGATTGATATATACGAGTGCTGTCGGAGGCAAAAAACAGATTTTTCAAAATGTCACCCACATTGTATATTGAAATTGCTATATCTGAGCCATTTTTTAAGATAAAGACAAACAAAAAATGCTCCTGAATCCTTATATCAAGGTCAAATACTTAAGAAAGAAACCTTTTTCAATTTCTAATTTTTTTGCACCTCCCTTTAAATATAATTTTTTTTTATTTAATGGCCGCCATTTTGAAACAAGGTGCCTGATGAAGCTGGCCAGCGAACTTGGTCGAGATATTGATGTATACTATCCACATGCTTACTTACATCGAAATAGGCGAATACGTGTTTTATCGCGTGACAAATACAATATCTTTTCAAAATGTTAGCCATGCTAGATATTCAAAGAGCGATAATTCAACCATTTTTTAAGATATAAGCAAAAGAACAAATTTTCAGAAACTCAAACTGCTCCGGAACTTATGTATCAAGGCCAAACACATAAAAAAATCTTTTTCATTTTCTAATTTTTTAATACCTCATTTTAAGTTAATTTTTTTTTTTAAATGGCAACCCTTTTGAAACAAGATGGCGAATGAAGCTGGCCAACGAACTCGGTCGAGATATTGGTATGTACTATGCACAGACCAAGTTACATCCAAATTGGGTCATAAATACGCCTGTTATCGCGTGACAAAAATCAGGTCGTTTTAAAGTGTCAGCCACAATAGAAATTCAAAATGCTATAACTCAGCCATTTTTTTAGATATAGACGAAACAAAAACTGTTCCGGAATATTTGTATTATGGTCAAACACATAAGAAAAAAATCTTTTTCATTTTCTTATTTTTTGGTATCTCATTTTAATTTTTTTTTTAAATGGCCGCCATTTTGAAACAAGATGGCGGATGAAGCTGGACAACGAACTCGGTCGAGATATTTGTATGTACTATGTACACACCAAGGTACATCCAAATCGGTTCATAAATACGCCCGTTATCACGTGACAAAAATCAGGACGTTTCAAAATGTCAGCCATGCTAGAAATTCAAAATGCTTTAACTCAGCCATTTTTTAAGATACAGACGAAACATAAACTGCTCCCGAATCTTCTTATCAAGGTCAAACACATAAGAAAAAAATATGTTTTCAATTTTCAATTTTATGGTATCACATTTCAAATTTAAATTTTTCTTAAAAATTTAAATGTCCGCCATTTTTAAACAATATGGCGGATGAAGTTGGCCAACGAACTCGGTCGAGACATTGGTATGTACTATGTATAAACGAAGTTACATCCAAATCGGTTCATAAATACGCCTTTTATCGCGTGACAAAATTCAGGACGTTTCAAAATGTCAGCCACGCTAGAAATTCAAAAGTCCTTCCGGCCAGTGCCGGGAGGAAGAGGTAGCTTTCATAATCCTTATTTAAAAAAAGCCAACTTATATCATGCAAACACACGAAGCTCAATTTAGTGGAAACCGAATATAGGAGATTCAATACTAATTTTTATCAATATAATGAATGAGAATTTCGCGAAATTAGTCAGCTTTATCCAAGCTGCTTTTCTTTAAAGTAACTTATATTTGGCTGCCAAATTCGGCAATTTCTTAAAGTGCCTGTCATTTTAAGACAACATGGTGGATGAGGCTAAGCAGTGAACTTGGTCGAGACCTTAGTAATTGCTGTGCACATGCTCACTCACATAGGAATCGGTTAATATATAGGAGTGCTGTCGCATGCAAAAAATCAGATTTTTCAAAATGTCACCCACAATAGAAATTGAAACTGCTATATCTGAGCCATTTTCTAAGGTAAAGACAAAAAAAAAATGCTCCTGAATCCTTATATCAAGGTCAAATACTTAAGAAAGAAACCTTTTTCAATTTCTAATTTTTTTGCACCTCACTTTAAATATATATATATATTTTAATTTAATGGCCGCCATTTTGAAACAAGATGGCTGATGAATCTGGCCAGCGAACTTGGTCGAGTTGTTGATGTATACTATTCACAGGCCTTCTTACATCGAAATAGGCGAATACGTGTGTTATCGCGTGACAAATACAAGATCGTTTCAAAATGTTAGCCATGCTAGAAATTCAAAATGCTATAAATCAACCATTTTTTAAGATATCAACAAAAGAACAAATTTTCAGAAACAAAAACTGCTCCGGAATCTTTGTATCAAGGCCAAACACATAAAAAAAATCTTTTTCATTTTCCAATTTTTTAATACCTCATTTTGAATTTTAAATTTAATTTTTTTTAAATGGCAACCCTTTTGAAACAAGATGGCGAATGAAGCTGGCCAACGAACTCGGTCGAGACATTGGTATGTACTATGTACAGACCAAGTTACATCCAAATAGGTTCATAAATACGCCTGTTATCGCGTGACAAAAATCAGGTCGTTTTAAAATGTCAGCCACAAGAGAAATTCAAAATGCTATTACTCAGCCATTTTTTTTTTAGATATTGACGAAAGAAAAACTGTTCCGGAATCTTTGTATTAAGGTCAAACACATACAAAAAAATCTTTTTCATTTTCCAATTTTTTGGTATCTCATTTAAATTTTTTTATTTTTTAATTTCTTTAAATGGCCGTCATTTTGAAACAAGATGGCGGATGAAGCTGGCCAACGAACTCGGTCGAGATATTTGTATGTACTATGTACACACCAAGGTACATCAAAGTCGGTTCATAAATACGCCTGTTATTACGTGAGAAAAATCAGGACGTTTCAAAATGTCAGCCACGCTAGAAATTCAAAATGCTATAACTCAGCCATTTCTTAAGATATAGACGAAACAAAAACTGCTCCCGAATCTTTTTATCAAGGTCAAACACATAAGAAGAAAATATTTTTTCAATTTTCAATTTTTGGTACCACATTTCAAATTTAAATTTTTCTTAAAATTTTAAATGGCCGCCATTTTTAAACAAGGTGGCGGATGAAGCTGGCCAACGAACCCGGTCGAGACATTGGTATGTACTATGTATAAACGAAGTTACATCCAAATCGGTTCATAAATACGCCTTTTATCGCGTGACAAAATTCAGGACGTTTCAAAATGTCAGCCACACTAGAAATTCAAAATGCTATAACTCAGCCATTTTTTAAGATATAGGCGAAACAAAAACTGCTCTGAAATCTTTGTATAAAGGACAAATACATAAGAAAAAAATATTTTTCCATTTTCAATTTTTTGGTACCACATTTCAAATTTTAAATTAAAAAAAAAAATTTAAATGGCCGCCATTTTGAAACAAAATGGCGGATGAACCTGTCCAACGAACTCGATCGAGAGATTGGTATGTACTATGTACACACCGAATTACATCCAAATCGGTTCATAAATACGCCTTTTATCGCGTGACAAATTTCAGGACGTTTCAAAATGTCAGCCACGCTAGAAATTCAAAATGCTATAACTCAGCCATTTTTTAAGATATAGACGAAACAAAAACTGCTCCGGAATCTTTGTATAAAGGTCAAATACATAAGAAAAAAATATTTTTCCATTTTCAATTTTTTGGTACCACATTTCAAATTTAAATTTTTAAAAAAATTTTAAATCGCCACCATTTTGAAACAAAATGGCGGATGAAGCTGGCCAACGAACTCGGTCGAGAGATTGGTATGTACTATGTACACACCGAATTACATCCAAATCGGTTCATAAATACGCCTTTTATCGCGTGACAAATTTCAGGACGTTTCAAAATGTCAGCCACGCTAGAAATTCAAAATGCTATAACTCAGCCATTTTTTAAGATATAGACGAAATAAAAACTGCTCCGGAATCTTTGTATAAAGGTCAAATACATAAGAAAAAAATATTTTTCCATTTTTAATTTTTTGGTACCACATTTCAAGTTTTAATTTTTTTTAAAAATTTTAAATGGCCGCCATTTTGAAACAAAACGGCGGATGAAGCTGGCCAACGAACTCGGTCGAGACATTGGTATGTACTATGTGCACACCGAATTACATCGAAATCTGTTCATAATTACGGGAGTTACAGTGTGACATAGGTCAGATATATATATATATATATATATATATATATATATATATATATCAATTTTGAACGGAGGGTGGTTTCGGGGTCTGGGGGTCATGATCGATGAAAATATACCAAAATTTTTTGAAATCGCTTTCCTCCGAACGGCTGCAATAGGTAGCTTTTTTGTAAAGAAAGCTACCTAAAATGCTATAACTCAGCCATTTTTTAAGATATAGACGAAACAAAAACTGCTCCGGAATCTTTGTATAAAGATCAAATACATAAGAAAAAAATGTTTTTCCATTTTGAATTTTTTGGTACCACATTTTAAATTTTAATTTTAAAAAAAAATTTAAATGGCCGCCATTTTGAAACATAATGGCGGATGAAGCTGGCCAACGAACTCGGTCGAGACATTGGTATGTACTATGTACACATCGAATTACATCCAAATTGGTTCATAAATACGAGAGTTACAGTGTGACATAGGGCAGATATATATATATATATATATATTGATATATATATATATATATATATATATATATATGTCAATTTTGAACGGAGGGTGGTTTCGGGGTCTGGGGGTCATGATCGATGAAAATTTACCAAAATTTTTTGAAATCGCTTTCCTCCGAACGGCTGCAATAGGTAGCTTTTTGTAATGAAAGCTACCTAAAATATTTGTCGGATTTCGTTTCTGATTGCACCAGAAGGTACCTATGAGGGTCGCCCACAGAATGCACCTACTATGAAAAATAAGTTCCAAACCGTTTAAAAATTATATAGAAAAAACTCTTAAAAAAGCACAATTTATCTGCATACGTCACAGAAATTTGGTGTGCGTCACTTTCACCGGTTGATGTTTTCGTATACAACTGGTTTGAACACATGGAGCAAATAAAAAAAAATACGCACGCTGCAATATTGAATAGATCAGTTTCAACCACGGGATCACAAACCTTGCAACAACCCGTGGCAACCGGTTTTGGTGGGCAAACAAATAATAATACAGTATTCCGTACCACGGTGACCGTTTTTAGCCTGTTGTATAAAATCTGGCATGTTGTATGACATACAATTGTGGATGATTAAAACAAAAGACATGAGTGTTTATTGATCCGGAGGTTATCTTTCTCTGGATGTCTGTCTGTCTATCATACAGCATGCAATTTTCTTGTAAAGGATGATATTATTATGCAGTAAAACCTCCATAACGGACACACCCGATTAGTGGACACCTCTATTTAGCGGGCATTTTTTCGATTACCAACCCTTAAATAACTGTACATTTTTTACTCTCAGTAGCGAACACCTCCAAATAGAGGACAAATTCTGCCCTCCCGAGGTATTCGCTATTCAGAAGTTTTACTGGTAAAACCTCCATAGCGGACACACCCGATTAGCGAATACCTCTATTTAGCGGGCATTTTTTCGATTACCAACTCTTAAATAACTGTACATGTTTTACTCTCAGTAGCGGTCACCTCTAAATAGAGGACAAATTCTGCATTGTCGGGGTGTCCACTATTCAGAGGTTTTACTGTATATAATATTGATGATTATTTTACAGGGCCGCACAAAAGAATAAGAATATATGAAACGAATGTAAACTAAATTCGGGATTGGTAGATCGCTGATGGTAATGTAATTTTAGGATGTTGTTACAGTCATCCGCAGCATGTTTTTAGAGTTTCGTCCATCTAACGAAACCCTACCTGTCTCACTCCTTTGTCTGTCTGTTTGTCCGTCTGTCACAGAGCCCGCTCTCAGAAACTATATATGTCGGAGACTTGAAAATTTGCATACTTATAGCTGAACACTTGCAAAAACACGATAAATCATAAAATTTTGAAAAAGTCATATTTAACCCTCCGGTCTCTAACTTCTGTATTTTAAGCAATTTTTCTAACTCAGCCCCTAATTAAGTTGGAGACATGACATTTTGCATACTTATAGCTGAACACCTCACATCAAACGACAAATAATAAAATTTTGGAAAAGGTCTAATATTTAACCCTCTGGGCTCTAACTTGTGTATTTTAAGCAATTTTTCTAACTCAGCCCCTAATTAAGTTGGAGACATGAAATTTCGCATACTTATAGCTGAAATTCTCACATCAAACGACAAATAATAAAATTTTGAAAAATGTCTGATATTTAACCCTCTGGGCTCTAACTTATGTATTTTAAGCAATTTTTCTAACTCATCCCCTAACTAAGTTGGAGAATTGAATGTTTGCATACTTATAGCTGAAAACTTGCGATAACACGATAAATCATAAAATTGTGAAAAAGTCATATTTAACCCTTCAGTCTCTAACTTCTGTATTTTAAGCAATTTTTCTAACTCAGCCCCTAATTAAGTTGGAGACATGACATTTTGCATACTTATAGCTGAACACCTCACATCAAACGACAAATAATAAAATTTTGAAAAAGTCTATTATTTAACCCTCTGGGCTCTAACTTGTGTATTTTAAGCAATTTTTCTAACTCAGCCCCTAATTAAGTTGGAGACATGAAAGTTTCCATACTTATAGCTGAACACTTGCGATAACACGATAAATCATAAAATTTTGAAAAAGTAATATTTAACCCTCCGCTCTCTAACTTCTGTATTTTAAGCAATTTTTCTAACTCAGCCCCTAATTAAGTTGGAGACATGACATTTTGCATACTTATAGCTGAACACCTCACATCTAACGACAAATAATAAAATTTCGAAAAAGTCTATTACTTAATCCTCTGGGCCCTAACTTGTGTATTTTAAGCAATTTTTCTAACTCAGCCCCTAATTAAGTTGGAGACATGACATTTTGCATACTTATAGCTGAACACCTCACATCAAACGACAAATAATAAAATTTTGAAAAGGTCTATTATTTAACCCTCTGGGCTCTAACTTGTGTATTTTAAGCAATTTTCCTAACTCAGCCCATAATTAAGTTGGAGACATGAAAATTTGTATACTTATAGCTGAACACCTCGCATCAAACGACAAATAATAAAATTTTTAAAAATCTAATATTTAACCTCTAATATTTTGTCTCGCGCAATTTTTAAATTTAAACTATTTTGCAATACTTTTTTTTGTTCATTTTGCATAATAAGTATAATGTGACGTAATTTGTTCTATTTCAGATTTCTAACGCATGTTAATCAATTTATTTTACAATATCCTTTCTCTTTTAAAATCCACATGTAAATATAGTTTTTATGGCGTAATTTCCAATAAGTGCCTGCTTTTTATACCTATTTATTTAATTGTAATTTGAAGGTGTTTTTCTGTTTATAATAGTAACGTGTAAATAATGTTTCTATTTGAAGCAAACATTATTGTTTGCGCTGTTTATACAGTTGGCAACAGTTTAAATTAATACCATTTTCTAAAATATGTAAAACATATCTGTCAAAATGCTGAATATTTGAATTTAAAATAGAAATGAAACCTCAAAAAATGAGTCAAATTAAAAAAAAATAATGAAATCTGCAGACAGGGATCTTCTATTGAATAAAATGATCTAAAAATGATTAAATTCCCAAGTATAGCTTTTGCTCTTATAACTTTTTTTTTTAATGGAACGATTCTGTCCAACTTTAGCATTAAATATCTCTTTAAATCATTCTTCGATTTGAAAACTGTATCATTAGTGTGTTGATCAAACATTTCGCTATAATACCACCGATTTTCATATATTTGTATGCAATAGTTTTCTTAATATTAACGAAGAAAGACCTCCGGTCACAAAAAATTCAAAACCGGCGGCGGCGGCGGCGATGACAGCGTTAGTTACTTTTCATAGAATAGAGAGATATATAAAAATGAAAATTTGTCTATCTGTCTGTTTGTAATTCTATAAAAAATCCACAATTTGGAAGCCAAAATTGTGAAGAGATACGTACATGTGTATTAAAATATGGCCGAGACAACTAAAGTAATCCGGAATCGAAATAACTTATAGTTAATTTTTAATTAATTAAAAAACCACCAATTTAACAGCAATTTCTTATCAAATTTAAACATTTTTCGTTATAGCAGTTGCCAACAATTAAAAAACACAATAAAAATATTACTACAACAATTAATTTTCTACTGCAAGATTTCCACGTGAAAAATGAAAATGAAATAAATAGTTTGCCGCATTTAAAAAGAAAAAGGTGAATATTACGTCATAACTTTTCTATTGCAAGATATTCACGTAAAATATGAAAATGAAATAAATGGTTTGACAAATTTAAATGAAAGTGAATATAACATTCATAACTTTTCTATTTCAAGGTTTCCACGTGAAAGAGGAAAATATTACGTCATATTGGAAATATAAAGGACGTGGTTGATATAGTATAACGTCATATGAGTGTGAAAAATGTATTGAAGCATAATAAAAACCCGATTAGGGAAATATTGGCGTATTTTAACATTATTGCTCCAATTATAAATTGAAATAAGTTCATTTATAGCTGTATTCTTTTGCGTCTGTTATATACATTTATACATTTTTATACAGCGTTTTCATATGATTCATTCAACAACATTTCGACTGCTTTTTTAATGTTTGTTTTGTGTTATATGTTAAATTTTGAAATTGATTTTTCAGAACAAACATGCTTCAAATTCTGGGCAACGCCGGCACTTTAGCTTGTAACAGATAAATGGCTTTTGTATCTGTACATCTAATGCTAATATTATAAAGCGTTATAATATTATAAAGTATACAGTATTATTAATGCTTGTACGTTTGTGAGGTGTTATCTCTGAAACTACATAGCCAACTTAAAAAAATGTTGTTGGCCATCTCTGCTCCGAAAAAAAGACTATTTTATGTCAGTGCAAGAACCTATATCGCTGCAGGAGCAAAAAAGTTCTAAAATTGTGATTTCTGCGATATTTATTGGGTTAGAAACTTTAAATTTGGTGCTGTAGTTACTTTTAAGATGTAAATAATCGTAATGAACGCTCTCTAAAAGGTTCAATTTGACGGATAAACGTAAAAATTTCTAGAAAGGTTCTAAACTATGATTTATTTGGAATACTGAAAAATTTTGGGATACTGTTGGGGTTAGAAACTAGAACTTTGGCATGGTAGTAATTAATAAGATGTAAATGCTCGTTGTAGAACGAATTCTAAAAAATAGAAAGACTAAACAAAGCGGAAAAAGATCTAAAGATGATCTAAGTAACGAAGAACATGGAACTGTTAGGAATATAAACATGAAAATTGACATGGCTGTATTTATCCTGACGTAAATTCTCGCAGTAGAAGAATTTCTAAAAATGTCGCTATAAAAAACAGCGCAGAAACAAAAAACTTTCAAAAATTTTCTATTTGTCTGTTACTGCTGAGCCCAAAATCTTGAAAATTTGCTTCGGGTTAGTTTTAAAATATACAATTGTCTCTATGAATGGTTTCTAAAAAATTAAAATTTAAAAAGAGGAAATTAACTGAAAGCGATCTCAATTACCATTAATTTGGAATTATTAGGTACAGCAACTTTAAATATTTCATAATGCGATTTAAATGCAACAAAACTGATAGATACCCACTTAGCATTAAATAAATTGTGTAAATATTGAATAAAGACCTGTATGAAACAGTGAGTAGGTTGTCCGAAAGTACTTGTTAAAGTGTTACTTCTCTAGGCTTTTATCTCTCTCGCCAAGGACCCTAACAGAGGGAAGTGCCGTTTTAAATGTGATATGAATTTTTTATCCGATTCATTTTTCTAGACATTTTATCATAAGGTCATATTCTCAATTATCATTAGTAGATTTTTATATATTAACTTATTCTGGTGAAATTTCATAATCGGGTTCATATTGGCGTATGTTAGCTTGCATGATTTGCTGAATAAATATGTATGGATTTGTAAATTACTTCAAATGACACTTTGACAGCTCAAAAGTTATGCTGACGATATATTCAGATCTTGTGTCATACTTTATGTTGCAATCATTGCCGATTTCTTTTATTTAATACATGCTAAATACAGCTCAACTTGTGCAGAATATGTTTGAAAACAAAACAATACAGCGTATGTAGTGGCCAGCATACACTCATCATTTAAATCCGATCGAGCATATCTAAAACACACTCTAACGAAGCATTGCATGCCACTTTTGATGTATTCGGTACTTTGATACTATATTAGATTTTGAGAAGAGAATTCCTTAAATGTTATCGACAACCTCATTGCATCCGTGGAAAACAGATATTGTACAATATTAACTATTCCGGGGGAGCACACACCATATAAAGTATAGTCCATTCTTTTTAAACATCATATATTTTTCATTTAAAGTTACTCAAATTGGTGCGGGGCGTCTGATTATGCTCTTGACATCATTTTATACAGTTAAAATTCCGATATAAGTAAATTAGTGTTTCATTTTCTATTTTACTTTTAATATATTGCGTACTTTCAATTTTATATCCATGCATGGCTGTCTTGAATGGTTTGATTTCCCATTTTTTTAAACAGTGTATACGAATTTATATATAATATTTTGTAATTCTACAACTCGTTTATTTTCATCATTTCAATTTTTCGCAGTATATGGACAATTAAAGATAACATCTCATTTTCTTTGCTTCCACATGTTATTATTAAATCTATGTTCTCAGTAATATCGCTCAGACTAATCCCTCTGAGGGAAGTCCTAGTGTAAGGAACCTGTTTATTTATTTTTATATACCAACATAAATAATTTGTATATAAAACTAATATTTTATACATGTATAAATAAAATGTTTATATGTATATAAATACATGGTACTTCTTAGTTATCCCGTCGACCAAATTACTGTCGCCAAATTGTACGATTAAATGCCAATAATGGTTTGCCATTAATTAATTAATTGTAAGATTAAATGCCAATAATGGCCAATAAAACAATTAATTCGACATTTTATTCGTATTTTTATTAATGTTTTACTAATTTATAAGTTCATCAGGTTTGTTTTCATCTCAGTTTCTGAACTCCGAATTGCGCCAAGATTTAAAAAAAATGCCAAGGTCCCTATAGTGGAAAAATATCCTAATTCCATATGAAAGTTTAAAAATCTCCTTTTAATTAAATGAAATGTGTAACTAATAAACTGCCTTTAATGATGTGCGAAAGATGCGGCGTCCGAAGTCCCTGCTAATGTTATTATATTGCATTATTAGCCTACTTACTGTTAATTTATTGTTAATTTTAAATCTGTAAAAGAAATATTATAGTTATAGATAAGATATGTTGGTCGCCAAAACCCGGTTACAGAAAATTAGCCTGAGTTATAAAGGTGTTACATGATTTCAAGCTGAATGAATTTTTATATGCTTTTACAAAAATCTTAATTAGGCAAATCTTTCAGTTTATCTGTCCATCTTTCTATCTTTTATTTCCTTAAAACAAATTTTATTAAAGACCGGGAGGCGTCTGCACAGATCATAATCTCATCGAGTTGACGGCTGAAATTTTAGGATTAGTTAAATATCGATTAGTGTATTGAAATGTAACTGGTCTGCCAAGTCATATCTTTGTGCAAACCACCTACAGACCCAATTTTACTGGTTAATTGGTGGATTTTCCATTGTGTCTTCCTGAACCCATTCCTCCATGTTTTCAAACTTTTGGATGCAGGAAAATACAATAGTAAACCAATCAGTTAACCACTAGAATTAGATCTTCAGGTGGTTTCTACCAAGATATGACTTAACAGACTAGTTGCATTTAAATATGCTAATCTAGTTTTAACTAATCGTAAAATTTCAGCTGTAAACTCGATGAGATGATGGTGTGTGCAGACGCCTCCCGGTCTATTATAAATGTCGGAATTGTAATCTCAATAGCACTCTGGTCAATCTGGCAACTATCCCTACTATTTATAGAACACTATTCCTTTAAGTGCGTTTTAGTGATGTTAATGAACTTATGCATATGCATCATACATATTATACATATGCATATAATAAGTAATGCATTTGCATCATACATATTATAGGTATGTGTATGATACATAATACATATGCATCATTATGACGTCATAATAAACAAAACATTTTTTGTCGCCAAATTTGAGAATTGACATGATATATTACCAAATTTGGCGAAACTTTGCTAAATGTCGCCAAGCTTGGCGAATATTTGACGCGACATTTTTCAATGAGTTAATTATTAATGCGAGCCATCTACTTTTTATTTTTTCGCATATCATCTAAATAGTTTAATGATATAACGTAATAATATTTTCAAAGTGCTTATAGTTTCGTCACTGCCCAAAACCTCTGCTGTTGTTATTATATTGTACTGTTATTATACTTACTGTGACTATGTTGTTAATCTTTACACCGCTAAAACTTCTGTATTATATAAAGAGAATTTACGGAAACTATTAAAGCATTGAAACTGCCAGTTCTCCTTATGATTATTATAAATCTATAATATGTAACCTGTTAATCGATATGTACGTTAGAATGAATCTTCTATAATCCGGTTCCTCGCATTTTAGTTTTCAGGTTTCGAATAAAATTAGCTAAAATCTTAAAACCATGCACATTGACTAATTCTTCAACACGATCAGATGAGAAGAATGATAGATTTTCGAATGGATCATGGCAGTGAGCCGGTAGATCTTCTGTTCTTCCTTAATCGAGTCTATTGAAAAGGTTAACGTGAAACAAAAAGATATTAGCATCAATATGGTTTAATGCAAATGCAGATATTGTCAAAGGATTTCATAAGAACCATTTCACTTGTACCCAGTCGTATCAGTTAAAATACAACAATTGGTATTGAGCCCAATTAAAAAAGATTACTTAATAGGATTAAAAATTTCCGCATTAGAGAACGAATCGTAACTGCTAAGGAAACATGCATAAGTGAGTTAAGAGATATTTGTCACGAAAGATGGAATACATAACAACACAAAATATATGATGTGCTTCCATGATCGTAAAGAGTTCTTGATTTCTCTATCAAAAGATTCCGACTTGGCAAAAGAATGGGCAAGTAAATTAAATTATGAATAACAGGAACATGATGCAAAGTTTAACATGGAATTAATACGGTAAATACTGCTTGCTAGAGGCGGCTAGTACTTTAATATAAAAAGAAATAAAGTATAAATTTGTAAAGCTCAATAAAATAAATTTAGGTATTTTTATGTTAGCCGGGCGCAAGTGGCAAATCGCCAAATACTGTTCCCAACTCCATTATTCATATTGCATTCATTTCATTTAAAGATATATACTTTTCAGTCATCTCATTTAAAATAGATGCATTTCCCTCATTTTATTTAATAGAATATTTAACATAGAAATAATTAAATAAATAAATAAGAAATAATAACATAAACCAAAATATTTTATTTGAAAATCAAAGCATTGTTTCTAATTTACACATGTGAAAAATGAAAACTGCTATTGGCAAAAAAACAAAAGGCTAATGAGGAGATTTGCTCCCGGCTAACATAAAAGTACCGAAATTTAAGTTTTTTCATATTAATATAGTTTAGAATAACAAACTTGAAAAAACATACAAAAAGTAGTGATATCCTAACAAAAAGTTTTTGGTAAAAAAAAAAAAAAGCGCCAAGTTCTTCTTAAGGAGAAAGGCCGAAACATTAATGTTTCGGTCAGAAAAAGTAGTGATATCTGAAGTTCGCACAAGTTAAAGGCCAAACATCCCAAATCTTTCATTGAAAATGGCTTCCTGCGACTTGGCCGTTAATGCCTTCGAGAGAGTTTTTCAAATTTTAAAATATGTACAAATGAGCTACATGTCAACTACATTTTTTGATTATTTTAGACATTTTGTGGCACAGAGTACAGAAATTAAATACACATTTGAAAAAAGCATTTAAACAACTTTAGTCTATTTAAATGATTAGAAGTTAAAAATAACAAAATACTTGTATTCAGGAGATACTATCCCTAATTGCTAAAACATAATTAGTATCAGCTTTTAACAGTTTATAAATCGAATTCCTCTTAATGTATGCAAACAAACTATAATAAATGTTCAAACGAAAAAAATCTCTTTCGTCAATACACAAGATTTCAATATTATACAATAAAATAATGTAACATATTGTGAGATTTGAAGTAAGTAAATTTTGTTTTATTTCTTGGGTTTTACGTTAATGTCTTTAGCTTTAGACCGTACAAAATGGCAATTAAACCACAAATGGACTAAATGATCTGTAATCAAAACTAATGTTTGTTGAAACTGAATGTTAGTTATCAGAAATCTTTTACTTATAATGTCTTTATGTGAATTTGCCTCTTTGCATTCTAATATTATTTTTAATATTTAAATAATTCATAAATGCGTAATTTCCAATCATTAATTTTGAAATACTATAGAAGGCATTAACGGCCAAGTCGCAGGAAGCCATTTTCAATGAAAGATTTGGGATGTTTGGCCTTTAACTTGTGCGAACTTCAGATATCACTACTTTTTCTGACCGAAACATTAATGTTTCGGCCTTTCTCCTTAAGGAGAACTTTGCGCTTTTTTTTTTTTTTTTTTTTTTTTTTTTTTTTTACCAAAAACTTTTTGTTGGGAACCAATTATTTCTCAACAGACACTATCTTAAAACACTTTCATATATTTTATTTAAAGTCAGTATTTATATATAATCTACATGTCTTTTTTCCTTTGAAGGTTCTTAATTTTTTTATAAAAATGAAATTTATTGTACAAATGCATTTTAAAGTAAGATTAATATTGAAATTATTATTTATTTATAGGAATAATAATATGTGTTTTATAAAAATAAAACATTGTACAAATGCACCTCAAAGTACGACTAATATTGAAATCATTATAATTTATTTATTTACAAGAATTACAAAGTGTATCTTAAAAGTAATTTGCGAATGTTGAACGTTAAGGTGTCTCAAGATCTTAAAATTGGGAAAAATGAAAAAAAAAAATTAACATTTAATATCTTTAAAAACTCTACCATTTAAAAACACTCTTGGGATTAAAAGACATAAGTATGTTCTTTCATATCGTGTATTTAAAAATCTGCAAGATGCAAAATTAGTATTCATAGGGGGCTCCAAACTATCGGGCATTTTTTGAGCAGAAAATTGGTATAAAAGCTTACGCGCAGGATTACAAAAGAAATTTTGCAACTAGAATGCATTTTTGGTGCCTAATTATACTTCAGTTTTTAATAATTACCCTGACCCTAAATAAATTTGTATATAAAACATTTTTTTAATACAAAGTTTTGTATTTAGCTAATACAATTTTTTTATAATTTCAACAGTATAATCGCCTAAAAATATTTTTTTTCAACAATAAAAATGAAATTTTAGGTTCCATTTATACAGGCTTACATGGTACAATTGTTTTAAAAATTTCATGAAAAAATATTTAGAAGTTTTTGAGATATCCTGCGTGTTACACCCAAACACGTCATTTGGAGAAAAATGACTTCAAAGATTCGGAGAAGTCGCTTTATCTATTGAGTTATGAGAAAAATAAATTATACAATGTCATCTGTTACCTTGAATTCTCTACCCACGTTTCACATCTATAGATGCTGTCGTAAGATAAAGCATTGAATTATTTTTATAAATAAAGTATACATCGTGTTATAATTTTAAAATATATATATATTTTTTAAATAAAGATTTTATAAGATACATTATTAAAATTGTCTCAAAAATAAAATTACAGAATATCATGCTCTTTTAAACGAAAAAAAGAGCATGAATTCATGCATGATTTCGTTTAAAAAAGCATGAAAGTTATGTTAAAAATCAGGAGCTCAAACGTTCTTCTATTGCTCAAAATTCCTGGTCTTCTCAACATAGGTTCGATTTTTCCTCCGCCATCATTATCCAAAAATGTTCTTCTAAACTTGATCGTGATTTTTGGGAAGCTTACCATATCATTAAAAATTCTCACTCTTTAGTCTGACTTACCTAGTACTCCTGATTTTCCAAGTATTTGGAAAGCATTAATTTAATTCCCCCTTTTTTCTTTTCTTTTTCTCTCCTTCTCCGGTAGAGGTCGCTACTTGTCCACCCAGCCAGTTCCACTGCTTCTCTCTCATTGGTTGTTTTGGCGACTTAACTACCCGCATAGGGCATATAAGCCAGCTCGTCTCTGTCTATCATTTTGCTCAACCTTGCTTTTTCTAGAACGCTGTTTCTTTTGCCACATCTTTCCCTGAAGAAGAATCTCCCTAGTAGATTCGAAACAGTTGTTTGCTGCTTTGCATATATTATTTGGGAATTTTATGCGTTGGTTTTTCTGCTTTTTAATATAAGATAATTATTTAAAATAAAAATTATCATGAAAAATTAAATGTTTCAGTGAGAAATTATTTTCAATTGGTTGTAAAAGGAGTTGGTTGAATTCTCGTTTTGGGTTATCTAAAACTTCATCATGTAAATAATTCCCAGAAAAGTTGCTACATAAAATAAAATATTTCAGATATATTTAAATACAAATATATATAATATAACAAACTAAATTTCTTCTAAAAACTTTGGGGGAAATTTAAATATTTTTGAAGTATAAACAATTGTTGCAGTTCCGATTCTTATGCAAATGTTTATTGTGGGGTCAATAAGCACCCTCTAAGAATTTGAGTAAGAAGCTAAAAAGTTATCAGTATTGACGACTATTGACGAGTCTAAAAAAAAATTAGGGGATGGCCCGGACTCCAGCTCAAAAAAAGTTTTTTTTAACCACCTTAATGTAAATGTACTAGTTATTCTTATAGTCACAACTGAATGAATGAAGTCTTATACTAAAACGGCTTTTTTTTCCCATTTTGGTTTACATTAATTACACTAGAGTATGAAGTAGTAAGAAGGGTCTAGTGTGATTTAATACATAGTAGATCCTTTTAGATAAAGTTGTTTATAATTTTGCCATAATTTTTTACTCGAATTTATAGCTTTTTTTAATCGCTTAAAAATATTATAAATTGAAAAATTAAATGACGTGATTACAAAGTCTGAGATTTAATCCTTAAATGCCTGGTGTTTCTTTTCGGCAACATACCCAATTTAGGCTCTAAAATACTATTAAAATATATTGAAGCTATAATGCCTAATGTTGCCAATAAAATACATTCTGGAAATATTATTAAATCGATTTTCAACATGTAGATGACAACACTTGTGCTGTTTAAGAATAAAGATAAAATTATTTTTTCAAATGTTGCTACTTGTTCTTTTTATTTTGTTTGGAAGCTTGCGAAATACCCTATTTTGACCTGCAGTGAGCAAGTAAAATTTATTTCTTATTATAGTTCCTAAAATTCTCGTGTATTTAATATTATAGAATTTTATCAAGGGAAATTATTTTTTCAATTAAACACCAGTATTGCCGATTAGTAACAAACTGTTTTTTAGCCGTAAACTATACTTAAAACAAAATATGATTTTTTAAAAGTATTTTTCCCATGATTTATTTAAAAAATGAAAGCCGAAAAACATTATTACAATGATTTTTGAAAAATCAGACATTTAAGGGTTAAATAATAAACACAAATTTTCTAATCTAAATCTGTGAGCCAGGCTCCTTGGAAATTTCAATAAATATATGTAATTCGGTGTTATAGTGCATGCTTATAAATACAGGGTGTTCATAATTAAACGGCCCTACTTTAAAGTTGTCTACAAACGAATGCATTGGTCAGAAAATTGTGAAAATTTGTGACGGACATATTAAAGGAATGGGAATTTGTTTGAACGGAAAAAAATAAAAATTATTTCAAAATTTCGCCACCATGGGCTTTTTTAATGAATTACACGTTTTTAAAAGTTTTTACTCTTATCTTACTCAGATTCAATAAGATAAATATACAGACTGCCCCCTGAAAAAAATAAAGTGTAAAAACTTAACCCATTGAGCGTTTCACTAGATTATAAAAATGTACCTTAAAAAGGCCTTGAATAGGAAAAAAAACTTGTTCGAAAAGGTAGAAGGGGTTATGTGATTTTGTAGTTGAAAAGTGCCGTGAAAACCCGCGCTGCACGCTCTCTCCCCTCAAAGGGCAAAATGGATGGTGTCGGGCTGTCAAGTGAAGGAACGAGGAGCTTTCCTCTTTGGATTAACGCATTCGAATAATCTGCTGGGATATAGGGGCATCCATTTTGTAGCTTGGTGAAGTATAGAATTTTAAAAAAGGTTTTTTTTTTCTCTTTTTTGTTCAGAACTTTTATCAAATACTACATTTCTTTAAAAAGACTACATTATAATGGAATACAATAATTTAAAAAGTTCTTGAAGTAAAAAAACTGTGTCTGTAATGTTTCGCTCTTTTTTAAACATAGCCTTTTACATCTTTTCATTAAAACTCTGCCACAATGTTTTTACAGAAATTACGAAAAGAAGCTCCCATAGGTTTAACATTAACTATCTCTCCTTGCTGTAGTGTTTCTTAAAAAATAAATAAATAAATAAAAAAAAAAAAAAACAGATATTTTAGCTTTTTGTTTCGTTTCATTTAAACTCTGTCACAAAGTTTTTGCAAAAATTACGTTCCGCGAAGTTTTTGCAAAAATTACGTTCCGCGAAGTTTTTGTTTTTTAACTATTTGGAAAAATGGTTATTGTCCTCGTCAGGGTAGGAAATCAAAAGCATATCTGAAATTTTTTATTGGTTGAATACCCATTTTATTCGTGTTCTGATTGGTCTATACAGTAATCTGTAATTTGCCATTACTTTCAACAGAGAATTAACTAACAGAGAATTATTAATAATTCAAAAACAAATTGAGATACAGCTTTCAAACAAATTGCATTTAAAAGTACATTTTTTTTTATCTATACGACGGTGTAAAAAGTAAAATTATGTGAGATGTTTAGAAGTTTAAGAATGAAATTTCATTTAAAATGAGTTGTCAGATTTCTTGGAAATCTGACGATGAAAAAGCCTTTTCCCGAACAGCCAATGAAATGCTTGGATAATACGTAAGTTTCAAGTTGATAATACGCAAGTTTCACGAAATCTGACGAGTCGCAGGCCATTTTTGTCGCTTGTAATTTTTACGTGTAATAACACTATTAATGTTTAATTCATGGCGTACGTAATGTATGACCAGCTCCTTAGAAGTTTAAAAATTTATAGTACCGAAAATTGTAAAACTGAAATTTCGTTTAAAATTTGTCCATGATGAGTCCAGGAATGTTAATGTTTAATTCATGGCGTACGTAATGTCGGAGCAACTCCGTGCGATTTTTTATGTCTTAAAATTTAGTCTTCGAAAAAATCATTTTCCAAATGGTCGTTGTAATTTGTTAAATTGCATTTTTTTTTTTTTTTTTTTTTTTTTTTTTTTTTGAGAACTTTTATCAAGTACATTTCTTTAAAAAGACTTCGTTATAATGGAATATAAAAATTATATAATACAATTTTAATTAAAATATTGTTCTAAACAATCTGTGTTGATGTACATTCTTTTTGGATGAAAAGACATTTTTTTTCTTTTGGGAATTTGTGTCATTTTCACCAACAGAATTGTCTATGCGTTTAAGTTTAGTGCATCATTTCCATCAATTATTTTTAAATGTTTCAGATTTTAGTTTTATTGGTTAATTTTGATTTCAAAGGATAGAAGAAAAGAAATTTAGAAATAAACTAATAAATTTTAGGAACTTTAAATGCAAGCTAAAGTTTATTGAATATGACATTATACTGACGCAATCACACTAACTTGTTCCATATATGAAAATGATATTTTCTTTTGAAAATGGTGTTAGTTTCATCATCCGAACTAATCTGAAATCTAAGATTATGTCACCTTTTAAGGACTTTATCAAGACATATGTCCCTCCGACAACACGGAGCTTTTTAAATATTTACGGACACATTTTTAAATGCAAAAGGATGACGTTTGCAGGCATGACTACTGAAGTGATTTGGCATCGAATAGTGTTTACCAATCGTTGATCAATGAGTTATATATGTAAGCGATTTTTTCCACGTGACGACAGGTTTTGCTTTGACAGTATTTTATGAATGATCTTTTGCTTTTATTAAAAAATGAACACTCGATCGCATAGTATCTGCATGAAAACGCCTGCCAATTTCATATGTTACAATATTCCTTTAAATATGACTACATTTTCATTTGTGGAATATCATTCAATCTACTATAATCAGATTTTATTTTTTGAAACAACTCAAATTACCATGTTTAACAATACGGCGACGTTTGGACAGGGTTTTGAGGGCTTAGCTCGTAACTGGCACAGCCTCTGGTACATAAAAAAAATAATAATAAAATAAAAAAAAATATTTTGAATTATTATTTAAGAGAAAAACTTTCTTAAAACTTGTTCAATTAATAAAACTTTAAATTTTGTATTTTTCTCGGTGAATTAAAATAAAGAAAATTTTCTTTTATTAAAAAAAAAAAATTTAAATCTAAGGGAACTTTTATTTTTCTAAAACCATCATTGATTTTTAAGAATTAATTCCTTCTTAGCTTTTCAAGGAGCTTATTAGAATTGGCTAGAAGGAATTACAGTTAACATTTGACAATTATTTAGTTATTTATTAGGAAGGGACCGAATCGATAGATACACACATGTTCAAATAATAATAATTGAAAAAGATATATATATATATATTTAATTTTACTCCTGCTGGTTTTTAGAGGTCTGCACGGAATTTCCGGAATTTCCAGGCCCGGCCCGAACGAAAGCTATCTTGGCCGAGCAGGGCTTAATTTGCGCCGGAGCCCACCGGAGCTCGGCTCCGGTACTTCTCTGTTTTGAGTAAATATTTAAATATTGGTCGGAATTCACCGGAGCTCATAAATACAGGGCTCCGGAGCCCAGTGCAATAGCGATTTCGAAAAACCGAGGCCTAAATTACTCTTTCCTTTCCCTCCGATCTCCAAGTTTCTGCATTCTTTTCTACCAAAACGCTTATGTAGTGTATCGCCCACGTAGGGGATGCAGAGGAAACGGCGCGTAAGATTTTCTGAACATATTTCTTATAAATGTTTTTACCTGTTGTTCATTCATTAGCTACATATATGCATAGCTGCGAACATTTTTTTTTTTGTGTGTGTGTGTGTGTGTGTGTTAACACTTTCCGAATCATAATCCTTACCTTATTAAATTGCAGGATTCTGCGATTAATTAACATTAAAATTAGGCAAAGGTTTCTATTCGAAGGAGTGATGAGCTAAAGAGTGGAATAGTTGACAGTTAAGTATATGCAGGCAGATATATTTAGAATTCTTATTTTGCTAAAGAAAAAAAAGATGCTTTAAATTTTGCAAATAAGGCATGAAATATAAATATGCGGATCGGAATGATGGCGTGGCAGTGGGGGGGGGGGGGGGGGGGGGGCACGCTACGGTTTTAGTACTGCAGAATATTAGGTCTCCGGTACTTCTTTTCGTAGAAATTAAGCCCTGTTGGCCGGGTCCGGTATAAAAATTGGAAGTTTGGCCCGACTCAGTTTCTACAAAAAAAGTCCGTTTTTTCTCGACATACAATTAAGGTTCTTTTAATGAATACTACATACATATTTATGGGAACATTTTACATTATATTTTAGATTACTATGTGTTCCCAAAACAGAAAACACATAACAGTAAACATTAACAATTACTTACAGTGTTATAGTCATCGTCTCTACTGACATTTCAAAATTCAAATAAGGATTCATTAAAAGATTAATGTAGTTCAGAATAAAGGATTAAAAACATAATTTTTGAATCTGTATAATAAAAAGTAGATTTCTGAAAATATTTCTCTCATTTTTAAGGCTTTTCTCAAATCCAAAGGAGCTACATTTCGACACATTTATGAATTCATTTCTTTTTGTAAACGCGTTATACGCGTAAGATTGGCAGGTATTCTTATTCAGAAACTATGTAAATGTATATTTTTTCATAAATAAAAGCAATATATCTTTCTGAAAGTGAAAATACTGCCAAAGTTAGCGTTTTGAATCGAATTTTCGCAAGCGATATCACAGGAAAAGAGAAAAACGTGACAGTCACGTGATAAGAATCTCTGTTATCTCTATAATTTATCAAATATGGAGAAAGCTATTCGTTTCCAAATGCCTTCAATAGTCAGGCTTGTAAATTTTATGCCTTTATAGTTAAAAATGAGTCAGAAAATGTGTCTAAAAGTTTCGCATTGTTGAGCAGTAAATATGAGAACCACCTTAAGGTATATTTCCAAAGATACTGTTAAGGCTGTTCTTAACTGCTCTGCTCAACAAGCGCAAAACGTTTTGACATATTTACAATTTCATTTTTTAACGGAAAGATATAAAATTGGAAAGACTGGCCATGGAAGCGATTTGGAATTGAACTGTTTTTTCCATTTTTTGATCAATCAATTACCTATTGAGTTATAAGCGATTTTGATTACGTGACACGGTATTTTTCTCCCCTTACTGACTGGGATTTTCTTCTTTCGTTCGGTTCAAAATGACAAATTTGACAGTATTTTCAGAAAGATCTGTTGCGTTTACGAGAAAACGTAAAAACAGTTCGATGACATAGTTTCTGAATAACACCACCTTCTAGTTTCATGCGTTTCTGAACAAAAGTGAATTAAAACTTATGTCAGAAAGTTGACCCTTTGGATTTGAGAACAGCCTTAACATGTTCTTCCACTTAGCTCTTCAATTTTTGTTAATAATTTGTAATGGTTTAGATTTTTTTTTGCTTCTTTTATGTATAATGGTTTAATTTTAGAAAAAGTTTATATATATATATATATATATATATATATATATATATATATATATATATATATATATATATATATATATATATATATGAGTGTGTGTATATTTATTTATGTTTGAAAATTAATTACAAATATTTTTTTCGGCAGAAATTAGGACTTATATATATATATATATATAAATCTATTTCTAAATGCTTGAAGTATGAGAATTATAAAATCACAGCTTATTCTGAAAAATAGTTCTGGATTTATGTTTAAAGAACTAGCCGCATTGCAATCTGCTTTGTAACGGAGAGCTCAAAATTTTTAAATCTCTATAAATTATACACTACTGGCACGAATGACTTCCAAGTTTGCTACTCTAAGATGAAATTTAACGAGAAAACTATTTTTTAAAGACAACATACATTGAAGAAAGACATAATTTCTGGATATAATTGTCTATTTCAAAAAAGACATAACTGTCTATTTCTTTTCCTTTAATTGTACAATGGGGTGATTAAAATGTATCTCTTTCCTTTTTGCTTTCTTTTGTTCGACTGCACCTTAATATCTTCAGATTTACTCGATAGTATATCATTTATTTCTGAAATTTGTCACCATATGAAAATAGATCACAGTTAGTTAACCCTTTATCTACTGACAGTACTTATAAGTACCATTAAAATAACTTGTTATAAAATTCATTTGATATATCGATTACTTGTAATACAGTTTAAAATGAGTTACAGATACGTTACTTTATCTTTTTCCAAAAGTATTATGTATTACACAAAACAAAAATATTTTTAAAAGGATAGTTTCTTTTGACTTTGCATCTTTTCAGCTTTTTTGGTGTTGGGGGACGGGGATTTTTCAATTCGGAAATATTTCTATTGTAAGAACATTATATTTGTATATTTCCTAATTCTGCAAAATACTAGAAAAATATTTAAAATAAAAGATTTGAGAGAAGTTATCAATTTTGCACAAAATCCCTTAAACTCAAATTTAATGAATCCTTCTAAATCCTTGAATCTTTCTAAAATCCTTCTAAAATGTATTAAATGATTATGTAAATTTTCTAATGTAGGTTAAACAATTCAGGAAAAATGCTTTAGAAGATAAAATTTCCATGAATTGATAATTCAGTACATAAAGGGTTAGCGTATATATAGTTATTTACAAAGAAAAAAGTGTATAAGAAAAAACAAATTCTCAGAAAGATTACAGAATAAGTTTGGATCAATAGATACATAGATGTGCCCCTCCCCCCCTCTCTTACCACCACCGATTGGATAAGCCTACATCGTACTAACAGTTGAACTGGCGCATATTTATTGTACATTTGGACATAAGTGTACTTGATACATAAATTAAAGCACCCACTTCCCCTCCGTCCAGGCAACAAAATGGATGCTTATACGGATCATCCCTAAGGAAATCCACCATTTCAAAGAAAGGATTAGTTTTTCTCCCCATGCGAGGTCGGGGAGAATGATGAATGGCTTTCTTATTGTGTGATTTGACCCAGTGCTACGTGGGCATGAACCGAAAAGTGCTAAGGGATTTAGTTCTTTCCCCTTCTTTCTGACACTGAATGATTGAAACGTCTGTCCACTGTCTTTTATGAGGCGTGAATGGGCGTTTAAAACTAGTTGACTAATAGCTTTCGAAAACGATTGTCTAGTTAATCCCAGACAACATCTGAAAGTATGTAACGAAATAGCAGTTTTCAGGAATACAGGTGTGTGTTCCGTGTTGCTTAGAATAATGTTTGCAAACTGTTAATGTAGTATAATTTGCTTTATATGCTATTAAATTTTATCTAAATTTTATCTAAAAAATTTATGCTAAAAAACTTTATCTATCGAAAAGAATTTATATCTTCGTAATAACAAGCATGTTTCATTTCCTCTAAATGCATTCTTTTTTTCTAAACAGTTTCTGTTACATAAACTTGTAAATTTTATTAATTTGTAATGATTTAATTACAAAATTAAACTGGAAGTAATCGATTATTTAAATAAATTTACATTTTATAAAACGCACGCATAGAGATAGATCTGACTATACAACGAATCTCAATTAAACGTTTAGTACACTTTAGTTACACTTTTAGATAGGGTTATTCATCGTATCTCAATTTCAATTAATGCTAATATTATTTTTTTTCTTTTATAAATAATAATAATAATAATAATAATAATTTCTCATTATGCAAATTAGTGTAACATCTGCTTTCTTTGATTTTCTATGATATAAATCTGAGATAGCTGATATATTGTACATTATCCTGATGAATATACCAGTTGAAAATACATTAAAATATTCTAACACCCCCCCCCCCCCCCCACCAAATAAAAAGTGATTTATTATAAAGTATTTCAAATGCGCATTCAAAATAAATGGAAAAAACTTCTTCTAAATGATAATTCTTCTAACTTATTTTTTTTTTTTTTTTGTGAGCAATAAAAGAATTAAAACAAATTTTAATAAGATTTTCAAAATGTGCAAATTCCTGTTTAAAAAAAGAAGAAAAAAATACAAACTGACAACCTTTTTTCCAGCCATACATAAAAAAAAAAAAAAAAAAAAAAAAAAAAAAAAAAAAAAAAAAAAACAGGCGGATTTTTGGATCTTATAATTTAGCTTCCAGATAACAAATTTGAATTTTTATTAATTCCTATTATTTTACTGATAAATGTAAAACATTAAAAGAAAAACATTTATTGATGTAATCAAAGTGGCAGTAATTATTTCAACCTTTCCTTTCGTCTCGGCAGGCAATTGTTTTAGTACAGTAAAACCAAACATGTTAAGGCGTTTCTTTTTTATAAAGTACACTATTTCTTATATTTAAATCATGTTTAGAGATAGTAAAGATATATTATTTAAGTTTTACAGAATTAATTAATCAGTAACACTGCACAGTACCACTGTATATTACAATAAAACCGGTTAATACGAGATCACTAGGTACGAAAACAAATTCTGTTTTAGACAGGTTTTACTAGGTGTAATTGTGTAATATTTTGTATTTGGGAATATAAAATTCTCCGTTTAAGGCAGGATTATGTTATACATGGATTTCCTTTTTACAGGTTTTACTGTAATTAATTAGTGATCATAGTATTGCATCATTAACGAATTATAGGTGTAATACTTGTGCATATGTATAATAGTCCTCCCCACTTAATCGGGTCACGGATAATCGAATACCCCGCTTATTCGAATAGAATTCTCCGGAACCGAATTTATTCCTATTGGTTCTATGTTATTTTCCCCCGCTTAAACCAAATAACTTTTACGAACCTCCCCGCTTAATCGAATAAGAACTGTGTGACCGATGTTTGAAAATAGGCGCAGAAAGCCCGTTTCAGCTAGAATTTCCTTCCACCTTTTGTCATTTCCGGTTCCTTTACGCTGAAAACAAATTTTCAGTTCTTCCTGCAATGATTTTGGTCGGCAGGTATATAATGGACAGGTCAAATGATTTCCCCACCTTGATCTCACCACCATCGCTTCTTGCTGTCAATCAGGCTTTAATGGCAATGCGTCGTCACTTCGAGACTCGAGATGGTCGTTGTGATATATTGCACTCATTCGAAAAATAACTCTATATTTACTCCTTTAAAATTTCACTTAAACAAACAACTTTAAACGATTTTTTAAAGGCAGTATAAGTAACATAAATTAGAAGTAGCAAAGTTTTGACCAAACTCAAACGAGCTGCATTAAGTGTGATGTAAACCATATAAATGAATATACTGACGTTAAATTAATAAGTATTTACTTTATATTAGCATTCGTATTTATTTTAGTTTATGTTATTCTATTAACGATTTATTATTTTGTTAATTAAACATACCGTAGATGGGTATTTTCCCTTTTTATTACGCATATTACAGTTATGATTCCCCGTTTAATCAAAAACCCCGCTTAATCGAATATTATTTCTGGAACCAAAAATAATCGTTTAAACGGGAACGACTGTATTACTGATTAAATGCAAGTTTTAATTTTAACAATGAAACCCTTTAAAACGAAATGATAAGGGGCAATATAATAATTTTGAATTAGAAATTTTCCAAAGAACTTTGGATTTTTTTAAGGCAAGATTCCGCTTAGTACAGGTATTACTATGTATAAATAGGTCAATGGAGAGTCTGCATAGTAATATACAAAATAAATGTGCTTTTTGTAAGTTCCATTGTAATAAAAGTGCCCTTTTTTTTTTCGGGTGTCATTTTTCTCCTTCTCACCACCTAGGAAAAATAATTACATTTAAAATTTTCCAATAACAGGAATTATTTTAGGTACCTAATATATTCTCCTATTGAAAATGAGAAAAATACAATCCATTTCAAATATCTGTGAAGAGTAATACCTCCCCCCCCCCCTCACTTTATCTCCCATAAAACTTCCAACGTCCATCGGCCATAAAGAGATAAAAAGGATTTAAACTTTACAACAATAAGTTCGCAACTCCGCGGGACACAAGTTGAACATTCTTAGACCAGATGGAAACTAAGCACTATTTTTAATAATTTCGAAATGCATTCATGTATTTTGTCTTATATTTAGTACAGTAAGACTCCGTATTTTTTCAAAAATTCTTTGGAGAAATTGAAAAAGAATATTTGTAAAAAGAAACATGAGCTAAAAATCATGTGTCTAGCATAAATTATGAAACACTTTCCAATACATTCAGAATATTGAAACAAAACTTTACAGCTTATTACGGAGAAAGGTGGTGTCTAAATAAATAAATTAGAAAACACATAACGCATTTGAAAACCCAATTTCTGCAATTGCTGTCAGTTAGTTGGAAAAATATCTATTTTTTGTTCAGCCCTGTATATGCTCTATAACTTTGTATGTATGTATGCAAAAATTTAGTTCCGCAGGAAAATTCCCATTCAGCAATTTCTGTCAATAAACGGAATTGTACTTGCGATAGTGATTCCCAGTATATGACCTATTGAATTTATAAACACCACATAATATAAAAAAAATAATAATAACAACAGTCAAATTTAAAAACGTATACCGCAACTGATAACGAACTTATAGCAATTATTGGTCATAGGCCAAATTTTTTTGTGTGTCCCTGAAAATGAAATATAAATTCTATGCACATCATATTCTACAGTAATCGCCTTGTAGTGTGCAACTCCTTAGTGAAATATAAAAATTCCAATATGTTTAAAATAGTGTAATATCATTAAACTACACCATACACGATTTTTCTAATTCACCGTAATGTGACGGCATTCTTTTGCGTGTCCCTGTAAACGAATCTTACATGCTACACATTTCATTTTCAATAATGAACATGCCAAATTAAACAAAAATAACATATATCAATTTTATGGCAATTGGACTAAATTTATGTGAATTAGAGCACGGACAGAAGGAAAGACAGACAAACCGAATTTATAAACGCTTTTCAACTATACTGGAAAGAGTTAAAAAAAAATCAAATGACACTTTTTATCACTTTTTAAGATTTATCCTTTTTTTAAGTTTTAGGATTTGGATGAAACCAGTTTTAATTTTCCTTCTCAAGATATTTTTATTTTTTTCATTTAATTTTTAAACAAATAATATTAATAAACAAATAGTAGTAATTATTATCTCTGCGTATTTGCATGTATGGAAACTTTGAAAACTTTCTCCAGCATAAAAAATAAAAGCTCATAAAAATAAGAACGAAGAATAGATTGTGAGAATAGATTTCAAGAATAGATTGTGAAATACTTTCCAACACATTTATCTATCTATAAAACTGTACTGAAATTTTACCGGTAAATAAGGCGCAAGATGTGTGGCAGGAAGATATGTGAGTAAACAGTATGGTAAACATATAACACATTTAGAAATCCAGTTTTATCAATTACCTTCTATAATAATTAAAAAAAAATAATCAATTACGCACCCAAACGGCCATGTATCTTGTTGGTTTGCGTATCCCTGTATAATTTTTTTTTATGTTCCACAAACTTCTATTGGCATACAAATATAGTTCAGCGAGAAAATGCATCACACAATTAAAACTATTCTCTAAGCAACTTCCATAGTCAGTAATACTTATATTTTTTTTTCTGCGTTTCAAGTAAAGCAGGTGTATCTGTTCTTTCAACGCGCTACTTTGATAGCTTATGTATAAGAACAGCGAGTTTTATATATTTATGGAATCTTTGACCAAGGATAGTCTTTGGGGTGAGAAGGAAGAGAGTGGGGGAACATAAAAAAACTTTACATACAGATATTTTAAAGGGGTTGAAATAAACATGTTGACTAACAAACGGAAATTTTATCATCTTGATCTTTACAATGTAGGAGAGGGCAGAGTTAAAGGGGTCGGGGGGTAACAAAGTATGAGTAAAAAATTCAGTATTTAGCGCAAGGAAACACAATTTAGGCAATACATTGCATAAATAAAAATGTTTTACAAAGATCTTTGAAAATAAAGTTTAATGTATAAAATTATTGGTTATGGTGGTCCATTAAATATATATATATATATATGTATATTACATATATATTGTCAGGGCCCGACTTATGTAGGTGCATGCGGGGAAGCTTCCCCGGGTCCCCCTTTTTAGGGGACTCCCATGAGAGTAGTCAGGATTTTTATTTAAATGGTGTCAAATGTTTAAAATTAAAAGTGACCAAAATTCATACATTTTCGAACTTTTAAGAAGGAAGTGCGGTCCCCTTCCCCCCTCCGCTTTCAGTAACCTCTCCACCTACGCAAATATCATTAGAAAACTAATGATTAATATTTTATTATGACAATTTAGTATTCTATAGTTTTCAAAAGCAATTCTTTATTAACGTTTTTCTCTTAACGTGGCAAGTTAAAACCAATACTTATAACCAGACGTTTTCTTTTAGACATCTTATAACGTACGTAGATAAGCAAAGTAAATGTTTGCAAAGAAATACTCGTATCAAACAATCTATCATTTTTTTTTCTACTATTTTCCTACAAGTATTTTTTTCTTAAAGTTTTGATTATCTTTTTGTGACACTCTGTATACAGATGTAAGCAGTACCGGATATAAAACTTATGCATATAATACAATAGTATGAAGTTTATTACTAGCTACTTCCACATTATTCACAAAAAAATCTATAGATAGATAGATAGAGGGGGGGGGGGGGCAGAATGATTCTTACCTTTCCCCCCATAGCCTAAGTCGGACCCTGCCCTGTATATGGTGGTTAATTAATGCTCTTCCGCCTGCCCTACCGCTAACTTTTGTAAATATTATTTAGATGAAAAAAAATTGCTCGTTTAACAATAAAAACTTTGACACATTAACGAATTAATATATAAGTGTAAAAGCTTGACAAATGCAGGTATGACTATGTAAATGATTTGAGAGCAAATGTTTTTTTTTCTTTCACTTTTTCTTTTTTTCACTTTTCGACAAATAAATTACATGAGAAATACAAGCGTTTTCCTATTGTAACCTTTATCGGGCTTCCGTGTGCAGAATTTTTTTTTTCAAAACGCCAACTTTAACAGCATTTTCTAAAAGACTTCCTTCCTATGTTTATCGAAAATTGAAAAAAATTGTTCGACTTTATAGTTTCTGAATAAGAGTACCTGCCAATTCCATGTGTTTATGAACAAAACTGAATTCAGAAATGTGTCACAAAAAAAAATCAATTTGGAAGATTATGCAGTTTTTGTACGGGGCATTCGCCCAGAGCACCCCAAATTTAGTGTCATAGACCTTGAAGCAATTGCAATAAGTTGGATTTATATGATGTAACAATTAACAGTCAGCATGAGCAGGAAAGAAATCAACATTAATTGTAAAATATATTTGTGATCTCTAAGTAATCTATAATTAAAAATGGATATTTAAATACGTTAAAATAAATGTGCATTATACAGTATTAGTGTAGTTTAATGCATTAAAATAAATGTTTTCTTAGTTTAATTCTCATGGTAACGAAATGAAAAGTTCAATCATCAAAATCTAGTTTAACTTCTTTTTTTTTTCCAGTTTCAATACATTCATTTCATTATGATTGTTTTAATCATACTTATCATATAGTATTAGCATTAATTCTGATCATATAGTATTAGTCTATATGAGATATATTTATAAAAAAATAGATTGCCATGATTTAATTTGTCATTTAACAAACATGATTGTACAAAGTAAAGTAATAATAATAATAATAACAATAAATTAAAAAAGATAATGCTTTCATTTGCATTATTGTAAGAATCTTTTAGATAATGATTCTTCCCTGTTTTTAAAGACATATACTTACACTTAATCATATCTACTGCTTTAATTGCATCCATTCTATTGATATTTTTGAATAATTCTATACTTGTACTGTTCATTGGTATCTTTTTAAACAATATATAGTTACACTTGAATATTTTAGGCTAATTGTGAGCTTGGTGTGCCATCGCGGAAAAAGTCTAGTACTACTTTTCCATCTGACCTTTGTAAATATTACTTGCATTGCCATGAAATCGATATATGATATGGAGGCCTGTTCACTATTGGAAATAGTGAGTGTGGCCTTTATTGTTGGTTTACATGGATGTATAAAATAATTCGAATAAACTCGAATTACGGTCTAGATCGATATCTGCTTGTAGTACTTTTTTTATAGTAGTATATTATTCCAACCGCAATAATTGATACACATTGCTAATGTGCACTGCAGTCTGTTTCCCATAAAAATTAATAGTAATAATAATGCGCGTAGTGTTTACTGATCATTAACAGAGGAATTCCAAGACAACCGAAGAACAGTGCACTAAAAAAGGACGGTTGAAAAAGGGCACTTTTGTGAATATTTAAAATATTTTTTAGTAAAGGGTGGATTGCTGAAATTAAAATAATTTTAATATCTATAAAGAAAACTGTCTTATTTTGAAATTTGGTTTTCACACTCGAGTTCAAAATTTAATAAAACATTACTTTCATTATATCTTTCTTAATTTTTCAAATGGTGAAGAAAAAAAAAGTTTTTACTTTCCAGTTCTTTTTTTTTTTTTGTTTTTGTTTTTGTTTTTGTTTTTGTTTTTGTTTTTTGCGTGCGCGTAAAAAATTAGAGGAAAATCAAATGATTAAGAGGAAGAACGATAATAGTCCAATTGTGGGAAATTTTGTATGACAGTTTTATTTAATGGCTTGAACGACGTAATATCGTTTGCTTATCTTAGATAGTTTAATAAGATGAAATAGTCCTTTGACAATGTAGTTAAAGATAGGTCGATACACAGCTGAAGATCGTATATTCACAAATGTAAATTGAAATATAGCTCTGAATAAACGGTCTATGACTATCATAAATTTTTCCTTCGACCTACAGATCCCATTTTTGTAATATGTCTGTTAAATTGTATTAAGACAAGCTTAATAAAACTAGTTTCTAAATTATTTAGATTTTACAATTTTCCTTGTGTATTCAATTTTTCCATTTCTTTAAAAACTGTTATTGTATGCAGATTTTTCAACAGAAAAAATATTTTAGA
Organism: Maratus speciosus; assembly: GCA_963932465.1. Lineage (NCBI taxonomy): Eukaryota > Metazoa > Arthropoda > Arachnida > Araneae > Salticidae > Maratus > Maratus speciosus. The sequence continues at coordinate 280,489,570 of OZ010799.1, read as the reverse complement.
AATTCTTTGAAAAATCGGGTCAAGCCGAACCGGACCCGCAAGAGACAAAACCTAACCCGAAACAATGGACCCGATTTGCAGCAAAATTGTAGAAGTTAATCCAACCCCCGACAAAAAAAGAAAGGTTTCCCGACCCGATGCAGAACTCTACGCCATACTCAATAAATTTAGATCCTAAGTATTATTTAAATTATTTTCGAGAAAATATTTTCATTTCTGCTGTGCATTCCTTAAATTTTGTTTTCTTTGTTGAAACTTCAAAATTTTGACTCCCACTTATTGTTACCCCCCTCCATACACACACACACACACACACGTACACCCCGCTCTTAACTCTGCTCCCCTCTTACATTATAAAAATCAAGATAATGAAAAACCTTCACTTTTGAAAAAAGTACTTTTGTTTATGTTTTGACCCCTTTAAATGTATGTAAAAATTTGTTTCTTTTAATTCCATGTCCTCCCCCTTTCTCTTCACCAAAAGGCTGTCTTTGGTCAAAGTTCCCATAAATATATAAAAGTTAATAGCCTTATACATAAGCTATCCATGTACTAAATTGAGAGAATCTATAGATTGTATTTTCTGTTTACCACCCCGCCCTTTCTAGGGGCTTACTAATGAACAGCCGGCGTCTCCAGCAGAATATATTTTTTCAATACACAGCACCTATTTGTTAGTGTCCTTTAAGTGTAACGCTATGTATAATATACTTTTTTGATATCAATAATAGATATGCGGACTTACCACGGGCTTTAGTTGAAGCTTAGAATTAGTTTTCTATAACTGAAAATATATGTAACTTTAATAACTAATAGATCTGAATTTTAGGTTCATCTAAGTATATATAATAATTATTATTTTTACCACTGATTTTTTTTTGCTAAGACCTTTTCACCGTTGACCTTTTTACCTAAATTCATTTGAAATAGAGTATCTACATTAAAATATACTGCAAACGATTTTCCCGCGTAGATCATTATGTAACGGAATTCTTTTGTGCGACTCTGGAAATGAATAATAAATTCTTTGCATTTCATATTCTACAGAAAGCATGTTTTAGTGCTGCACTTGAAACGATTTTTTCCCATTGGTCGTAATTTAACGGCATACTTTTGAATGCCCCTGTAAGGGAACTGTACATGCTACATATTTCATTTTCAATGGTGATCGTGCGATAGTAAATGTCAATAACACACAAAATTTCAGGGAAATCGAATTATATTTGCGCAAGATAGAGCACTGACAGACAAACTGAAGTCATAAACCCTTTTCAACTATGTTGGAAAATGTAAAATAAATAAATTCCTCATAATTTAGAATTACAAATTGTCATTAGTGTGAGACTTAATCGGAGAAAAATTTTCTTGATTTTACGATATCGGAGGTAACATGCGCATATCAAATATCACGAATTTGATTTTTTTTAAAGTAGACCATTGAAAGTGATTATTTAAAAGTATTTAGGTAGAATAACTAAATTACTAAATTCTTCTATAAACACGCTTGCGGAATGGGGCAGAATTTGATAACATACAGAAAATGTGCAACAAAGTTTTTATTATTAAAAATAACCATAAGTTTAATAATAATTCTTAGGCTACAATAAAGATAACTCTTCGGCTATCAGTTTTTATTTTCCGTTGGGGAGGGGGGGGGGGGGGAGTTATTCTAAGATTTCTGCTGTGATGTCAGAAAAGATTTTTTTTTTTAATGATGCCCTACTTTATTTTTATATCAACAATCTTTTATGTTACATTGTGCAATATTCATGATTTAATAATTATTGATTAATACTAATTTTAAAAGAACTAGTTTAAAACATAAACATTTCATAATCCTTTTATTAAATAAGCGACAATGAAAAAAATATGTAGCAAGCTACCACTATTTGGAATTTTACTGTTCCTGTGAACTGTTTCTTTAGAAATCATCTTTACAAGGGAAGGGGTGGGGCTGTCAATCATAGTTTTCTCAAAGCTCAAAGCGTCACTTACAGGTAGTATTTCGATGTCATTCATGGGTTGCAAGAGTTTGGATTAGATAACAATGGGAGATACTTACTCTCTTTCAAACCTTACTTCAAAGAAAACTCATAGAAACTTTTAAAGTATCATTGAAATTAATTACACTGGAATATTTGGTCAACTCTGTTGTATTTAGTAGAATGATTAGGTAAAAAATAATGATAATTGTAGATATCGTTCAGGGAAGTGTAGTCTCATAAGCATTTTTCTGGCTACACCTCTGGTTCTTCTCTGTGAAACACAACTGTGAGAATAAATAAGATTTAGGGCTTTTTAATATGGCAGTTTTAATGTAAGAGTCGCTATATTGGGACTCGTTATATAAGGAAAGCACAAATAATACACAATGTTTTTAATTTTCCAAGCGGACACAGCCAGTGATATAAACATAAAAATGGTTTTTGGATTCTCCCCCCCCCCCTCAACTTTCAAAAGAAATCAAGTATCCAGTTATTCAAAAATATAAGTAGGTCGAATATAATGAAAACCACACATATAAATATGTGTAAAAATACACCTTTATTTATTTTTTAATGCAAGTAAAAACAAGGAAGAGTAACTTTTGTTAAGATTATCTGTCTTTAATGCATATGAATGCATTACCTATCTTAAAATGATTATTATTGTTTACTTTGCTTAACCCTCTGTCTACCAGAAGGGTCCAATGGACCCGACATGTACATTCAAAATATTTATTCAAACCAGAAATTTCTTCAAAACAAACTAAATGTATAAATCAGACAATAATAAGTTAAATAAACAAATTAAATAGTTTTAAGTAAAAATTCTGGTGTAGAATGTTTTTATAAAACTTGAGTAAAATTTCCGGTAGTTCTAGGGTTAATCATATTGGTGAGATGATAGGTTATATCTCCCAACCTGAGAAGTACTGTGTAAACATCATTTTATTGATTGAAATAATTCTTTCATGGCAAATCTCTTTGTATGTAAACTGCCATATAAACAAAAGGAAAATCGAGATAAGAACAGGAAAAAAAAAAAAAATATGATACGTTTGTAGAGATTTTGAAATACAGCCTTCACGGTAGAATTATCATTAACTTTGTCTCATATGATAAAGGAAAAGTTTCAAATTGAAAAATAAAATTACTTTACTTTTGCTCTAAAATATTAAAAAAGCATTGCAGATTACTGCGAGCAATTGCACTTAATAAAGCCGTCTATGATGTTTAATTGCGTGGAGTTTTTGATCTACTTCCAACAATTAATAGGCTACGTCACTCACGCGAAAGCACCCGCTCGCTAATGTTTATTTGGTGGAAGAATTTTTTTAAGATACCTCGTTTTTATTTCCATTTTTTTAAACGAATCTTTTGCATTGGCTACCTAAGATCGATCTATAGAAAGACCGTTTTTTTCTTTTTCGATTTTGTTTAAAGTTTTTTTTTTAATTTATTTAGGATACATTTACTTTCGGAACCGGTTTCGAAAGTAAAAGTATCCCCATTAAAAAACCTTGCGAATAAAATAGAAGGAGTAAAAAAGTCCTTTGTACAGATCGACCTCAGCTACTCAAATCAAAGAAAATCGTTTAAAAATACTGAAATGCAAGCACGCTATCTTTAAAAAATTCTTCCTTAGGAATAATATTGAATCTAGGAAAAAAGGTGACCGGAAAAAACGTGACAGAAAAAACAAGAGCGGAAAAAACGGGATAAGGAAAAAACGAGACCGGAAAAAACGTGACAAGGAAAAAAAGGTGACCGGAAAAAACGTGACAAGGAAGTGTTAAATATTGAACTTGTCGATAAATAAATGCTAAAAACTAAAGTAAAGTTTTTCCACTGTCAGTTTCTTACAGCGTAGGGGGGCAGAGTTAATGGGTGAGTTTGACAACTCTAAGATTTGGTCCAAGAAAATACAATTTTAACATTTCATTAAGAGAAGTTTATTATGACTTCTACAAAAGACAAGTTAGTGCTATCCACGGAGGGGGGGGGGGGGGGGTATTAAGGAAATACAATTTATTGATTCTTTCAATTCGCTATTGATAGTTTATATATGAGTAAAGATGTTTTATAAGGCGGAGGGGGAGGGAAAAAATTGCATACACAGCCTGTAAAGGGAACAAAATAAAGACGAAGAGAGGAGGCATTTTCTTTAAAGGAATTTTTTCATTATCCTGCTTTTTGCTCGCAGGTTATCAAAGCCCAAGGATTAATGTGCACGCAGGTTCTGTATGTATGTATGTATGCACTTACGTCTGTATGTACGTAACGCGATAACTCTTGACAGAAACATCCGATTTGCTTTAATTTTTTTTCCAGGTTCATTGTTTCCAAATTCAATATTTAACACTTCCTTGTCACGTTTTTTCCGGTCACCTTTTTTCCTTGTCACGTTTTTTCCGGTCCCGTTTTTTCCGGTCACCTTTTTTCCGTTTACCAATCTACCTATAATGAAATTTAAAACCTATCTACATCGATGCTTTTTCTGGCCCATTCAGCGTCATTATAGACAGGCTTCACGGTGCTAGTTTTAAATTATGCTAGAATTTGAATAAAATTTGCGCAACAATAATAAATAAAAATATTATTTTTGAAGTGTAATGTTAAATTGGATATTTGAGATTTTTATTATTATTACACAACAAAAGTGCTGTAAGTAAAGAAAAAAAAAACAGTTTAGTTATTTAGTGTTATAGTTAAATGAAAAAAATGACCTACATTTGGAAGTAAAAAGGAAAGAAAAGAACGTGTATATTCATTAAAAGAGCAAAACAAATAAATATTACATAATAAATAATGAACATGCAAAATAAATAAATATTATATGGCAAATGATATAAAATAATAATTATTATAGTAATGAATTAGAATCTTATGGACAGAAATAATAAAGTAAAATAAGTAAACGATGATATTCTATAAAATTGCCTAGTATATGGTTCGAAATACAATGCCATTCTTAAGCATTAACAGAAAACGAAATCCCCTAAGGCATTCGACTTAAAATACGGTAATCCAGTTGACAAATAGTCTGCCTAACGCCTATTGTGTGCTTGGAAAGAGGGGGTGATTGATAAACGCCTTCTTTAACTCCCAGTCTCGAGAAGTGGGGGGAAGCACAAACGCGCAAACGCGTTCATAACCATCTAGAAGTAGAATATTTTGACCGCCTATACGCGCTTGTGACCATCTACAAGTACAAAATCTGACCGCCTATATGCGTTCACGACCACTTACAAGTACCAAAGTGCGACCGCGGATACGCGTGCGTGACCACGAAAGGGTTAAAAAATTATTGGTGTTCGAATTGAACGAACCATACAAACATTGAAAAAAAAAATACGCCTACCACAACCGCCATTTTTTACACAGAGATCAGGCCTAATATTCACTGGGCGGTGGCTAAATGTGTAATTTATTAAAAACGCCCTCTGGTGACGAAAGTTTGAACATTTTTTTCACTCAAACGAATTCCCATTCTTTTATTATGTCAGACACAAAATTTCACAAATCTTTGACCAATAGTTTCGTATTTATACAACTTTAAATTATGGGCACCCTGTATATTAATTTCATAAATGACAAATTACAATTTAATACGAAAATATTGAAATAATTTCTTTTAAACTTTATAATCATTACATAGTGCACCCAATAATAAATACGTTCAGTTGCATAAAACGATTCAATAATATCTGAAGAATATCTTTACTTTAATGATTTTTTTGGTAAATATTTCTAAAGTTCTTTTCAGGGATTTTTTGAGGATTATTACCTTCGAAAAGGAATCTCAGCTGTTTTCTACCATATAATTTTTTTTTCTTATCATTCGATTTCATTTTTTCCCTTTTAATCTTTATAACAATTACTTAGTGCAACTAATAATAGATACATTCAGTTGTATAAATATATATATTTTTAAAAATGGAAAAATATATCTTTGATTCAACGAGTCTTTATTTTCGAAAGCTATTTTAGTAAGTTTTAACCCATTTATGCCTGAATTTTTGTTTTCTCAAATTTGTTTGTAAAATAACTTCTAAATGGTGCAAAATGAACTAGAAAAATTATTTAAAAAATTAAGCTGAAATATTTTTGTATTTATTTGATAAAATGTAAGCTTACTAAATATGGGAATATCCATATGTGGAAAAATGCATAATTATATGTTTTGTCTAAATTTATATAAATTAAGCTTTTAAATTGTATATTATATACTATAATTAGTATTTTTATGAACTATTAAAAATATACATTTATTTCGTTAAGAGACTAATATCGTTATAAGTATTATTAATAATAAATTAACAATAATCATATTTGAGGCTAAAAAACAATTTATTTCAGAATCATTTTGAAATGCACTTTACATAAATAACTGTCCCCTAAATGGCTAATAGAAATATGTGCCCATTTGAGCTTAGCGCCCTGATTTTTGTACGTTACAAACATATATAAAACAAGTTGGAAATTGCTCGTCAAACGTGGCACATGAGGCGCGTTCGTACTATAACTAGTTTTATAGTTATTTTTTGTACCCCATATTGTACTGAATGTATATTATTTTGCACTTCATAAGTGCATAGTCTGTACAATAATTAAAATGCACTTGCAATAATTTTTTCCCCATTCCCTGTAATGTAACGAAAAACTTTTGACTGTCCCTGTAATTCAACTATGCATCCGATTTTCATAAAATTTCAAATAGCTCGACAAAATTTTGCAATAATTATACATTTAAAATTCCAGACCATTCGGAAGGCTGCAACATCATTAAAATGCACTTGCAATAATTTTTCCCATTGGCCTTAATGTAAAGAAAAGCTTTTGACTATCCCTGTAATTAAACTATACTTCCGATTTTCATAAAATTTGAAATGGCTCAACAAAATTTTGCAACAATCATATATTTAAAATTTCAAACCATTCGGTTGGGTAGTTTTTGCTCAGTTATATGCGGACAGACGGACTGAACGACGACTATAGGTGCTACGTATTTATATAATTACGAACGCACCTAAAAAGGCTTGAACATATAATTTCGCAATTTAAAAAATACATATTTCAAAGAATTCTACAAGCTAAGATTATGACTTATTTATTTCGATCCTTGAAACAAAAAATACAAAAAAACTTACTTTTTTACATTTCGCTATCTTGAAAAATGAAAAATATTTAAACACCGAAAAAGGCCTCCATTTAAGCAAATAAATATCCATCTTATGCTGTCATCTCTCGGTAATAGATAAAGACATTCATAGACAATTACTTCATACAATATTTATCTTGTAAGGAAGAAAAATGTCATAAAACGTTATTAAAATTCGAAACGTCCCAAAAATGCAACGCTAGGCATACATGTGTTAAATCATTATTATCGGAAATAAGAATCTAAGTTATTTTCTGTACTTCAAGAAAGTGTTCTTAATGATTTGATTTTATATTCTCCACGTGAAAATAAAAAAGTAACACAAAATAAGAAGGAGAAAAGAACATGATAGCAATTTTTTTTTATTAGCCACGTGTATATATATTTTATAAGTTTCTTTCTCTCTTTTGGATCATACAAAATGGTGTTATAACTCAAGTTAGAATTAAATTGAACATGAACCAATTGTGTCTATATTGGTCGGGGACTGTTGTAAACTGAAATAATATCTAAAAAGAAATTGCGATCTTGAGAAAAATCTCATTAGAAGTGAAAAATAGAGTCTTTAGAGGCACATTTATTTCATATGATGTTGTTTATCTTTTTGTCTGGTACCATGTTTTGAGATAAAAGGTATTTTGAAATATTATTCATGGATAAAAAGTAAATTCTTTATTCCTTAAAGGTACTCATACAGATATTTATAAAATTGATTTAAACTAGTGTTACTTCTTTTAATTTAAATACATTATAGCTAACGGTAGGCAGATTTTACAACAATTTTATTATAATCCATTGCATTAAAATACAATACATATTAGCGATTACCTTTGAATAAGAATAAGAAGATAAAATAAAATATGAAAACACTCATAAAAATGCTTCATTAAAATTTATTGCTAAAATAGGTGTGCATGAAATATCTATAAAAACGTTTTAAAATATTAAAAGTATATAAAACTCCCCGAGCGTTTTTGGCTATGCTAAGCCATTACCAAGGAGGGGGGGGGGGGGGGAGTGTTCGATGCTGACTGATAACCAAAAGCAGGAAACTCCTTCCAAAGAAATTTTTGCAGGCTGTCGAAACAACTAATAATGAGAGGGGTGGAGTTAAGTTAAGTTCAATCCTCTGATTCACTCGGGGAGCAACTTTTCATGTAACAATAGTTATTTGCTTGCATTATAATTTCTAAAGATTCCGGAACTGCACAACTACTAGAAACAGAATCCCGCATAATGATTTTCGCTCTATTAACAAATTCAATACGGGAAACAAGAATTCTCGTTTTCATTAAAAAAAAATCATTGACTAAGGCGCATCTTCTAGCTTATAGAAAACTTTTTTATATCATGCTTCATATTATTTTAGATTGTAAGACATTTTATCTTTAATTCGTACATTGAAAGATATTTACCGATGCATAAACTTGGGCAACCTATCTTGAACACCAATTCACAAAAGACTTTCAGAACAAGGGGGAGCTTCTACTGTTCTAGTCCGGCGTCTCTTACTCATAATTTTATTAGGTCGGCAACACTTTTAAAATGAAGTTTCCTTCAAGTAGATAGTTTTAAAAATGCTCTGATTAAATAAGGCAAAATTTATTTTTCTTTATTACTGATTCCAAAAACAAATTTTGCAAAGAAAGATGGAGTCGCAGCAGTGGCGACAACGGAGTGTAAATGGTTAAAATTCAGATTCAATAAAAAAATGCCCGTCGGCAATGTGATAAAAAGGATTTCAATGCCATTAGTTTAGAACAGTCTGGATAGGGCGGTAGTAGGTCTATTTTTACAAACATCCTGCATATGCTCATTAATTCTTACATGGAAATTTCTAGTTACCATACCAATATAATTTAATATTTTATTACTTTATCTCTGTAGGGGATCATACAAACTCGTGATTTATTCCATATACTAATAGGATCAATTCTTTTCATTACAAGATTAATTAATTTGGTATAGTGTCTGGTATAATTAATATTATATTATATTCCTTAGGATTTTGTATAGGTGATGGATATAATTCATAGCTATTTATTTAACTTCTTTATATAACTAGCTCATTTTAAGTTTTTTGAAAAAAAAATTGCGCTAAAAAATGTTTAAAGTAGACTTTTTTGCAGCACAATTGTGTGCAGAAAGATTTAATTTAGATGTGGAACTCTCGCTGTAAGGCATAAGTGCATAGCTCCTCTTTATGAATAGAATAAAAACATGTAAAAACGGTAAATAACAGTTTGTGGATATATTGAAAATAACTTAACAATCTTTAAAAAGTGAAGTTTCACTCATATTTCTGAGATGCGAATTTATTTCTTATCATAGCGAAATGTTTAGCCGCTTTATTTAGCAATCTCTATGCCGCATTTATCTTCTTTTTTTTTTTTTTCTTGTATTTCGCTTTTAAGAAGCAGTGATTTACAGAGGTCTTTTGAGCAAGTAGATGATTCTCCTTTCTTAAAAATATCTATCCTGTCTCCAAAAAAATCTGACTAATAATAAACATTATGTATTAACGCATATACCGATTTCAACCAGCAGAGCTGCCAAGTATCCGGCTTTTTGGATACCAGTATTTTAATACATAAAATGTTGTTTTAATTAATTGGAACATTACGCCAATTTAAAAGAACCAGATTTTCTCTAAGATAATAGTGGTGTACAAAAAGCTGGAGACTTGGCAACTCTGCCACCAGGCATTACTGTATCAAAAAATGGGATACTCATGCAGGGCTGTCCTTGCAAAACTAATTAAAAAATCACAATATAGTTTTCTAGAAACTATTCAATTCTTTAACTCAACTTTAAAAAATGTATTTATTATTGCTTTATGGAAAAACATGTCGTTTTCATTATATAATTAAACCAATACTTTAGTGCTGTCTAAGAAAATTTAATATATCACTAAAATGCAATTCTGATATATGTATCTCTTCTAAAAAAGTCATATGATTTTCTTTCTGGATTTCTTCAAATTTATTTTTGAAAATTGCCTGTGTTCTTTAAGGCTTTTAAAAATTTGTAAAAATCTTATTCTACCTTGGCCTCTAATACATCAGATACCCCGCTCACCACTTCTGGAAAAGCGTTTCCACCTTTTACGAGGCATCATCAGTTCCGAATGAATTTCGTTTTTTCTTTCTGCACGACATTTTAAGCTTTTCCCTTATTTCTTTTTCCCCTACTCAGTCTTCTAAAATCTGGTGCCATCTATTGTCGACTGTCTCATTGGTCATATCATTGTATAATCCACTTTCCATTTTATCCTTTAATATTGGGCAAGTTGTCATAGTTGGCAATTTTTTCGATTGATACTGTACTATTGATTTTAATGGTGTTTTCTATATTAACTGTTGTGAGGGCTGTTGTTTGATTGTTATATTTTAAATCACGCAATGTAATACAGGCATTAGCAAAACAACTTTCGTTTATTATTTATTTAATTGTTTTTTGTTGTATTTATTATTTAACTGTTTTACATTTTACTAATATCGCTGTTTTTGCATTAACACTAAAACGGCCGTAAGCGGTCATTTTGACCTCTACCATATGAATATATTTCGGTTCTAACCAGAAATTTCATTATAGAATAAGTTTAAAAGACACAAAGAAGAAAAACGTTAAATAAAAAAGTTAAACTGTTTTAAATCAAAATTCTGGTGTGAAATATTTTTATAAAATTAGAGGGAAATTCCCGGCTTTTCTAGCGTTAACCTCTTAATTGTCGCTCCGGTGATATTCACGGACTGTGATTTTCATTAAGATTCGTTAGATTCTCACCAGTTTTATAAAATACCGTAATTGGCTTTATTCTGGCATCATTTTATTTGTCTTTAAATAAGGTAAATATTTAATTTTCAAAAAAGTGGTGGCAATAATCAATCTGAATTTTTACACCGTAATTTAATGCGACCGTTAAGGGCCCCTCTGTGTGGCGTGCCAGTCTAAGAATATTTACGTAAATTGGCTCGCGGATAGATAGATAGACAAACCGAAATCATTAACACTTTTCAAATATGTTGTGAATGGTTAGAAAAAGAGGGTTGTTAGAGTATTTTCTTATTAATTTTTAGCATGTGAGTGTCATATCTGTGAAAACGCTTCGAATATATTAACTGCATTTTGTGTTGCATATATTTGTATTAGGTTTACCGGAATGTTCTGTCCTATAATGTTATTTCACGACTACTTTTTTAAAAATTCGTATTTCTTCATTAGCACCACATTTTAAATAGTAATATTCCCGTAGCTTCCACATTTCACATTAAGGTGAAAACAATCGAAATTTTACCATTTCAAAAAAGTGGTGACAATGAAAAAAATCGTGAAAAAAGTAGGCGTTAAAAAACATTGTGCGACAGAATTTTCCGCACCCCCAATATTTTAAATCACGTAATGTAATACAGGCGTTAACAAAACAATTTTGTTTTATTATTTATTTAATAACTAGAAAGGTAGCCCGTCAAAAATGACGGAAATTTAGATATAAAGATATATACAACTCATGTGCAAGAATATGAGTTTTCTCGCTTGTTCCGCAGTGATAGATGAAAATAACACATTTAAAGAACGAAACACATTTATGAAAAGCTGTGTACAGTAGAAGACCACTAATCTGCACAGTTTGGTTCCAAATGTTATGCAGATTTGAGGCTTTTTGCGGTCATGTCTATTCAATCTTTGTTTACATTTTTTAAATTCATATATTGGACAATTTAGATTGTTAATCCTTAAAAATAAATAAATTTCACACTTGAAGTAAGGTAAAAACTATTAAATTATCGTATACGATTTCATGAAATGGTATTATATGTGTGTGCTTCATGATCTTGGTTACGACGTTGGCGAAATTGGCTGCAACTTGTCATAATCCTAATAGTGTCGGCCGCTATAACAAAAATGTAACCAGTTTTTAGCAAAATTTCTGATATAAAGTAGTTTTCAAAAACTTGTGTAAAATTGCAGGCCGTTCTCATGTTATGTCAGTCCTAAGAATAATATTTCTAACACTGAAAAGTTTCCATGTATATATGAAATTTAGAAAAGCTTCTCCAAAAGAAAGGTCCTGAAATGACATTGTAATTCCTCTAACTTCAAAGTTTAATCGGGCCCTGATGTTGTTTACTAAAATCTAATAAATACAGTTATTTTGAATATTACAACAGAATTAAACAGTTAAACTTATTTAACTTAAACCCGCTGTTACTTCACGATGTTATTTTTTACTATTAAGAAGGAAAATTACTTAAATTTTTCAAATCATGCTTTTATAATTTTTTTCCGTCTTTAATAACTAAATAATGGAAAAATATGCTTTTGTTCTGAGCTCATAAATATGACAATAAAATAATGTAACTAAGAGACATTGCAAAATTAAATCTTTGTGATTTCAAACCATAAACAAACGATACCGCCACCATTTTACCTACTATGATGTCATTAGAATATTGTCCACTGATTGTTGGAGAACTTACTTTATGAATGATTATCTCAATAATTAAAAAAAAATTAAGTTTCACGATGAATGAATCACTTGTGTTTGTTTAGGTTTATGGAATGAGATATTAAGCTGTGAACCTATTTTCAATTAAAGTTATCCAAGGATATATGTATTTTTAATTGAAATTAAAAACAATGCTTTGATCTCGAAAGAAAAAGTGTTAGTTTGTATAATTGGTTATTTCTGTTAATTATTTAGGTACTTTTCCATTATAGCGCATTTTTAAAAAAGCTTCGCGCAATTCGGCCATCAGAAAGTGAGATATGTTGCCAAAATATATAAACAGCTATGAAAACAAATCTAATGAACTTTTATTTTTGTTTATATATGCACTTATATACATAAAAAATCGTTTCTAAATATATATAATATTTTTTTATATACAAATTACGGCACAGATTTCAGATATGAACCGGGATACCTAACTGGCTCCAAAATGGTGTTATTTTGCCTGCTATGGTAACCCGGCTATTGTTTTTTATTTATTAATAAATTGTTTATTTACTTTTATTTTCTGTTTTTACTTATATAACCTGTTTTGTTCTATAGCTATTTTTGAAACTTTTATTTATTTATAGTTATTTCCTTTTCAAAATGATAGCAAATAATTTAAAAATATATAAGTAACTGGTATTTGAAAGCGAGATTTCTGCCAAATTTGCGTCAGAGAAAAATCACGCCAACCCCGATGCGTATATGACATCTGTGCAAAAATTACGGCACAGATGTCATATTCGCCCCATATTGGCACGATTTTTTCTGACGCCAATGTCATATACACACCGGGTACTTAACTTTCGCCAAAGTGTCGTTATTTTGCTTGATATGGTAACCCGGATGTTGTTGTTTATGCTGTTGATGTTTTCGCCAAATTGGCGTCGGAAAAAATTCGCGCCAATATGGGGCGAATATGACATCTGTTCCAAAATTACTTCTGTTTATTATAAAAAAATGGGTAAATAGCTTTTTTTACATTAAATAAAGGTACTTGTTAGTTATCCCGTCGACCAAATTACTGTCGCCAAATTGTAAGATTAAATGCCAATAATGGTTGATATTAAACATGATCATGTGTTTCTTACGTCATCAAGTGATTTTTAATTCGACGTTATATTTGTATTTTTATTAATGTTTTGCTAATTTAATTGATCTTTCGTTGTTTAAAAAAAAATTATGTCAATTTGTATAATTTGGCGAGTGGTTTGGCGATTTATATAATTTGGCGAAACTGGTCGACGGGATAGCTAACAACTACCTAAATAAATTGCATACATATGAAAAAAATTGCTTGTGAGTATGAAGCAGTAATTAGGTTGTCAGAAAATACGTTGGCAAACTTCTTTCTCGCCAAGCAACTTTTCTCCGAAGTATTGTACATAAGCAATGATTGCTAGAAATGCATTTTTAATTATGATATGTGCTTTTATGTTTCACTACATTTATGCATACTATACTGTGTGTATATATGCTACAGTTCATATGCAGGTATACACAAAAGAATTCGTAAGGGTTACTGAGTATGAGAGTAAATTGCTTAAAGGTGGTTTTTAAAGGAGTTATGCGTTTTTACGCTGAAACTGCATTTAGTTTACTAAGAAATGTTTGTAGAATATAGATAAGATGATATACAGGGTCACGCAAAGAATTGGATACATAACCGTCTATGGATGATAATATCTGGAAATGTGATTTCAGTAGTTTTAAGAGTTGTTTAAATTAAATTTTGGCTAAATAGTGGCATGTAATAACGATACTATTGGCTATGGACGGTATCTACTGAAATCAATTTTTAAAAAATTTTATGCGTCTTCTAAAATGTTTACTTAGTTATTTTATTTCCCCAAATAACGAAGTTTTGTTAAAACATTCAGGATGTGTTGGAAAGTGTTTCATATTCTATGCTTAACGCATAATTTTTCTTTCTTCTTTAGTCTTATTTTGCATTTACTTTATTCTTAATTTTTTAGTCTTATACTGCTTTATAGAAACTTTGGCACAGTTGTCATATACGCCAATTTGGCGAAAACATCAACAGCATAAACAACAATATCCGGGTTACCATATCAAGCAAAATAACGACACTTTGCCGCCAGTTAAGTACCCGTTGTGTATATGATATTGGCGTCAGAGAAAAATATGGGGCGTATATGACATCTGTGCCGAAACTTTAATATTTAATTTTTAAACTCTTCGCTCCACACCCCTTACATATAGTACAAACTATAACACAGATAGCGTAAAATAATAGACAGTTTGGTACTTTTCTACTGTAGGAGATTTGGCGTTTTTTTTTTTTTAAAAAAGCTTGGTGTAATTTGGGCATGAGAAAGTAAGATTTGGGTTCTTTTCCGTTATACGGATACCTTTGTCGCCAAGCGTAATAGATAGCGCAAAATGAAAATCACGTGAATTGAAGCATTTGAAAAATAAAAGAAAAAACGGTACTTTTCGGTTAGCCGGGCGCCAGTGTTATATATACGGAACAGATGTCATATTCGCCCCATATTGGCGCGATTTTTTTCTGTCGCCAATATCATATAGGCAACAGGTATTAAATAACTTACGCCAAAGTGTCGTTATTTTGCTTGATGTGGTAACCCGGATTATGTTGTTTATGCTGTTGATGTTTTCGCCAAATTGGCAACCGAAAAAAATCGCGCCAATATGGGGCGAATATGACATCTGTACCATATATACATATACATGTATATCTAAATGTATGTATATATACATATATCTATATGTGTATATATACAATATGTGTATATACATATATATTTATATTTACATATTTGTATGTATATAAATATGTATATATATAGCACTGGCGCCCGGCTAACCGAAAAGTACAGAAAAAACGTTGTGGATACTAAAGTGAGCATTTAAAAAATATAACATTTGAAATTCCAGACTTTTACGAACTATTTCATTAAATCACAATTATATACTTAAAATAAGTGAACAAATAACTGTTATAAAATAAAGCAATAAAATAAAACTCATATTAAACTGCTGGCATAAAATTACAAATATCTTTTAGCATTTTGAAATAATTGGCGCATTAGCATACATTTTGGCATGGTGTCCGTATAACGGAAAAATATCGAGATTTGTTGTCATATCATATAAACAGCTATGAAAACAAACTTGATGAGCGTTTTTGTTTGTTTTATATGTTTATTTTATATGTATATTATTGATGTTTTTATGTACAAATCACATCTGTTTCTTTATAAAATTAGAGACACGTCTTTTTTATATTAAATAAATCGTATAAATATCGAAAAAAAATGCGTGTGTAATTGTGTATGTAAAATGAAACAGTGGATAGGTTCCCGGAAAATATGTTGCCAAATTTCCTTTTTCGCCAAGGCATCTATACTGGAAAAGTACCTAAAGCACATTAAAATCGCGCAGTTAGGAGCTCACACAGTACAGCGTCGTCTATTGGCAGTAATTTCACCAGTAGCATCGGGAGAAAGATGTAAAGATGTACTTTAAATTCTCACTCATAGATTTTGAAGAATATCTTAAAAGAGCGGAGTTTAAATTAAATTTCGGTGACCTCCTTTATGAAAGATTAATGGTATTAAATGGGAATTTCGCCAAATTAGCCAGCTATCACCAAGTTGGCTAACATTTGGCGCTACTGTGGTAACCCTGCATTAGTTTTTTTTCAACAATTGCTCATTTCAATGAGGCGGTCCTACCGGAAACGTGAGGGACACACAGAGACTTGGATTTTATATAAATAGATAGGCAGTTTTACATTTTACAAATATCGCTGTTTTTGCATTAAACGTTCCTCTGTGTGGCGTGCTAGACGAAGTATACATTTACCAAAGTCAGTTCTCGGACATATAGATAGACAAACCGAAATCATTAACACTTTTCAAATATGTTGTAAATGGTTTAAAAAAAGTGAATTGTTGGTGTATTTTTCTTATTAATTTTTAGCATATGAGTGCCATATCTGTAAAAAGGATTCGAATAGAATAACTGCATTTGGTGTTGCATATTTTAGTAGTTTATGTATCGATAACATTGAAATTTTGAATTGAAGAGCTAAAGTAATACAGTAGAGCCTCGATTATCCGAAGTAATCGGGACCGACCATCTTTTGGAAAACCGAAATTTTTGGATATTCGAGAGTGCTTCAATTTTAGGATTAAGGGGAAATATCTATGCATTATTTCTTATTACGGTGAGGAGTGCTTAATTAAAATAAATTAATAGCAAATTACAAACAAGAATAAACTACCTGAATTTTAATTTTTAAAATAAGTACCTTTTACATATACCACAAGGGTTTGAAAAAATGTTTCGTTTGTCGCAGTTTCTACTGTCTTTGAAGCTCTATCATGGAGTTTTTTAATATTATTAGTTTACCAAAATCACAGTTTTTCTGCTGCTCCGGCCATGCCAAACCTTTTACAAGGCATTCAAAAGCTTCAGAATTGCTAATTTGTTCGTTTTCTTCGTTCCACTCCGAAGCTTACGGGAGTTCAAGTTACATTCAAAGGGAAGAAGAAATGGGATCTAAAATATTTATATGTATTCTCCGTTCGGGAATGACCGCTTGCACAAAAGGAAATGATAGTTAAAAAGAAAAAGCTTTCAAAATGGGTTTTGCACACAAGGAATATATATATATATACAAAAAGCTTTAAAACATTTCGGTTAACGAGTTTCGGATAAAAGAGGTTCTAATGTATTTAAATTATCTTTCCTTGACTTTTTTTAAAGGATTTAAAGAATTTTAAGACTTTCTTTTACAAAAGAAAGAAAAATGTAACTAGCAAAAGCCATTTTTTGTTTGGATTCGCGAAGCATTATTTAATAAGATACATATTTGAAAGTAAGAATATTTTTTTATACTATTCTTGCATCTTTATTAAGCAAAAACGTTATTTTACGTTTTTGCGCATTTTAATTTTAGAAATGTAAATCCAGCCAAATAACTAAGAACTTCATCGGAATTTTTTATTAATGATATAAGACTGGTATAAATAAAAATATTTTCGAAGCAAAATTTTACAAATATTTATATAACGAATTTAACAATTAATTTTATTTGTTTACAACTCTTTTGTTGCCAATTTACGACAACAAAAAAAATCTTAATATAATTTTCTTAAAATGCATAAGTATCGTCTGTGTAAATGATTTAACATAATAAGAATAAATTGTGTATTTGAATTCTTAACGTTGAAAATTACTTTTATAATTGAATGTAAATAATTGAATTTTCACGAATTTTAATTCATTAAAAATATGCTATAATTTTCATAAAAAAAGGTATTTTAAAAATTTCATAAAAGAAATCGTAACTCCATGATTATTTTTTCTTCTGAAAATATACGTGTTTCTTTTTTTTTTTTTTTTTTTCTCAAAAAAGCGTCCGTAATGAAAAAAACATGTAAAATAAATTAATTGAAATAATACATTTTGTAACGGTATTCTGTAAAAAAAAATAATATTGTGGAAGTCATAATTTATTTTTATGTTTAATTTTAAGTCAAATTACCGAATAGTTTTTTTTTTTGTAATGTGTACGATAAAATGTAATTTGTGCAGCCTAGTAGAAGGATGTACTTCCAGCAAATATAGGAAATTGGTTGAAAAATGCTCTCATTCAATCCATAACATGATTTATAAAACTTTTGCAAATTGTATCTCAGAATACATTTTTATATTTCAAAATAGTGTTTTACTATACAACAGAATACAATACCAAATCAGTTTTAATTTTCTGAATGAAGTCTTTTTAAAATTAAATTTAATCATGCATAAAATTGAATGAGAAAGAGTCTAAACTAATTTGTTTTTCAACTTTATTCCATTTTCAAAAAAGTGACAAATAACGAATATTTATATTTGTAAATTGATTTACTTATGTAATATTTCGAAGAAGTAATTTACCAAATGGAATTTTGCCGTGTATTATCATGAAAATAGATATTAAATTAGATATTCAAACGAAGTAATGGGATTGTTTTAAGATATAGATTTTGTTATTGTTTTATGAAAACTTCATAATGATGACTATAACTCTTTTGAAATAAAGAAAAATATATACTTAATTGAAATATACTTAAAGATGTACGAGATCCAGGGTTCTTTAGCAATGTTACAGCAGTATCCATTTATGAAATGCAGTTAACCCCGCATTAATGATACTCGATTTAACGATTATCTAATTTTTACAATAATTTTTATTGTTCCGGATTTATTTACATTTATTTCTACATTTTATAAACTCATTTTAAGATAAAACAGAAATTATTATGAGTATTTTTAACATTGTTTCAGTAAGTCTAAAAAACAATATTAGCTAGTATATCATTACAAAAAGTAACAAGTGGGAAATTGCTGTTCAAACGTTCGTACTATAGCTAGTTTTATAAATAATTTTTGCACCGCATATTGTGCTGAATATATATTTTAGTGCACTTCATAAGTGCATATCCATTTTATTCTGCTCGAAAGGCTGTGACATCATTAAAATGCACTGGAAATCATTCTTTCGCATTGACCGTAATGGAACCGAAAACGTTTGAGTGCCCCTGTAATTAAACTATACATCCGATTTTCATAAAATTTGAAATATCTCGATAAAATTTTACAACAATTATACATTTAAAATTTCAGACCATTCGGAAGGCTGTAACATCATTAAAATGCACTTGCAATAATTTAATCTCAATGGCCGTAATGTAACGGAAAACTTTTGACTGTCCCTGTCATTAAACTATACATCCGATTTTCATAAAATTTGAAATAACTCGATAAAATATTACAACAATTATATATTTAAAATTTCAGACCATTCGGTTGGGTAGTAATAGCTCTGTTATTTGCGGACAGACGGACTGAACGACGACTATAGGTGCTACGTATTTATATAATTACGAATGCACCTAAAAAGCTACCTATTGCAGCTGACCAGAGGAGAGCACTTCCGGAAATTTTCGTATATAATCGCCGAACATGACCCCGAGACCGCAAAACCACCCTCCGTTAATATGTTACATATATATATAAATGTTATATATAAGTGATATATATAAATGATATATCTAGATATATATTTAAAATGTGCATAGTACATAAAAATGTCTTGACGAAGTTCGCTCTCCAGCTTCATCCACCATCTTGTTTCAAAATGGCGGTCTTCAAAAAGCTATATAAAAAAACTACAAATTAAAAAATATTTTTTCTTAAGTATTGGACCTTTATGTAAGGATTCCTGACCATTTTTTGTTTTATCTAAATCTTAAAAAATCGGTGAATTATAGCAGTTTGTATTTCTAGGGTGGTTTACATTTTGAAACTGATTTTTCTCATCGGCTAGCATGTGTAATTACTAACCAATTTGGATGTAACTAAGCATGTGTACAGGATATATCAATGTCTCGACTGAGTTCGTTAGCCAGCTTCATCCACCATCTTGTTTCGAAATATCATTTCTGTAAAATGATTTGTTTAGCCATTCCATAATAAATGGCATTCGTTGCTCTTTAGATAAGATATCGTTTTTTGACATGTTGTCTGTCTTCCTTTTCTTATAAGTCGCTGAAATGTCTCGATTTCTCTAACAACTAAAGAAGAAACGAGTTTAAGCGCTGAAAAAAATTGATGCGGAAATATTGATGTTTAATGCAAATGAGAACAAAATAAATGTTAGAAAAGCTTTTCCTGTAGATTTTAAGCACATTAATATTCTTCCAAGAGATCTGACGCATACAAAAATGCTATAATGTACTTTTTTCCTGCGATTTTAAAAGATTTTTTTTTTTTAATAATATGAAATGATTTAATCTATATAAAATTTAATACATAAAATTTTAGAAGATGATTATTAAACACTTTCCTTATTATTTATGAATAACATGCAGTGATCTGGAATATACATAATTTAATACATAAATGTTAGAAAAGGCTTTTACGCGTAGTTTTGTAAGTGCATTTTTTTTTTTTTTTTTTTTTGAGAACAATGTTCATCTATCTGAACATACAAAATGTAAAACATAGCTGTTGCAAATTGCTTTTTCTTGTAACTGTTTTACCCATTCACGACAATTAATTCACTTCTTTGACATTGCACTTCTTTTATTTCTTCGACACCAGTTGACACCAGTTTAAGAGCTGCCACTGGGGACTATTTTTTAATTCTATCTCGCACCACTTTTGAGAAACGAAATATTTTCACACGCACTTTGACAACATCTGGCATTAACTTTTTTTTTTAGAATAGGAGTAAGATTAGAATATAAAAATAGTCGCCTGTGGTAGCTTTACCGTTCTTCCATGTTGTAATTCTGACTTATTTAATCACTCAAAATTTGAGATCAGATAAGGGGAAAGTTTCTGTTCTAAAATACTGGTTTTCAAATTTAAAGGTTTCCTGTGCCTTTAAGTGGCAAGTAAATTTGTCAATCGTCTTAAATGAGTTAACCCTTTATGTCCCAAATTATCAATTCATGAAAAGTTCATATTCTAGAGCATTTTTCGTGAATTTTTGGTACTCCATTAGAAGAATTACACAATCATTTAATAAATTTTAGAAGAATTTTGCCAATTAAAATTCTTTCACTAAATTTGAATTTTTAGTGATTTTGTGCAACATTTATATCTTCACTCAAATCTTTTATTTAAAATCTTTTTTTAGTATTTTGTAGAATTAGGAAATGTACAAGTATAATGTTCTTACAATAGAAATATAGAAATATTTCCTAACTGAATTTTTCCCTCTTCCAATCCTTCAGCGTCCAGAAAGCTGAAAAGATGAAAAGGCAAAAGAAACCATCCTTTTAAAAATATTTTTGTTTTGTGCAACCTGTAATGCTTTTGAAACAAGATAAAGTAAAGTATCTATAACGCATTCTAAACTGTATTACTACTAACAGATGTATTAAACGAATTTTATAACAAGTTGTTAAAATGGTACTTTAATGTACCGTCGGGGCATAAAGGTTAAGAATGTTTTCTTTCTTAAGAAAAATATGTTCAATGATCTTACATTAGAATTTTGTCCACCACTATTTCTTTATGAAATTTTCTGTTTTAGATTTAGTGTTTTGAAAATTTTGCAAAAGCACATTTCGTGATGTTTTTTTTTTTCAATTCTTGTAGTAATTGGCTACAAAAATAATTGAAATAAATTAGACATGGCTAAAAGAAAATGCAATTTAACAAATTACAACGACCATTTGGAAAATGATTTTTTCAAAGACTAAAATTTAAGACATAAAACATAGCACGGAATTGATCATACATTACGTACGCCATGAATTAAACATTAATAATGTTATAATAAAACACTCATACTGCAATATATATTAAAACACACATACTACAATATATGTTAAAGCAGACATACACACATAAATAACGCCTGCATTAATCGTTAATGCAGGCGTTATTTATGTGTGTATGTGTGTTTTAATATATATTGTAGTATGAGTGTTTTATTATAATTATCGTAGATCGATGTAATAGTAAAATCTATTCATCGTTGTCCGGTCATCCAAGGCTGTCGTATAGATGGCTGGTGACTTCCCCAACATGGTTTATTAGTGAGAAATTGCAGACTCAGGCATCGGCCGGAGTAGCTCAGTGGTTAGAGCAGCAGTTTTGTATACTGTGGTCCCGGGTTCGATTCCTGGCTCTGGCTAATTTTTCACTCCAGTTGGGTTTATTGTATTTATTGTTTGTATGTCTGTATAATATTTATATATACAATTAATAGTGTTATTACACGTAAAAATTGCAAGCGACAGAAATCGCCTGCGACTCGTCAGATTTCCTGAAACTTACGTATTATCCACCTGAAACTTACGTATTATCCAAGCATTTCATTGGCTGTTCGGGAAAAGGCTTTTCCATCGTCAGATTTCTTGGAAATCTAACGACCAATTTTAGATGAAATTTCATTCTTAGACTTCTAAACATTCCACAATATTACTTTTTACACCGTCGTATAGAGAAAAAAATGTACTTTTAAATGCAATGTGTTTGAAAGCTGTATCTCAATTTGTTTCTGAGTTATTAATTTTTTTGTAGTTTTTATTACTTTTTTGTCATAGTGGCAAGAATAGTATCCATCTCTGTTGAAAGTAAAGGGAAATACAGATTACTGTACAGACCAATCAGAAAACGAATAAAATGCGGATTCAACCAATAAAAATCTTCTTTAACTTTCTCTAAAAACTTTAAGGGTTGGTATAGGACACTGCAACAATCATTATTGTATAGGAATCTATTGACGTAAGTGACGCGTTGCGGTACAAACACCAGAAGGTCAATTTGATGTTTTTTTATTCCAAAATTTCTCATTCATACCAGAAAATTTCTATACTATTGTATTCTTTATTTAATACAGACATTTCATAATTATATAAAGAAAAAATTCTTCTTTGAAAATTTCTGGTGGGAAACCGAAATTTTTGAATAAAAAAAACTCCATTTCTATTTATTTTCATGTACTCCTTGCGTTTGACAGTTTTGCGTCTTTTTAATTCAAAAATTTTGATTTCCCACCAATATTTCAAAGGTGAATTTTTTCTTTGTGTAATCATGAAATGTTTGTCTTAAATAAAGAAAATCATAGTATAGGTATTTTCTGGTATGAATGAGAAATTTTGAAATTAAAAAAGAGCAAATTTGGTCCCCTGGTGTTTGTACCTCAACGCGTCACTTGAGATCATACATTCCTATACATTAAATGATTGTTACAGTGTCCTGTAAAAACCCTTAAAAATTGTACCATGAATTTAGAATTGCCCTATATAAGTGTTAGAAAACTGTCTTTAGTGCAGTTTTTAAGCACATTTTCTTTCTTTTGAGAAGAAATTGCAATGATCTGGCGTATAAAAGATTTCGATTCATTTAATAATTTTCTGTCCCATTTTTTAAGAGCCATTTCTGATATTTTTTTTATTGCTAGTTTGGAGAAACGAAATAGAAAATAAAAATATATCTATTTGTTTTTTCAAATGTACAGTAAAGCCTCTTTTATCCGAAACTCTTTTAACCGAAACTCTCGGTTAACCGAAATCCATTTTTATAGCTTTTTTCTTCTTTTTTTTTCTTTTTTTCTTTTACTACTACATTCCTTTGTGTGCTAAATCCATTTTAAAAGCTTTTTTCAACTATCTTGAGTGAAAGCGGTCCTCTCCAAACTACGAGTACATAAATATTTTCGATCCCCTATTTTTAGAGTTCCTTTGAATTTAACTTGAGCTCCCGTAAGCTGCAGAGTGGAACGAAGAAAACGAACAAATGATCATTTCTGAAGCTTTTTTAGTTTTGCAAAAGGTTTGCATTACTGGAGCAGCAGAAAGACTGTGCTACCGGTGAACTAATAATATTAAAAAACTCGGTGATAGAGCTTCAAAGGAAAGGCAATCGAAACTGCGGCAAACAAAACATTTTTTCATACCCTTGTGATATACGTAAAATGTACTTAATTTCAAAATTAAAATTCAGGTAATTTTTTCTTGTTTCTATTTTGCTATTGCTTTATTTTTATTAAGCACTTGTTACCATAATAAGAAATATTGTATATATTTCTCCTTAACCTTAAAATTGAAGATTTCTCGATTATCCGAAAATTTCGATTTTCCGAAAAAGGGTCGGTCCCAATTATTTCGGATAATCGAGGTTTTACTGTATATCATTGTAGTAATTTAGCTTTAACATATTTTTTTCCAAATTTTTATTCCAAAATTACGTGTGCAAGAATGGTTAGGCATCTTTTGAATAAAGTTTTGACAATCACATATCCTTTTCAGAATTTCTTCGTTTTATAATACACTACCGAACTATTAGTTGCCGTACATTGCAATATATTTCATTTTATAAAGTTAAAATATTTAAATTCTAAAATTACAGGTGCAAGAAGGGTTACACATTTTATGAATAAACTTTTATTTTTCGCTTATCATTTTAACCCTTTAACGGCCGAATTAAATAACAGTTTAAAAATTCAAATAGATTATTGGCAACAATTTTTTGAAAAAGAAATATTCACCTTATTTAATGACACGTAAACTGATACCGTAATAAAGCCAATTACACTATTTTATAAAACTGGTGGGAATCAAACCATCTGAATAAAAGACACAGCCCGTGAATATAAAGGGAGCGAGAATTAAGGAGTTAACCCTTGCAGGAGCAATGTACTTCTATTCGTAAAATTCTAAAATGAATGACTGACACCAGAATTTATAAACAAATTTCTTCCACAGTATGTAAAAACTTTTATTCATTTACTTAATTGAATAAAATTTTTATTCCAAAATTCCGATGTCTATGTGGTATATAGAAATTAGAATATGGTGTTGAAGAATGCCAACACTGCCCCTGAAATGGTTAAGAATTTCCATTTCCTATAATAAACTTTCGAACTAGTCTTCATTGTTCAATATTGTCTTATTTCATGTAGATAAAACATGTTTTTTTTTTTTTGTTTTTTTTTTTTTTTCTAAAATTGCAGGTGCAACAGTGGTTAGAAATTTCATGAATAATAATTTTTTACCGCTTGTATATGCTTTTAGGATTTTTTTAAAATTCTAAATAAGCCTTCGAACGATTCTTTGTTGATACATATTAATTTATTCTACGAAGTTAAATTTATTTATCAATATTTTTTGTCTTATTTATTTTTTAGATCTACTTTCTCCTATAATAAACTCCGAAACGATACTTTGGTGTTATGTGTTAATTTATTCTGTGTAATTAACAAATTTTTTCCCCAAAATTATCTGTGCATCAACGGTTACGCATTTTATAAATATTATTTTGACATTCGCATATCATTTTCAAAATTTTTTTTCTATAATACACTTTCACTCTTCTATGAAGTTGAAGATTTATTTGACCATAAATCAATCTTACTTAACATTAGAGAGTATACTTTTAATCAAAGTCAATATTAATTAACTAATGATTCGTTAATGAATAATTAATAACCTTTTTTACCTAATTATGGAAAAGTGTTCTTGTGAATAAAAGGAGTGAAAAAATATAATTTTAGTAATCCATTATAATATATAAATTACGAACATAATATTCGTCTTTTTTCTTTTTTTTTTTTAACCTATAAAACACTAAACACAATATATGTTGCTATCCAACTTATACTTTATTCATAAATTAAAAGATGATATAAAATAAACAAATTAATAAAACAAATCTCAATGTTTCGGCAAGTTCTTTAAAACCATCATTAGAAGTAAAATTTTCTAAAATACAAATCGGCAGGAAACAATCTATATGCTACATTTTAAAAATTAAATTCAAACTGAATTTAATGTTTGTTTGAAAATAATTTTTAAAATTTAGCATATCGATTGTTTCCTGCCGACTTGTATTTTAGAAAATTTTACTCCTAATGATGGTTTTAAAGAGTAAACCGAAACGTTGATTTTTTTTTTTTTAAATTCATGTGTTTATTTTATATTCTCTTTTAACTTATGAATAAAGTGTATACTGCATAGTAATACCTATATTGTTTAGTATTTGATATTACAACTTAAAGTCATTAATTATTAGGATGAACGAAGCGAATGCTCTACTAGGCTACACAAATTACATTTTGTCATACACTTTACGAAAAATCTATTCAGTATTTTGGCTTGAAATTAAACATAAAAATAAATTATGATCTGTAGATTTGCACAATATTATTTTTTTACAGAATAACCATCAAAAATTTATTATTTTATTTCATTTATTTTACATGTTTTCCCATTACGAACATATTTTTGCCAATAAAAAATGAAACACGTATATTTTCAGAAGAAAAAAAGAGAAGAAGAGTTAATCATTATAGATAGAATCATGATTAATTAAATAGTTTCACGATTTCTTTTATGAAATTTTTAAAAAACGTTTTTTATGAAAACTACAGCATATTTTTAAAGAATTAAAATTTGTGAAAATTCAATTATTTACAATCAATTATAAAAGTATTTTTCAGTGTTAAGAATTCCAATGCACAATTTACTCTTATTATGTGAAATCATTTACGCAGACGATACTTACGCATTTTAAAAGAGTTATATTATGTTTTTTTTTTTTTTTTTGTAAAGTGGCAGCAAAAGAATTGTAAACAAATAAAATTAATTGTTAAATTCATTATATCATAAATAAAAAATTCCGAGGAAATTCTTTGTTATTTGGCTGAATTTGCATTTCTAAAATTAAAATGCGCCAAAACATAAAATAACTTTTTTTCTTAATAAAGATGCAAAAATAATATAAAAAATATTGTTACTTTTAAATATTTATCTTATTAAATAATGCTTTACGAATCCAAACATAGGCTTTTGCTAGTTATAACTATAAAACATTTAACATAACTCCACAATCTAGCCTCTTTCCTTCAAGTATTTTTTAAGGCATATTTCAAAAATTTCCGCATTGCTGCTTGTTCTGCAGCTTTTAAAAATGGGTTTAGCACTCGTATTCAAAACTTTACAGGAATACATGGTGTCCAGAAAATAATGTCCCAGTTTCAGTGGCATATTGTAACAGTTTATTTCAGAATATTCACTGCAATTCATGCATCAAATTGAAGATTAAAGTAACCTATTTTTTCTCACAAATGATTAGAATGTGCACATTTAGTTAACGGTGCACATCCAACCTAAAATCCAATTCTTCGCACACTTCCGTTAACAATTCCGAAGAAATGGAAGAATTGTCTCCTCAATTCTGTGTTTTTTTGCCACATGGGGGATGGCAATTATACTTTAAACGAAACGCACGTTCAACTGAAATTTCAGATTTACTCTTAGAAAATTGCAGCAATAAAACGCTCTACGCTCAGGAGTCGCCATTTTGCGTATGTGGCACTGCAATCGAATCAATAACAAAAATGTACTCGCCCATGTGCTTATGAAAAACTGTTTGAGTAACTCTATCTTTGTGACCTTCAACCAACAGTCTACTACTCTTACAGTTGATAATATTAAAATTTATAACTAGGGCAATTGTAATTCGTATTTTTTTCACTGAATGATTCCAATTTGTTAGTCCAAAGTTCCAATCATTCGCAGGGCCTGATCAATACGACAAAAATCAGTCAGTAACGTTTAATGGAAATTTTCGTTTTATTTAAACCCCTTATTTTATAGGAAATTACTGTTGTGAATAAAGCTAGAATTTGTATTTATTTTTATTGACGAAGCTTGGCCCGTTGGTAATCCGGCCTTATCACACGTACTATCATAACATTTTAACACCAGAACGCCCGAAAATTTTACTCAAGTTTCATAAAAATATTTGACACCAGAATTTTTATTTAAAATTATTTGACTGATTTATTTAACGTAAATCTGCGTTGTTTAAATTTAACTTATTTTATGAAAGAATTCTGGTCCCAGTTTACATTTAAGGGGGCAGTGGAGTTTAAAATCCCTAAAAATATATTTTTTTTATTTTTGTAAATTTCACCTTAAATATTAATTAAGGGTACATTATATGCATTATAGCATGCATTTATCACAAAAAAATTTAAAAAAAAATTATTTTTGAGAAAAAAATGGAATTTTACGCGTCTTCTTAGAAATCTTCGAAATGCCCCCTGAGTCTTCTATATGAATGAAAATCCCCAATATTTTTTATAAAAGTTTGGTTTATATATATAAATAAAATCGAGCGTCGAATTTTATATAATTGAATTTAAAGGTAAAAAAAAAAAAAAATTCAAAATTTTTTCGAAAACATTTCCAAATTTTTCAAAAAAAATATTTTTTTTAACCTTTAAATTCAAATATATAAAATTCGATGCTCTATTTTATTTCTATATCTAAACCAAACTTTTATAAAAAATATTGGGGATTTTCATTGATATGGAACGCGCAGGGGGCACTTCGAAGATTTCTAAGACGACGCGTAAAATTCCATTTTTTTTTTCTCAAAAATAATTTTTTTTGTGATAAATGCATGCCATAATGCATATAATGTACCCTTTAATAAAATTAAAGTAAAATTTAGAAAAAAAAAATTAAGGATTTTAAACGTTACTGTCCCCTTAATCATATCTTCGGAGTCGGATCAACTCCTTCCGTGCGTTCTAGTGTTAAACATATGCTATTTTGAGCTGTTTTTAACTTCTTTAGAGCGGCTTCTTTAACGCTTTAAGTAAGGTTATATTAACCCTTTCCGGCGCGGAGAAAACTTGTTTGTAAAAGGATGAAATGATTGACTGACACCAAAATTCATAAACGAATTTATTAGAAAATAAATCTTGCTTATTTTCCGGTACTTTATAGAAGGGAAATTTTAATTAAATATTCTTAGTGCCTTGTCAGTTTTGGGATTAAAATTAGGTATCCTTTTTTGTGGACATCGCCCGCTAAAGGGTTAAAGACCGGTTGGAACACATTAATCCAAGCATCAACCAGAACTTTTATGAGTATTCGGATCTAAGTTGTGTAAAATCCAAGAACTCAGATTAAATATTCTTACTGATATTCGATTCGTAAAAATCGATCAGCTAGAGGCAAACTATCGACTGTTTTTGACTTTTTTCTTCTGAAAAACCTGTTTTATGAGGAAATATCTGATACTATATCCTATGTTAAATACGTTGGAGGGGACACGGGAGATTTAAGGTGTTTAGATACCACATTTTTTTAAAACAATGATATACCTAAACACTGAATTTTTTTCATTAAGCAAGATCAATATTACTTTACGAAAATTCTGGTATATTTCCCCTGTGGCGAAAGAACAATGCTAAGATAAACGTTATTGGGGAATCTAAATATGATGTCAAAATTAAATGTTCGTATTGGAAATTTCAATGTCTTTTAGATTATCTATATACTGCGTACTTAGTTTTCTGTGTAGTGTAATTTTTAAAAATAAAAAAAATCGCACTCGAATTGTTATTTTCGTTTTAATCTGCAACGATTCGCAATTAAAATGTACGTGTTGTTATTTGTAGATGCGTTCGTAATTATATAAACACGTAGCACCTACAGTCGTCATCTTGTTCGTCCCTCTGTCTGTCAGTCTGTCCGCATTTAACAGCGCAAAAACTACCCAACTTAACGTTTTGAAATTTAATATATATATAATCGATGCAGAATTTTGCCCAGTCATTTCAAATTTTATTAAAATCTAATTAAAACTTAAGATATTAATGAAAGTTTTCTTCATTCTATTAAATTCTATCATATTTAATTAATTGAATCATATGCCATGATGTAATAATTCTAGGTTGCCATGGTGATTGCGTCTTTTTATGATGGAGTCCTATTATATCCATACCACTGAAGTTAATAATCGTGATAAATTTTATATTCGTGCATTTTTGTGTAAGAGTGCAACAGCTATTGCACATCGATTTGAATATTTATAAAACTATTTATAGGACTTACGACCTCGTTTGCCACATTTGACTTACAATTTGCGACTTGTTTATTATCACCAACAGCGCATTTTAATTTTAGAGTCAAACTCTTCCGAAAAGTTACAGATTATTCTATGAAGTTCAAATGTTCATACAAAATATGAGCTAGAAATAATAGTATAGTAATACTATTTATAATCACACGATATTGTACAACAGATTTACCGTTCGGTCTCATATTCATTACGCAGTATAGACCAGCATGTTTAATAATTTCTACAATATACTATATCTTCATATTGAGAGTGACAGTAAGCTTTCAATTTACGTTAAGCCATTCAGATATTACGCTACGTTAAATAACTGATACATGGCAAAATATGTTTTTCCCGTATAGAACAGTACAGACGGTTTTATAACCAATTAACAAAACTAAAATAATTGAAAATTTCCTTAAAAAACAACGATTAGTACCTATTCATTCATTAAAGATTCATTAATGGTTTTTGTACTCTTAACCTAAAGTTTTATTTGTGTAAAAATAAGATAAATAAAATAAAAATATATTATTTCTATGTTTTTTTTTTTTTTTTTTTTTACCAATAGTGTTTTATATAAAAAAATAAAATAAACATGGATGTTTTTTATACAGAAACATAATGTACAGTCACTAAAATAAAATAAAATAAAATAAAATAAAATAAAAGACACATTAGCATTTTTTCGTAGACCATTGACAATGAAATCACAACAAAAGTATCATTAGACCGTGAATTATGTTTATTTTCAGAATTTTAAGTACAATTTTTGAAATAAGGAGTCTCTCTGCATTGCACATACTTCGATTTTTCATTCGGACAATTTGTTGCCAGTTTACTTGCATTCCTTGGATCACAAGAAACCGGAAAATAATATAGTTTTTGTTGTTGTTGTTGTTGTTGTTGTTAAATCGTCATGGAATTAGAAATAATAAAAGTTCAAGGATCCTAATGTTAATTTCAAATAACAAACAATAATTTATATGGCCCACAAAAAAATTATCGTTTAAAATATTTGTTTCCAGTCACACACGTTGAATAGACCCATGCATATTCTAGGTCAGGGTCGGCGAACCTATGGCACGCGTGCCAAAAGTGGCACGCGAAAGAATAATTTTGGCACGGCATTGCTGGTGGCTCTAAATGAAAATAAAGTGAGATTAAATAATACTGCGACTGATCTTTTCTGAATTCGATTAAATGGAAATTGAAAAATTTTTATTGTGGCATATTATATTCCAATTTGATTAATTATGGTCTCAAAAAAAAAAAAAAAAAATTCAAACAATTTGATATTTGAAAACTGTCGACAAGAATTGCTTATTAGACATTACTAAATTCAAATGATGAGTTACGGCATATTTGAATTTATTTCAAAGCTATTAAAAAAAAAAAAAAAAACTTGTTTACCATTTTAACAGTTTTTCTGACTATCTATGCTTTCAAGCCACTGTTTTCACGAATGAATAATATCAAACTTCATACTGAAAACACTTGTCAGTTAAATCCGGGGTTTAGTTTGCATTAAAATTAACCTGCTATTAAGATGTAGCAACATAAATCAAATTACATAGCATTATTTTTTTTTATTTCTAAAATATACTTGTTGCCATAATTATTACAGTATAATAACTACATGTATGTTCCTCATATTTTTCAAATCTTAATAGAAATTTTTAAGCAATTTTAATCCATTATTTTTCCACCTACTAAATTTGTTTTTTAATTGGCACGTCATGGTCACGTAAAATATTTTTTGACTAAACTTGGCACGCGGCAACAAAAAGGTTCGCCGACCCTGTTCTAGGTGATTTTTTTAACGCTTTCATGGGTTGTTTGCAGTTATAAAATACTTAATTTTAATGCCCAAACTGACAAACGGCACCAGTAATTTTTTAGTATAATTTCGAACTCATAATATACCTGAAGGGCCTGCTTTTATTATTTTCAAATAAATTTCCTCGTAAATTGTTCGTGAATTGAATATTTGAACATTTTTGGAGCAGAAATGCCTTGCTCCTGAAAAGGTTAAACGAAAAAAGGTGTAATAAGCATATTTTTATTATCAAAAATTTTAATAAAATTATTAAAATCATATTAAAAATTAATTATGGTCTACATCCATTTTTGCATAAACACAATGGTCACCTCGAAAACCATGGGTTTATACAATATTTAGTTTATGCCGATTATTATTTTCCTATTTGTAGTAAAACTTTACTTTTCGAAGGTCTAATCTGACAGTTTTCTGCTGCCTTTGAACACCGCCCCTTGAATGCTAGGCTTGAGCGCGGACACAAAAATGGCGGCGGCCGAAGGCGGATTTTTTTCAGCGTCTGTACGGCCCCTTAAATATTCGTACCAATAATTTTTTTAAGTTTCCTCCGCTTTATTTATTTATTTATTTTTGAGATTATAAACAAGTCAGAGAAATCTTTTATAAAATTCTGGTGTATACATTTAAGAGACCTACCTACGTTAGAAAAATCCGACTTTGGCAGCCGTCATTTTTCCGTAAGCGCTCGAAGCTAGTATTCAGGGGGCGGTGCTTTGAATCAAAATTAAATCCCAAAATTAGAAAAAAACGAAAACATCTACCAGAAAATTTATTTGAAATATTCTTTTAAGTAAATTTGAAAGAATATTCTTGTTAAGGATGGAAATTGCAATATCTATTATAGCCTAATGGAACTTTTAATCTGAACTATACTCAATGGTTTTGACTTTAAAGAACAATTTTTAGCTATTTCTTCGATTTTCAAGAAATAGCCATGAGAATTTCTTGGTGCTTTCTTCACCTTCATGGATGATTAAATTCTGAATATCAATGCCAAAGACAATTATACAAGTTCTAATACTGATCAGGACGAGGTAAAAATATATTAATAAAGTTTCCTTGAGGCTTGCTTGAAGAACTTGCCTTGAGGCTTTTTCTTACTTAGGGAGTCAAATTTTGATAATTTGTTATACTCTGCTACTTATGTTTTTTTTTTCTTTTCTATAACACATAAGAATTCTTCTCATGCAATACTAATTAATTCTAGTTCAATACATGAACTTTTGACTACCGTAAAAAAAGGCGTTAAACGCCATCTACCCGAGAAGATTTCTTCTATCCCACTTAATAATAAATATAAAAATCTTTCTGCTGAAATTACTCTTAACGCAAATGCTTCTCTGGATAAATTCCCAAGTAATGAAAATACTGACCAAAATTCTGGTAACACGGGTTGAAGATAAGCACGTTTGACGGAGAGGGACACAGTCGACCTTGCAGTGCAAATAGTTTATGATTTTACAGTGAAACAACTTCTTATATAGATATAGAAAATGTTATTGTATTATGAGAAATTTAAAGGTTTAGCGCAGTATTTGTTAACCATAGATTAATAACATTTCGTTCATATTGTTTCATAACACATGTTTTAATAAATTGTATTAAAAAAGGTAAAATAGTTTTATTAAACATTTCCCCATATCTAGTTAATCTTTTAATTTTAAAAAGGTCGTATAGGACAATCATAAATCAAACAAGATATACAAATAACAAGGTGGGTATAATTAAAGTTACCCTGTTTGGACCTATGTGGAGTTCATTCTGGTAAACAGATATCGATGAAACTTGCTAAATACGTTATATGGGCCAGGGGAAAAATTAATCTGCAATAAAAAATAGTAGTTCAAATTTCGACCACCAGGTGAGAACAGGGCCATGAAGACCAAAAACCCAAACTGGGAACATAAAACTTTGTATGTTTCTTCCATACACCATCTTTCAGGAATCTCCACATTCAGAAGTCACAGGTATTAAAGTCCGGAGAATGGGAAGGCCAGGTTGTCGGAAAACTTCTTGAAATTGCCCGATAATCTCCAAAGCTGGCACTAAGCGTTGCCGTCACTGCTCGGGCTATATGAAGTGGTGCACCATCTTTCATGACAAATTACTGCTTTTCTGATAAATCAACTTCACCAGAAACGCTCGTTCTTTTTTCTCTAACGGTATGGAGCAGAATAACTTTACCTCAGCGACTACTGGCATTTTGAACTTCTCCAAATTCGCATAATGTCATTTCTCGTAGATGGAAACCGCCATCTATCGGTCGAAATTTTAACAACTATTTTTTATTGTAGATTCCTTTTTCCCCATTGCCCATATAACGTATTTCTCAAATTTCATCAGTATCTGTCTACCAGAACGGACTCAACTTAGGTCTAAACAGGGTAACTTTAATTATAACCACCTTGTATTTCTATATAGTATTTACATATTGCGTTAAATGTTAGTGACTTACTGTTTGCATAAAAACTTTTTTTTTTCATTTATTTTATTCTTTAAAATTTTCGCGAAAATTTTGAATATTTACGCTGATATTTATTTTACCAGAGCTTATGAACCTTTTTTTTTCTTTTTTTAAGCCTTCGCAAAGTCCAGAATAAGTTCTTTCTAATCAATGTTATTAAATTTCTGAAGAGAAATATATGAAATTTTTATACATAATGAAATAATATCCGAAATTTTTCTGAAATATTCAGTGTTGCCAGATTGATTAAAAATTTGATTCAAAATATCTGACACTATTTAAGAATAAAAACCTTCACTTTGCATAAAGAAAGACATTCCGAGGAAATATAGTAAAAATTACTAGTCCAAAAATGTTCTACATATTTTAAATTTAAAAAAAAAAGGCTACTGCGTCTGGCAGCATTGGAGAAAGAACACTGCTAATTTTATATACGTCATTACTGAGTACAGCATAGATACAAGATGCATTATTTTAAATAAATATTCTGGTTAAACTTGAAAAAATGTACATATACGTTTGCCAGCAACATAGTTATTCGACCATAAGCTAATTTACTTCACATTCGCTATTTGCCGACTAGTATATTCAATAGAATGCACAGTTAGGCTGCTTATTAATGACACAATGTAAGATAATTTATGGAATGAGTTAACCTTATACTCTCCAGTTATTACTCTGTATTAATCCTCCGTCTACCAGACGGGTCCATTGGACCCGACAGGTACATACAAAATATTCATTCAAACCAGAAATTTCTTTAAAATAAACTAAGTATATAAACCAGACAAAAATAAGGTAAATAAATAAGTTAAATAGTTTTAAATAAAAATTCTGGTGTAGAACGTTTTATTAAAACTTGAATAAAATTCCCGGTAGATCTAGGGTTAAATTACAGATATTAGTCATGATATAACTTCCTTGTACAGTACACGTTTATGGATAATGTCCACAGTGTGTTAATATAAATTTCGAAACTAGCAAAAAAATCATTAAATATTGAATTTATTTTGTTAAAAAAAAATATTTATAATTTATTTTTGATTCTTGAATAATGTTTTCTGTTACCTTTTCTATTACATAATATTGTTCATATACCTTTAAGCTATACTCATGTAAAAATACAAAGAATACAGATTAATTTTCATTACCTTAACCCCTTAACGGTCACATTAAATTACGGTTTAAATATTGAAATTGCTTATTGGCACCACTTCTTTTAAAAATAAATATCCACCTTATTTAATAGCAGGTAAAATGATACATACCATAACGAATGTACCATAACTAGGACTTCCCTCAGAGGGATTAGTCTGAGCGATATTACTGAGAACATAGATTTAATAATAACATGGGGAAGCAAAGAAAATGAGATGTTATCTTTAATTGTCCATATACTGCGAAAAATTGAAATGATGAAAATAAACGAATTGTAGAATTACAAAATCTTATATATAAATTCGTATACACTGTTTAAAAAAATGGGAAATCAAACCATTCAAGACAGCCATGCATGGATATAAAATTGAAAGTGCGTAAGATATTAAAAGTAAAATAGAAAATGAAACACTAATTTACTTATATCGGAATTTTAACTGTATAAAATGATGTCAAGAGCATAATCAGACGCTCCGCACCAATTTGAGTAACTTTAAATTACAAATATATGATGTTTAAAAAGAATGGACTATACTTTATATGGTGTGTGCTCCCCCGGAATAATTAATATTGTACAATATCTGTTTTCCACGGATGCAATGAGATTGTAGATAACATTTAAGGAATTCTCTTCTCAAAATCTAATATAGTATCAAAGTACCGAATACATCAAAAGTGGCATGCAATGTGTTTTAGATATGCTCGATCGGATTTAAATGATGAGTGTATGCTGGCCACTACATACGCTGTATTGTTTTGTTTTCAAACATATTCCGCACAAGTTGAGCTGTATTTAGCATCTATTAAATAAAAGAAATCGGCAATGATTACAACATAAAGTATGACACAAGATCTGAATATATCGTCTGCATAAATTTTGAGCTGTAAAAATGTCATTTGAAGTAATTTACAAATCCATACATATTTATTCAGCAAATCATGCAAGCTAACACACGCCAATATGAACCCGATTACAAAATTTCACCAGAATAAGTTAATATATAAAAAATCTACTAATGATAATTGAGAATATGACCTTATGATAAAATGTCTAGAAAAATGAATCGGATAAAAAATTCATATCACATTTAAAACGGCACTTCCCTCTGTTAGTGGCCTTGGCGAGAGAGAGAAAAGACTAGAGAAGGAACACTTTAACAAGTACTTGTGGGCAACCTACTCACTGTTTCATACAGTTCTTTATTCAATATTTACACAATTTATTTAATGCTAGGTGGGTATCTATCAGTTTTGTTGCATTTAAATCCCATGTTTGGCGGAGGAAATGCAGCATTATGAAATATTTAAAGTTGCTGTACCTAATAATTCCAAATTAATGGTAATTGAGATCGCTTTCCGTTAATTTCATCTTTTTAAATTTTAAATTTTTTAGAAACCATTCATAGAGACAATTGTATATTTTAAAACTAACCCGAAGCAAAATTTCAAGATTTTGGGCTCAGCAGTAACAGAGAAATAGAAATTTTTTGAAAGTTTTTTGTTTCTGCACTGTTTTATATAGCGACATTTTTAGAAATTGTTCCATTGCGAGAATTTACGTCATGATAAATACGGCAATGTCAATT
The DNA here is from genome assembly GCA_963932465.1 of Maratus speciosus. NCBI lineage: Eukaryota > Metazoa > Arthropoda > Arachnida > Araneae > Salticidae > Maratus > Maratus speciosus. The sequence goes on along the minus strand of OZ010799.1, from coordinate 280,452,470 downwards.
TTCATGTTTATATTCCCAACAGTTCCATGTTCTTCGTTACTTAGATCATCTTTAGATCTTTTTCCGCTTTGTTTAGTCTTTCTGTTTTTTAGAATTCGTTCTACAACGAGCATTTACATCTTATTAATTACTACCATGCCAAAGTTCTAGTTTCTAACCCCAACAGTATCCCAAAAATTTCAGTATTCCAAATAAATCATAGTTTAGAACCTTTCTAGAAATTTTTACGTTTATCCGTCAAATTGAACCTTTTAGAGAGCGTTAATTACGAGTATTTACATCTTAAAAGTAACTACCGCACCAAATTTAAAGTTTCTAACCCAATCAATATCGCAGAAATCACAATTTTAGAACTTTTTTGCTCCTGCAGCGATGTAGGTTCTTGCACTGACATAAAATAGTCTTTTTTCGGAGCAGAGATGGCCACCAACATTTTTTTAAGTTGGCCATGTAGTTTCAGAGATAACACCTCACAAACGTACAAGCATTAATAATATTATATACTTTATAATATTATAACGCTTTATAATATTAGCATTAGATGTTCAGATACAAAAGCCATTTATCTGTTACAAACTAAAGTACCGGCGTTGCCCAGGATTTGAAGGATGTTTGTTCTGAAAAATCAATTTCAAAATTTAACATACAACACAAAACAAACATTAAAAAAAGCAGTCGAAATGTTGTTGAAGGAATCATATGAAAACGCTATATAAAAATGTATAAATGTATATAACAGACGCAAAAGAATACAGCTATAAATGAACTTATTTCAATTTATAATTGGAGCAATAATGTTAAAATACGCCAATATTAACCTAATTGGGTTTTTATCATGCTTCAATACTTTTTTCACCCTCATATGACGTTATACTATATCCACCATGCCCTTTATATTTCCAATATGACGTAATATTTTCCTCTTTCACGTGGAAACCTTGAAATAGAAAAGTTATGAAGTTATATTCACTTTCATTTAAATTCGTCAAACCATTTATTTCATTCTCATATTTCACGTGAATATCTTGCAATAGAAAAGTTATGACGTAATATTCACCTTTTTTTTTTTTTAAATTCGGCAAACTATTTATTTCATTTTCATTTTTCACGTGGAAATCTTGCAGTAGAAAATTAATTGTTGTAGTAATAATTTTATTGTGTTTTTTAATTGTTGGCAACTGCTATAACGAAAAATGTTTAAATTTGGTAAGAAATTGCTGGTAAATTGGTGGTTTTTTATTAATTAAAAATTAACTATAAGTTATTTCGATTCCGGATTAATTTAGTTGTCTCGGCCATGTTTTAATACACATGTACGTATCTCTTCACAATTTTGGCTTCTAAATTGTGGATTTTTTATAGAATTACAAACAGGCAGATTGACAAGT